>JANAVB010002694.1:0-87358 GCA_029216955.1 Iris pallida
AAATGCTACCTATTTTCTTATAAGCAATGAATGAAATGATAAATGCCCCAATGAAAGGAATGAAATGCTACACGTCCCAATGAGATTGTGAACACACTAAATTTATGAGATTTTTTTATTAATATAAATTACATTACCGTGTTGCAATAAATAGCTTTGTATTAATTAGGCTTTGTTATAATTGTGTAAATAGATAATTTACACCTATAGCTATTATGGGCCCTATATTACCAATAAATAAATATATATTTTTATATTGTTGGTTGTTAATAATGTTTTGTAATTTGGGGCCTTATTATAAATACTTTTAGTAAATATTAGGTTATACTCATAATTAAAGTTTTAATAGAATAATTTATTTCTAAATGATAAATATTATGATGAAGTTTTATACATGTAGATTTTTTTCGTAACTATTAGAGTGTTTGGAGAATTTTAGAATTTATTTTATATTTTATTAAGTATGTGTATATTATTATAGGATATTTTAATGTGTGCATGAGCTTATATATGCATATTACTCCTTTTAAAAAAAGAAATCAACCACGCGAGAAATTGAACCAATTTCTCGTGAGATGCCCCCTTAAAAATCTCCCGCAGGCAACAAGAAGAGCTACGGGTTCTCTCGAATTCCTGGGTAATTTGATTCATTCAAATTTAAACCTAAAAATTTCTTTAATCAAAGCCTACAAGCCTAATCCCTACATCACTAGGATCAGTCAAAATCTTTGTTGAAATAGGATTTAAATTCCTGATATAAAAGGGGATCAAGAACCGAAAAGGGATTTTTTGCCAACCACTAAACTCTTCCTCTCGACGTATCGACTTTGCACAGCAACCCCGGAGCCACCCTAACATCCCTGCATGCCACCCCGACTCCGTGCAACCGCCGCGTGACGTCGGAGCCGCCGCAGCATGGCCGTACGTCGCGCAACAAAGAACAGAGGTGCTCTGTTTCAAAACCCGACCGCCAGGTACCAACTTTCTGATTCAAAAAGTTCTTATTTTCTCGATCGTTTTTGAATTTGTAAAATCCTATGTAGAGCCTACACGACCCTCTCGACCCCCATCAACTAGTTTGGGGATTAGTCGTGTGATGATTTAGAAAATCAATCCAAACATCGAAGAAAAACTGTTACATAGCCAGTTTATAAACAGTCCAAATTGCAATATTTGAAGGCCCGTCCTTGTCAACCGGTTAACAGTTTTGAAATTCCACCTAAAAAAAGTTCTAGACCATATGTAGCACTTCAAAACCCTTCTGCTAGTTTAATTTTTCATTTGCTATATGTAGATATTTTTTATTTCCAAAGTTAGGGAAAACCAGTTTTACAAAACCATAAAATTCAATAATTTTCACCGATACGTCGTGTGCCCCGACAAACCGAGCGATGTGATCGCAACCTATGAGCATCGAAAGACGTTATGGATGTTGTCGACGTATAGAATTCGACGGAACCCGATTTTATTGTGCGTACGCGACGAAATCGAGGTGTATCGGTCGAGATATCCCATATCGACCTCTTTGTAAACTATCCCATAACTTCGTGCACATTCGTTATCTCGAGATGAAACTTATACCATCAGGACCGTGTCATTTTTTAGGTCATGTGAGCCAAGTTTGGTCCGATTCTGAAAAGGTCGACCGGAACGCTACTTTGGCGGGCCCGCGACCCGATCCAACGGGCGAATTTGTGTACGGCCTACCAGAATCCAACTTTGGACATACGGTTGGGTTCGTATCGTCAAATCGAACTTGTAGACATATAGCTTGATTTTAGAGACCGTAGATACTGGTGCGTATTTCGGTGTAAAGCGGGTCCAACGACGGACATCGTTTTAACTCGAAATTACGATTTTGTCCCTGTGTCCAGAATTAGACTTTTTGGGTAGACATTTTTAGATATTTTTTATACCAAAAATATTTGTAATATTTATTTCAGCATCCGAGGACGTTTTGGGACTTGACTTCTCATTGCTATTAATTTTGACGATCTGAGTGACTGGACTTGATATTCTCTAAATACCACCTCCAGATAAGATACTTTGCCATTTACTGTCTATTTACTTTAGCTCATATTTTGCATGCATTTATTATTATTTATTTTCTACAAAATAAACTGTGATATATTGTCATAATTAGATAGAATTATACTGTTTAGTTCTATTTCCCTGTTTCTTATTATTTTTATACACATTAAACCTAGATTTAAGAGACCACCTAGGCTTTGACACATTTGTGCTATGAAATCGTGAGCCGTATATAGAGCTCGAACACATAGGCATGAGGTGGGGAGGACATTTCCTTAGCCGCTAATAGTATTTGTATGATTAGTTTGACTTAGCGGTTAATATAGGTTATATGTTTTGAAGACAACATATAGGCATGAGGTGGGGAGGACATTTCCTTAGCGTATGGGCTACCATGTACATTACTTTTGTGACCGTATGCTCCGCCGGAGATGCGTGTTGACGACCTCTTTATTTTATTTCTGGCCACTGACGTTCGAGGAACGATTATGCTTGAGGCCTCTGGTGCCCCAATGAGGAACTATGTCGATCTTATTTTAGCCAGAGATCCCATGCTCTGGAGGTTTGTTCTTAAACTGCATTCACTTAGAATGGTTAGGCTACCTTATCCGTTAGGTAGAGGTACTTTTGGTTTGTGTACTTATACCTGATCGCGGCTTGGAACAGTAACTTGTCGCGGACTGGTTTGCCACACCTTATCCTTGTTTGGTTGTAGGTGTGACTTGTTGGCCCATACAGCCATGGTCGAACCGATTTGATAATTGACTTAAAACTCTGAGCTCGATATGAAAAAAACAGAAGATTACTGATTTTGTCTCAACAGACTTTTTTTACTTTATTCTATATTTTTTTTTGTTGTGTCTAGAAAATTGTGCATTGGAATCACTGGCAAATTTAGAAGATCCTTCTCACAAAAATCCATTTTTTTGACCCAAAAACCTAAAATCTTTGTTTATCCAAAAACTCCACAAACAAATCTGATCCAGATTCAACCTAACGGAACTCGGCCAGAGTTCTGCCCGAACTCGGCCCAAACTCGGTCAAGTCAAATTACTCCTGGTCCGCAGCAAATTCCTACTCCTTTGGATGTGCAACGTTCAAAATTATGAACGTTAACCCTACCGAGTTCTGCCCGAACTCTGTCTTAGAAAATCCTATAAATAGAGAAGAATTTCATATTTCTATTCACTCATTCATTCTTCCTCTTCTCTATCGCTCTCAAGCCTTCTTATATACTTAAGAGCTTTAATCTTCCTATTTCCAAGACAACTCATATTCTTCTAAGTGTCGGTGGTTTTCGATTAGGAGTATTCGAGTTGTACAAGGTTGGAGTATAAAAGGTTTCTTCAGAAAGGTGTTGAAGTTTGTTCATTGGCTTCGGATAAAAACACGTAGGTGTTAAAAATGGTGTGTTCTTCGGAGTAAAGCACGCGGTGTAATCTCTATTCAAAAATAGTGGATTACAGCGAGCAAAAGTTCTCGTGAACTGGACTAGTCCTCTCATAGGAAAACTAGTATAAACCTCGGTGCCTGCGTATTATTTTCTTGCCTTATTTACTTATTGTTTTACTTCACTACATTTAAGTATATATAATTGCCTTTGCATGTTTAGTTTTTAATTGGAGAATATTTTTTGTTGTACTATATTCACCCCTCTAGAGGTGTCATCGATCCTACAATTGGTATCAAAGCACGATTTCTCTCTAGTTGGATTTAATCTCCTTTGAGATATGGCATCATTATACACAAGCAATGGCAATCTATAAATAGGCTACCCCTATTTGATGGCACAAACTATACGTATTGGAAGACACGTATGAGCTTGTACCTCAAGTCTCTTGATTTCGATTTATGGTCGATTGTCATAAATGGTTACAAGAAACCACTACCTATTGTGGTATATGGTAATCTAGTTGAAAAACCATTTGACAAATATACCGACAATGAAAAGAAACAAGCAATTCTTTATGCACAAAATCTATAAATGCTTTATTTTGTACAGTAGATAAAACTGAGTTTAACAGAGTATCGACATATGTCACGTCTCACGAGGTTTGGAAACTTCTTGAGGTAACTCATGAAGGCACTTCACAAGTGAAGGAATCCAAAATCTCACGACTAACACAAGAGTATGAGGCCTTCAAAATGATACCTAATGAGACTATTACAAATATTTTTACTCGGTTTTTAGATATTGTTAATCCTCTATCTTTTATTAGAAAAAATAGCAATCATGAGAAGATACGGAAGGTACTTCGTAAGCTAACCAAGAACTGGAATCCTAAAGCGACAACCATTATTGAAAAATAATCTCACTATGATGACTCTTGAAACCCTTATGGGAAAGCTTATGACACATGAGCTGGACCTTAAAGATTTCGAAGAGCCAACACCAAAAGAAAAGGCTATAGCATTCAAATCTAACCACAAGACAGCCTCCGATGACGAGAGTGAGATAGATAGCTCAGACAACGAGCAAATGGCACTCATGACAAGGAACTTCAGAAGATTCCTTAAGTATGAGAAGTCAAGCAAGAAGAATAAAGATTCCAGAGACGACGAAGAACCAATTTGCTACAGCTGTAAGAGAACAGGTCATATCAAGAAAGACTATCATGTTGTAAGAAAAGGAAGCATGAATGATCAGTCAAGCAAGAGAAGTACTTCGACTAGAACCTGTGCCAATACTAGTATCTGGTGTGAGAGCGAAGCGAGTGAATCTAAAGAGTAAGAACCTTACAACACAACAAATTTCCGCTTTATGGCTACAGATGCTAAGGTAATATCGAACCATCTCTGTGAATAATTCATATTTGATGAATTATCTGATGCTTTCACTGATCTATTAGAAGATCAGAAGAAAATGATGGATTTGTACAAAAGTGCCATAAAAAGCTAAAATTTGTACAATCTGAGTTTTCTAAGCAATCTCATATGCTAAAAGATATTAGTAATTACTCTTCTAATAACACGGATGAGGTTACTTCTTTAAAGATGAGTCTACAAGATGCTCTTGAAAAGCTTAAGAAAGCTAATCAAGAAAATGTAAAACTTAGCAATCTTTATGACCTAGAGAAAAAAGTACAACGTTGCTGCTCAGAGAATAGATGCACTCATGGCTAAGTACAATGAAGCATGTGACGTCTCTAAAAAGTTAGAGACTAAGCTGGGCAAACAGGTTATCAAACCTGTAGCTAAAGTGAATACAAGTCACAAGGCTAAGCACAAACACAACATGACCAACACTGCTAGAACTACTGGAAGCCATGCATATATGTATACATTTCCACACAATAAGAAAACATACACTTCTTCAAAAACATATATACATGATCTTCGAACTATACCTAGCACTAATACTTTTGCTAGATATCATTATTGTGGTATAAAAGGATATGTATCACACCAATGTAAGATTAGAAAGCTTGTAGACATGAATGTGTATGTTTGGGTTCCAAAAGCTAACAAATCAGGACCCTTAAGAAAGTGGGTACCAAAGGTTACATCTTCAACTTGTGTTGTAGGTGGACCTTCCTTCTCCCACTAAAAGGAAATGGATCCTCGATAGTGGTTGCTCCAGGCATATGATAGGTGATAATGCATTATTTGCAACACTATCAATGAAGAAAGAAGGCTGTCTCATTTGGGAATAACTTGAAAGGATATATGATTGGAATTGGTGACATAGGTACTTCTCCCTCACCCATTATTAAAGATGTATGCTTAGTAACAGAATTAAAACATAACCTGCTAAGTATTAGTCAATTGACTTATCATGGTTATGGAATTAATTTTGTTAAGAATAAATGTTTTGTCTATAATAAAACTTCTGGAATAACTTCCTTTGAGGGAATAAAAGAGGACAACATATATGTATTATATTTGTCAGAGAATACCAACAGTACAGGAAAGTGTTTATTCATAACTTACGACGAAAGCTGGGTATGGCATGTGTGTCTTGGACATGCGAACATGGACACTATTGCAAGATTGTCTGCCTAAATTATGTTCGAATCATGATTAGAATTATTACTAATCTTGATTATGTTCGAATTTTTATGGTTAGTCGTGCCTAGATGACCTTGTATGACTAGACGAATTTGATTCCAATGATCGTGATTTCTAACGATCATGGCTACACGTATTAATCTTCTTCCTAAACGTAGCTAAAATTTTGATCTTCGATCATGACTATATGATTTGATTACGAACTTAGTCGTGTCAGAATTTGGATTTTGATCATGTCTGAACCATTTTCTGTTCATGCCTAGATTTTAATTCTATAGTTGGTCGTGCTAAGGATTCATTCATAAATCATGCCTAGATCTTAATTTTTGTAACCTCATCCTATATCGTGCTAAGTGGATTTGAATCATTTTCAAATTCTTAATCACGTTCGAGCTCTGATCATTATTCGGGTTACGTAAATCGTGTGAGAAGAGTTTCACATTTATACCTACTTCAGGCATATGACACGGCCAAGCGTCAGGGTGTGTATGTGAGTGACGTACCCCCTAATCCGATTTCAGTGTATGAGATGCGCCCAGATTGATGGTGGGGGAACAACACATATTGTGAGTCAAACCCATTTCATATGCACAGCCTACGTAGGTGCATGGGTTCGACACCACAAGATTTGCCCCTAACTCGATTCCAGTGCTTGAGATGCGCCCAAGTGGGATGGGGACTTTAAGAGTTGACCCATTTCGGATGGTAAGGCATCTGAGTCAACTCTGTATAACTTGCCATCAGCCGTGCGCATGACTTTTAGTGCATATTTTTGGCTTTCTGCTAGCATAGCATATTGAGGGCGCATGGCCTGTGTCGTCCTGGATTTCTTCGTACTAGCCTGCAAAGGCACATAGTACTCAAAATTCGACTTTTTCTATCCTTGATGGTAAGTGATTTTGTTGAAGACAGAGAGATTTCCTTGCACAGCAGAGCCCATGCACGAGAATGTGGCTGCGTCTTTGTTCTTTTGGCACATTCTCTTCCATTGAGATGAAGCAGGTTGGGAGTTACAGTCAGTACTATGCTTCTCTGGCAGATGTACTGCCGCCAAAGCAGCATCTTGGTTACTGATGATGTCAGCAGCATGTGTTGGTTGCGGCGGTGCAGTCCCTGGAATGTTGGTGCTCGGTGCATCGCCCTTGGGAAGCCAAACTCGATTAGTCTTCTTCGGCTTTGGCAGCGGCTTCGAAGGACTTATGCTGCCTTCAAAGAGGATCTCCTTGTACGCTTGCTAGTCGAAATGTACAACCAGCGTCTTCTGGAATGAACCGAGTTTGTCGTCGTCGGATTACGATACCACTTTCTCGTTGGAGGAGAAATAAGTCTCCAGCAGAGTTGCCAGCTTGTTTGCCATTAAAAAAAGTGTTTAAAAAACTTTTTACAATTGAACAAATAAATCAAGTACAACTGGATCCTCAACAGGATCTTTTTTTTCTGGGGACGAGTGTGAAACCCGTAAATTTTAGACTTTTAGATTAAATAATTTTGGTGTTTATTATTATTATTATTATTAAAAATTGGTCAATTTGAGAAAATCATATTTTAAAATATTATCCTGGATTTTTGTTTGTCTGACCCGAGACCCGAACCCATTTTCGAGTCCGAACCCATTTTCGGATAATTTTTTTAAATATAAATTTTATACTATGTTTTTAAAAAGATTTTCAAGAAGAAGAAAAGAAAAAAAAGATATTTATTAAAGGAAGCTTTATTTTTTTAACTCTTTTTTTAAATCTCTTACTCTCTCTCTCTCACCATACGTTTCTTTTCTCTTTATTTCCTTTTCCTTCCGCATGTAACTGGCCGAAGCCCCCTCCATTCCCAAACGGCCAAAGCCGTCGACCCATCGTCTTTCCGTAACTCCGGCGAACCCCTTCCTCTCCCGTAACCTCTCTTCTCATCTCCTATATAAACCCCCTTCCTCTCCTTCCATCACTCACCACCACCCCTATTCTCAAACCCGTGTCCTAATTCCCAAATCCGGCGACCCCGACCTGAGCTCCGTTGGCCGCAGCCACTGCCCAGGCTGGAGCCTCCCCGAGCGGCGACCTCGCCGCCGCCTCCTCGGTCCCCGCGACCCCTCTCGCCGGCACCCTTCCGCCGTGCGCCGCTTCCCGGCCGCGCCCAGCCGCCCCTCGACGACCCGCTGTTCGGCCCCTGACCCCGCTGTCTTCTCGCGCTCACCCTGTTTTCGATCCAGTACCTCCCCATGCCCGGCTTGCTGTTCTGATCCGCTGTCCGCGGTTTTCTGTGAACCGATCCCGACAGTCCGTGCGGCTTTTCGGCGCTATCCCCTCCGAGCCAGAGCTTCCCGAGTTTTACGACCCTTCCGCGACGCTTCACCGAGTTCTCGAGTTTCCTCGAGCCGCAGCCGCGAGCCCTGCTGCTGTTCCCCGCGTTGTCTTCCGTAGCGTATGTTGTTCTGTGGCCGTCCCTGTTCCCGTACTTTTCCGAGTTTCTGTTGTTCGCATATTTTTTGACTTTCCCGAGTCCGCAGGAATTTGGCTTTTCTTCCAATATTTCATCTTAGAGCTCTAGCCGAGCATTTGAGGTATATCTCATGTCCCCGTGTCCCTCTAGTTAAAATAGTCGATGATGATTCGGTCCCAATTTTCGTCATGGAAATTTGGTTGGAATTGTTGCGTTGATGGTTCTCGAGTTCACTTTGGGTTGTTCTGAGATTTTTGGAGTAGTTCAGATTTTTCGAACTCTGTTAGTTTTGGACTCGTGACCAAGCTAATACTAGCTTGGGTTGAGATATCTGTTCTGTGGATTTTTCTTAAATTATAAAGTTCTGTAGTTATGTTGATGTTGTGGCTTTGATTTCGGGTTTTGGATTTGATATTCATTTTCGGGTTGGATATTCATTTTTGGTGGGATATTGGGTTTCCCTGGTATGGGACTTGTGTTTGGTGTTTATGGCACATTTTCCCAGTTTTGGGTTATCCCGAAAATAGAGGGAATGCAGCCGAAATTTTTATAAAGTTATATAAATGGATTTCAAATCAGTTTTCGAAAATATTTATAAATTAGATTTTTGGGCGACGAGCGTATCAGTCCATGGGCCCTATCGAAATACAAACGAAACCGGGTTTTACCGGACGTTGAGGCATTAGCTATTTTGACGATGGACCAGTATCTGAGACTCATTCAATTTAAATTTAAATTATTATTTTATTTTGTAATTCAATTGTAGGATAATTTTTAGAGACTAACAAAAGTTTTCTTCTTATTTAAATTCATGTAAAATAGTTTGTGAAGGGCATAAGCCCAGTTTTATTATTTTTGTGGTTTTGTAATAAGTTAGTAAAATTTTATTCTTTTCTGGTTTGTGGTTCACGTAAACACGTAAAATAGTAAAATAATTATTTTATAGAAAATTAATATTGTTTTCTCACATTAAATAAATTAGGAAAAAAATTACAAGTTATTATTTAAACAAGTTTCACGTTTTCTCATTTAAAAAATATAGTTTTATTATATAAATTATAAAATACCAAGTTTTGCCAATAAACCGATAAATACAAAGTTTTCCGAAATTAAATATAAAATGATCTTTCCATCATAATTAAATATAACGCATTAGATAATCGAGTTTTGTTTGTGTTAGTATAATAAAGATTAAAAATTGACTGGGACAAATTTAGAGATTGTAACTAGCACATCTAGCATGGTAATTTTGGAAATCTAAGGCAGAATTCTCAATTGTAGGGTTTCGAGGACTATACTAGCATCATCCCGGAACCAACATTGAATCCAGTCATAAACAAAGGCAAGTACAATTTGTGGTAGTTTACAATTATTTAGTAATCATTTTATTGCAAGTTTAAACCACGATGCAATACGGAACTCTCTCTGAGAGCATTGACTGATTGACTGTTGGGTACTGGAGGAGTAGTGTAATGAGTATGACCACAGCCAAAATAGTATACTGATTGTGTTAGCTTACCCCTCATACACACGGGGATAAGCCATATCGTATCAATAGGATACAACTGTACAACCCAATTCGGTCAAATTTATTGCCTATTCACATCACAATATTTTAACTGCTGGAAAACTGTTTATTTCAAATTGTTTAAAAGTGCATAACTCTATTATTATTTCAATTGTTGGATTATCATGAATTGTACTTTGCTCCCTCCTGACTGGAGACCAACATTTTTAGGTGATTGAGTCGTTGAAGATCTGATGCCTGTTCCCGCAGAACCTGGAACCCAAGAAGAGTAGAGGTGGATAGTAATTTATTTTAGTAACCAATGTATCAAGTGTAGTTGTTGTAATTAATAGTTGTTGTATTTCAGAAGTTTTAAATTGAATAAAAGATTTTAAACTCGTTAGAATTTTATCTGCATATGTTTCACTACTGAATACAGCTTACTGCCGCCATCTCAATAACGGTGCAGGCTGGACATGATCCGATTCGACCCAAAAATTTGGGATCGGGTCATGACATATTTTAGTGGTGGCCCACGCAGGTCAGATCTGTGAATTGGTCTAGTCAACTTAGTCTAGACCATCGCGCAGTTCTGTAACTTGATCTAGGGATAGTTGAGATTTTAGGAAAACAGACTTTAGAAACAATTAGAACACTTAGATGATATACACCATGTTACATTATAGGGCCAAAAATTATTTAAATATCTATTTTTTCCTGCTTATAGATTCGTAGGATGCTTTGTTTGTGTTTGTACCTAAACCTTATCTAGATTAGGCTGATTGTACCTTTGAGTGTCCCATGACTTTCGAGATTATTTTCCTACCATAATTTTTAGGTTCTAGTAAACTTTAGGATTCATATTCTTTTTGGAATAAGATTGAATTATTTGGTCTTCTTCTTCTTTATCAAACCTAAATTTCGAATTCTTCACTACTTCTCTACCTTTAATTGAAATCTTGATTCGTTCGCTATGTAGAATTTTGAATTCTCTTAGCAACCCTGATAAATTCTTATCTACCCAATATATATCTACAACCATTATCCAACCTTTTGCCTTGATCTCCTTTCCAATTGACTAACTTTTCGGAATCAATCCTGAATCAAAATTCTTCTGGGACCATTTAAACCTCAAGGTCAATTATTACCAGAAGAATTAGTTTAGTTCATGATTCTCTTAAAGGGGTTATTTTCAGTTTCAATATTGATTATTATCTCCTGAGTTATTCCAAAGACCGAGAATATTCTCATATGTTGACTACCTCTACCCTACTCTCTCTATCAATTTCTTGATCAAATCAAGATGTCACGACCCGCTACCCAAATTATTGGGGCCGGGCCGAGTCATGTCCAGCCTGTGCTTGAAATAAAACACAGTAAGTTGTTCTAGAAATAACAAGATAAGACTAAATGTGCTAACAGTTCTATAAGTGAATAAAAGTCATAAATGCTCCAAACACAAAAGTCGTCTCATATAGTAAAATGTCCAAAGTACAAGTCTGAAATGTAAAACTGGATACATGTCCAGTTACAAAACACGTAGTCTAATACATGACTACTCTCAAAAGTTTAAAGCAAAAAGACAACTAGGCGAGGTTCCCCGCGGTAACATCCTCGTAAAGCAAAGCCGGGTCCTCGGCAGTATCTCCATAATATGTGTCACAGAGTAACTCCTCCTCAGTAAGGACACCTACAACGTTATCCTGTCAGGACGGGAGCAAGTATTGATTCTAGCAAACTAAATATACGAAGCATGAACAAGAATGTAATAAACTGGAATCATGGCATAGCATGGTTTAATTAGTTATTTTTAGAAATAACCACATGTAGTTTAAAAGTTTAAAACCGTAGCATGTATGTGAATCGGTCAATAGGTGAACAAGATGTACAGCGGTACATATCAAGTTTTTGGTATACACATACGTGCACGAACGGCATCGGTGTATATCCATACACAAATGCGATATCAGAACATACGGCAAGGTCACATATAGAATGTCACCGAGCGCGATAAGTACATACGGAGAAGGGGGTCATGTTCACGTACAATACTAACAGTTTTCCCTTAACCCGTTATTTAAACATGTGAGAGATACGAGAACAGTAAAAACATGTGGGAGATACTGGGAGTAATATAAGCATGGTCGGTACTGGGAACAGTATAAAACATGTGAATACTCCGAGTAGTATAAAGCATAGTAAAACATGTACTGAGAACCAGTAAGAAACATGTGAAGATATAAGAACTGTCCTAAGCATGGTAGGTACTGAAAGTGATACAACATGTGAAGACATAACTTGCTACCTCAAAGATCAGTATTTTAACAGGGTTAATACATGTTCTAGCATTAAAAGACAGTAAATGAGTTTGTAGATGTACTTGCCTGGGATCCTACTGTCAATATGAATCAAGGCTCGGAGTGAAGCCACAGTCCTAAAGATGAGATAATACAATAGCTAATCAGGGTGAAAAGACATACTATAATGTCTAGGTCAACTAGGGCAAACTAAGACAAACTGGGTCAGAGGTTGACTTATAGTTGATTTGGTCAACTAGTCAACTCCGGTCAATTCTAAGTCCAATGTGGGATGACACTATATCCAAACTAACTTCTAGGATCTTTACACTAGTGTAGGGGGTGGTCCAATACTACAATAACTCAAAACAACACAAAATATTACAAGTCGTAACTATTCAATAAATAAATCAAATTGTACATTGTGTTCCAACAATTTTTGAGATAGACAAAAAGCTCAATTTTTCATGAAATAAAGTACCAAAATGATCCTTGTTAATTATAGAAATTTATACTATTTTTCTGGAATTTATAAACCTTTATAAATATTTATTAAAAATCAACAAACATATGTATCCTGAAATGAGCTATGTTTTCCAATTTTTATAAAATACCAAAAGTACTTATTAAATGCTGGAAAAATTATAATAAATTAGCTAAATTAACATAGTATTTAAATATAATTTTTTCTAGATTTTTACAGCACTTAAAACATATATAAAAATTCAAAAACAGCCTACCGGATCATCCGACGGATTACTGCGGATTTTTGACGGATTTTTCGAAGTGTCACAGCAAGTTTTGTGGTGCAAGTTCGGATTTTCCGACGGATTTCCGCGGATTTTCGACGGATTTTCCGAACCGTCACAGAAAGTTGATTTTTGAACTCAAAACTTGTTTCGGCCATAAAAACTTCGTTTTAAATCGAAATTCGGACTTTCAAAAGTCAAATTGAATAGAATTGAATTTCCTACAACATGGAAGTATTAGTTTTCACAAATCAAAACATTTGATAGATCAAAACCTCAAAATACTCGAAAATCATATCTAGAAACTCAAATCTACGCAATACTGTCGATCAAAACCAAAAGTGCTATATACTAAACATGTTAACAATTTAAAGAAGCATATTATAGGCCAATAAAATTTTAGTTTCTATAGAAAACAAAAATAAAATATGGTCATGTCACTTTTGAGCAAGATGTACTTGCCTAGGTTAAGCTCCAAGCCTAATCTTCTACTCCACCACCAAGAAGGGTACAAAACTGCACTATAGACCTCAAGGCCAAGCTCCTAACAAGCTCCAAGGGAAGAGAAAGGAAGAAGAAATGAAAAGAGAGTGAAGAGAATGAAAAGAAAGAGGAGAGAGAAAGTGAAAGGGTATATATAGAAGGGAGAATTAATCTTAGCCGTCGGATCGTGATCCACGTGAAAGTCTAGGTCAATCATGGCCATTCAAACAAAACCAAATACCCATTGGGTAATAGAGTGCATCTACACTATTTACGAAAATATCTTAAACACTGTTCACGAAAATATCCGAAACACTATTCATGAAAATATCAAAAACCGAAAATATCTAAAGTGTAGAAAATATGTCTGGGCGGTATGCCGTCGGTATACACCGGTACACCGGCGGTATGCTGGCCAAGAAAAAATCTATAAGTTAGTAAAAATTTAAAGCATTACAAAAATCAAGAAAATATAAAATATACTATAAAATACGTATCCGCATATAAATACTATTGAAAATTATAAAAACTATTTTTTGAAATCTAGGGACTTACAAATCTTTCCTCCTTGAAAAATTTTGTCCTCGAAATTAAAAATCATCCAACAAGTCAGACTATAACACGTAGCTGCTCTGGCTACGATACTCAATCTGCTATCCTTGTAATCATCTCTTCTGTTTCTCTTTACAATCTTTTTGGTTTCGGTTCAACTAAGTCCTTCTATCATAAACTACATCATGTATCCTTTAAAATCTTCCATACTAACATGAAACCTTTATGTATACCCTAAACTATAGGTCATTCTTTGGGTATGTTTATAAGCCAAAAATGCTTAATCATCAATCATATTTCCAACCTCAATTGTAAATACTTGATTTCCTTATCACATCCTAAGTATCCATATTCTATCAATCCACAGGTCCTTAGCATCATTTGTCGTCAATCCTTTCCTACAGTTTCTCCTTGAAATTATACGTTCAATTCTTATTCTTGGCGTAGACCCTTCTTCTTTTTACTCGACAAGTCCTCCGAATATAAATCCTCGATTTCAAAACTTCCGATTTATTAATTACCAATTTACATATGTCTTTGCCTCGTTCTTTGTTATTTTAACTGATATCTTTCCGATCTCGTACACAATATTATATCTCATTCTAACTTATTCTATATCATTCCACATATCGATATACCCTATAATCACATGTAATCAGCTATAGATAACCAACCAAAATTCTACAAATGCTAAATCCTCAATTTGTAAATATATGATTCGGATCCTCATTCTGTAGTCACAATAATATACTATCTCATTTCTCCATCTTAGATATCCTATCATCAATTCATACTATCAATACAATCGTTCTTAATGGTTTTCAAGTCTACTACAGTCAGTCACTCATACTTGTCCTATAAGCTTAATCTAACCAATCCCTAGGAAAAGTACTTATCACAAACACACCATACATTTATAGTTATACTACAGGATCAGTCAACAAGGTTTGGCTATTTCGGTCGTCTATTAAGTAGAAGGTAACAAGGCCTAAGACTGGGTCAAGCAATCCATAACAGTGTCCAAACAAGTTAAAGGGTCAAGCAAGACAGGAAAGTTTATCGAAAAATCTTCAAGAATGGTACGAAGACAACGGAATACATAATAAGAATAATTACCCAAGTGGTTAACGAAGAAGAGTTTAGTCAAGTCATAGGAAAGATGGAACACAAAAATAATTATGTCCAAAAGATAACGCGAAAGCAATCCTATTGGAGAGTCCTAGAGAACCTGTAATCCTAGTTGTAGATGTAGATAGGACAGAGTTAATCAAGACAGAGAAGAATGATAATAAGGATTTATTCCTGCTCATTCGGTTATAATAAAGTAAACCAAGTTAAGATACGATCTGATAACCATACACGTCTTCCTGAAATCATGTTGCCAGAATTTTTGCCACACCAGTAAGCTTAAATGCAACAAACGATAGAGTCAAAACTAAGGTATACATCTTCTAATCATGTTATCTAGATTCCTCGCCACGCCAACCGGTATGGCTGCGAGAAAATCTAAATTCTATGAATAGGATAGTATATCCAAAATCAGGTTCTATGTTTTTGTCATACTAGCTAATATGGCTGCGATAAATTCTAAACTCCATAACTAAAGCAGACGTTTACCTTATCAGGATATATCATAATTCAATCCACAAAATTTATCACGATGCAAGATCAAAGTCAATAACAAAAATCAGGAATTTAAATTCAACAACGAATTTAGAGGAGTACAAATAAAACAGGTAAAAACATATTTCGAGATAAGATTAGAGTAAGATCCTTAGGGGTCAACCCAAGGGTACTATCCTGGTCAAAATTGTAACTCACTGAATTCAAGCAAGAGACTAAATACAGTTAATGGTCCTATGCTATGACGAGTTCTCCTATGTTGCAATCCTAGATATCCTCTAGGTGTTCTAAATGTTTATTCCTAGTGTTAACAAGTTATCCTAGATCCTAATTGCAGGCATGTTTGGTACAATAACGTAACCAAATAACTTAAGTCTGGACCTGCATGGGCCGCCAAAAAAATATGTCACGACCCGCTACCCAAATTGTTGGACCGGGCCGAGTCATGTCCAGCCTGTGCTTGAGATAAAACACAGTAAGTTGTTCTAGAAATAACAAGATAAGACTAAATGTGCTAATAGTTCTATAAGTGAATAAAAGTCATAAATGCTCCAAACACAAAAGTCGTCTCATATAGTAAAATGTCCAAAGTACAAGTCTGAAATATAAAACTGGATACATGTCCAGTTACAAAACACGTAGTCTAATACATGACTACTCTCAAAAGTCTAAAGCAAAAAGACAACTAGGCGAGGTTCTCTGCAGGAACATCCTCGTAAAGCAAAGCCGGGTCCTCGGCAGTATCTCCATAATATGTGTCGTAGAGTAACTCCTCCTCAGTAAGGACACCTACAACGTTATCCTGTCAGGACGGGAGCAAGTACTGATTCTAGCAAACTAAATATACGAAGCATGAACAAGAATGTAATAAACTGGAATCATGGCATATCATGGTTTAATTGGTTATTTTTAGAAATAATCACATGTAGTTTAAAAGTTTAAAACCGTAGCATGTACGTGAATCGGTCAATAGGTGAACAGGATGTACAGCGGTACATATCAAGTTTTCTGGTATGCACATACGTGCACGAACGGCATCGGTGTATATCCATACACAAACGCAATATCAGAACATACGGCAAGGTCACATATAGAATGTCACCGAGCGCGGTAAGTACATACGGAGAAGGGGGTCATGTTCACGTACAATACTAACAGTTTTCCCTTAATCCGTTATTTAAACATGTGAGAGATACGAGAACAGTAAAAATATATGGGAGATACTGGGAGTAATATAAGCATGGTCGGTACTGGGAACAGTATGAAACATGTGAATACTCCGAGTAGTATAAAGCATAGTAAAACATATACTGAGAACCAGTAAGAAATATGTGAAGATATAAGAACTGTCCTAAACATGGTAGGTACTGAAAGTGATACAACATGTGAAGACATAACTTGCTACCTCAAAGATCAGTATTTTAACAGAGTTAATACATGTTCTAGCATTAAAAGACAGTAAATGAGTTTGTAGATGTACTTGCCTGGGATCCTGCTGTCAATATGAATCAAGGCTCGGAGTGAAGCCACAGTCTTAAAGATGAGATAATACAATAGCTAATCAGGGTAAAAAGACATACTATAATGTCTAGGTCAACTAGGGCAAACTAAGACAAACTGGGTCAGAGGTTAACTTATAGTTGACTTTGGTCAACTGGTCAACTTCGATCAATTCTAAGTCCAATATGGGGCGACACTATATCCAAACTAACTTTTTAGGGTCTTTACACGAGTGTAGGAGGTGGTCCAATACTACAATAACTCAAAACAACACAAAACATTGCAAGTCGTAACTATTCAATAAATAAATCAAACTGTACATTGTGTTCCAATAATTTTTTAGATAGACAAAAAGCTCAATTTTTCATGAAATAATGTACCAAAATGATCCTTGTTAATTATAGAAATTTATACTATTTTTTCTGGAATTTATAAACCTTTATAAATATTTATTAAAAATCAACAAACATATGTATCCTAAAAATGAGCTCTATTTTCCTATTTTTATAAAATACCAAAAGTACTTATTAAATATTGGAAAAATTATAATAAATTAGCTAAATTAACATAGTATTTAAATATAATTTTTCTCAGATTTTTACAGCACTTAAAACATATATAAAAATTCAAAAACAGCCTACCGGATCATCCGACGGATTACTGCGGATTTTCGACGGATTTTCCGAATTGTCACAGCAAGTTTTGTGGTGCAAGTTCAGATTTTCCGACGGATTTTCGTGGATTTCCGACGGATTTTCCGAACCGTCACAGAAAGTTGATTTTTGAACTCAAAACTTGTTTCGGCCATAAAAACTTCGTTTTAAATCGAAATTCGGACTTTCAAAAGTCAAAATTGAATAGAATTGAATTTCCTACAACATGGAAGTATTAGTTTTCACAAATCAAAACATTTGATAGATCAAAACCTCAAAATACTCGAAAATCATATCTAGAAACTCAGATCTATGCAATATTGTCGATCAAAACCAAAAGTGCTATATACTAAACATGTTAACAATTTAAAGAAGCATATTATAGGCCAATAAAATTTTAGTTTCTATGGAAAACAAAAATAAAATATGGTCATGTTACTTTTGAGCAAGATGTACTTGCGTAGGTTAAGCTCCAAGCCTAATCTTCTACTCCACCACCAAGAGGGGTACGAAACCACACTCTAGACCTCAAGGCCAAGCTCCTAACAAGCTCCAAGGGAAAAGAAAGGAAAAAGAAATTAAAAGAGAGTGAAGAGAATGAAAAGGGAGAGGAAAGAGAAAGTGAAAGGGTATATATAGAAGAAAGAATTAATCTTAGCCGTCGGATCATGATCCACGTGAAAGTCTAGGTCAATCATGGCCATTCAAACAAAATCAAATACCCATTGGGTAATAGGGTGCATCTACACTATTTACGAAAATATCTTAAATACTATTCACGAAAATATCTGAAACACTATTCATGAAAATATCAGAAATCGAAAATATCTAAAGTGTAGAAAATATGTCTGGGCGGTATGCCGTCGGTATACACCGGTACACCGGCGGTATGCTGGCCAAGAAAAAATCTATAAGTTAGGAAAAAATTTAAAGCATTACGAAAATCAAGAAAATACGAAATACACTATAAAATACGTATCCGTATATAAATACTATTGAAAATTATAAAAACTATTTTTTGAAATCTAGGGGCTTACACAAGGCCCAGAAAGCTTCTATAATCATGAAGCAGGAACGGTCAGAAAATTGATCACATTTTTGAAATCCATTCTATTGTTAAATTTCTTTATGTCAAGGAGATTTTTAGCTGTCCCAAAGCTATTTAATTTCTTGGCGTTACTAGACAATTTTAATTTGATTTCCTTGAATCAATGAGACTTACCTTCTCTCAAATTTTTAACTTTCCTTAGTTACGAAATTATTCTTCTCAAAATATTTTTGTATTCCCTAAGTGATTTGTCGGAAATATTATCATTAGTTTTTCTTACTTAATCTGAAGCGGTGATGCTTCTATCTCATCTATTGTTTGACTCAATTATTCGTTTCATCTTTGAAATCGGAGAATAGATATTCCTCTTGATTTTAGCCCCAGTCTCTTGAATTTCAAACACATATTTTGATAAATCCCTTGATCTTAGAAGAACAGTTATCTACATTTTCTATCCTGTTTAGAACTTTAAACTCGTTTGAATTTTGAAATTCCTCTAAAATTCACATAGACAGAGCTGAAGAAATATTTAGCAACCTAACATGACTCCGCATATTTACGTGATAGTCATTTATCTGAATTATGGAAAACTGCAAGTTTACTGCAGCCAGTTGTGCACTGGCGAGACATAAACTCTAAGTTGAAATAATGACAGGTAATCGTTAGGTTTCCAAATATTATTGAGACTTTGTTCTATGTTTGCTTAGCCATGAAATTGATAAAGTTGGAAGATTACTCGGTAAACTAAATTATTCAAGTTATGGAGTCAAAAATTTATTGTAGTCAGGTGCACACGGGCAAGGCATGAATTTGAAACAAAGTGACTTGAAAATAGTGGTTTTCGAATATTAATAAGATTATATTCATATCATGATTATCTCCAATCATTCTGAGGATTTGTATTCTAGCATTTGCTCCCACTTCCAGAAATATTCTATCGGATTATTGTCATGGCTATTTTAATCACCCTCACCATCTTAAAAATCGTACAACTTGTTGATTCTTTCCGAGTCACAAACTCCTATACCTTATACCAGTTTGAATTGAAAATTGTCCCTCATTTCGGAAAATTATATTATCTTTTGTTTCTTAAATAAATTGATGTCGTACTTTATGATCTTTCTATTTTATTTGATCTCATTTTTAAAAACTTTAAACTCGTTATGATTATTTAAATTATACCTCGATGTTTACTCATAATTTTGATCATAACAAAATATTCTAAACTCTATCTAGAAGATTCTAAACATGTTTACTTTTATCTTTATATTTAGCAATCATGTCTCGAATCTGATTATGCCTGATGAATTAAATTGGAATGATCTATTGAAGGAACTTATGGAGTACATGAATTATGAGATAAATATGAAACACGCGTGATTGAACTTAAACCTAGGAAGGGATGAATTAATGATGTGAATGTTAAGCAAATAGATAGTGTGGATTAGAGGTAGTATGGAAATGCACTATAGGAAGATGCATGATGAATCAGGAAAGGAACAATCGAAACAAGAAACTATGGAGTTAAGATGTAACTAATTAAGGTTGTAAAATGTATGAATTGAAGGACGCAAAAGATTACAAATCAGAAACCATAGATAAGTTATAAATAATACAAGGTGGGAAGATTTTAATAAGATTTTTTCTTTACAGAGAAATGTTTGGTCAAATGATACGATAAAGATCAAGATGAAGGATTCGAGCTTAAGCATGATAATTAAATTTTGTTGAGATTTTGGGATCAAATATGAAAAATGAGTATTAGAATCAAGATATACACTTGTTGATGAAAATGGACATCTAAATAAATTACAGAGTGATCACGTATGAGTAAGGAATGATAAATTTTTCTAATCATGACAAATTGGAGATAGAAGTATGATGTTGGATTCTAAAATATGATATTGGGTTACCGAGGCTTGATACTGAAGTATTAAGACAACGAAGTGTACAAAATCATAGAGTTAAATTTTGTATATATTAGCAAGCTGAAGAAAGTATAGTATATATTGGAGAAAATATTCTATGTGTTTAGTATGAAAAATGTGGAAGACCAAATTTTTAAGATCATGACGGTAATTGACAATTCAGGAATGAAAATAGAAATTCATAATTATGGTTAGTGACTATGTTTCTAAGGAGGGAAGAAAATTATTTTGGAATAGTGGATACAATTGATTGACATATTGCACTAGATTGATCTGCTATAAGATAGTAGTCCAGTTAGGCATGAGGCTACTGAGGAAGAATACTTAGACTGGTTGAGACATGATTGCATGATTGTACCCCTAACCCTATCCTTTAATTTCGAGGACAAAATTTTCGAAGGAGGGAAGGTTGTGAAACCCGTAAATTTTAGACTTTTAGATTAAATAATTCTGGTGTTTGTTATTATTATTATTAAAAATTGGTCAATTTGAGAAAATCATATTTTAAAATAATTATCCTGGATTTTTGTTTGTCCGACCCGAGACCCGAACCCATTTCCGAGTCCGAACCCATTTTTGGATCATTTCTATTAAATATAAATTTTATACTATGTTTTTAAAAAGATTTTCAAGAAGAAGAAAAGAAAAAAAAGATATTTATTAAAGAAAGCTTTATTTTCTTTAACTCTTTTATTAAATCTCTTACTCTCTCTCTCTCTCTCTCACCATACATTTTTTTTCTCTTTATTTCCTTTCCCTTCCGCGTGTAACTGGCCAAAGCCCCCTCCGTTCCCGAACGGCCAAAGCCGTCGACCCATCGTCTTCCCGTAACTCCGGCGAACCCCTTCCTCTCCCGTAACCTCTCTTCTCCTCTCCTATATAAACCCCCTTCCTCTCCTTCCATCACTCACCACCACCTCCATCCTCAAACTCGTGCCCTAATTCCCAAATCTGGCGACCCCGACCTGAGCTCCGTTGGCCGCAGCCACTGCCCAGGCCGGATCCTTTCCGAGCGGCGACCTCGCCGCCGCCTCCTCGGTCCCCGCGACCCCTCTCGTCGACCCTCTTCCGTCGTACGCCGCTTCCCGGCCGCGCCCAGCTGCCCCTCGGCGACCCGCTGTTCGGACCCGACCTCGCTGCCTCCTCGCGCTCACCCTGTTTCCGATCCAGCACCTCCCCGTGTCCGGCTTGCTGTTTCGATCCACTGTCCGCGGTTTTTTGTGAACCGATCCCGACAGTTTGTGCGGCTTTCTGGCGCTGTCCCCTCCGGGCCAGAGCTTCCCGAGTTCCGCGACCCTTCCCTGGCGCTTTCCCGAGTTCCCGAGTTTCCTCGAGCCGCAGCCGCGAGCCCTGCTGCTGTTCCCCGTGCTGTCTTTCGTGGCGCATGTTGTTCTGTGGCCGTCCCTGTTCCCGTACTTTTTTGAGTTTCTGTTGTTTGCATATTTTCTGACTTTCCCGAGTCCGCAGGAATTTGGCTTTTCTTCCAATATTTCATCTGAGAGCTCTAGCTTAGCATTTGAGGTATATCTCATGTCCCCGTGTCCCTCCAGTTAAAATAGTCGATGATGATTCGGTCCCAATTTTCGTCATGGAAGTTTGGTTGGAATTGTTGCATTGAAGGTTCTCGAGTTCACTTTGGGTTGTTCTGAGATTTTTGGAGTAATTCAGATTTTTCGAACTCTGTTAGTTTTGGACTCGTGACCAAGCTAATACTAGCTTGGGTTGAGATATCAGTTCTGTGGATTTTTCTTAAATTATTAAGTCCTGTAGGTATGTTGGTGTTGTGGCTTTGATTTCGGGTTTTGGATTTGATATTCATTTTCGGGTTGGATATTCATTTTTGGTGGGATATTGGGTTTCCCTAGTATAGGACTTGTGTTTGGTGTTTGTGGCATATTTTTCCAGTTTTGGGTTATCCTAAAAATAGAGGGAATGCTGCCGAAATTTTTATAAAGTTATATAAATGGATTTCAAATCGGTTTTCGAAAATATTTATAAATTGGATTTTTGGGCGACGACCGTATCAGTCCATGGGCCCTAGCGAAATGCAAACGAAACCGAATTTTATCGGACATTAAGGCATTAGCTATTTTGACGATGGACCAGTATCTGAGACTCATTCAATTTAAATTTAAATTATTATTTTATTTTGTAATTCAATTGTAGGATAATTTTTAGAGACTAACAAAAGTTTTCTTCTTATTTAAATTCATATAAAATAGTCTATAAAGGACATAAGCCTAGTTTTATTATTTTCTGTGGTTTTGTAATAAGTTAGTAAAATTTTATTCTTTTCTGGTTTGTGGTTGACTTAAACACGTAAAATTATAAAATAATTATTTTATAGAAAATCAATATTGTTTTCTTACATTAAATAAATTAGGAAAAAATTACAAGTTATTATTTAAACAAGTTTCACGTTTTTCTCATTTAAAGAAAAATATAGTTTTATTATATAAATTATAAAATACCAAGTTTTGCCAATAAATCGATAAATACAAAGTTTTTTGAAATTAAATATAAAATGATCTTTCCATCATAATTAAATATAACGCATTAGATAATCGAGTTTTGTTTGTGTTAGTATAATAAAGATTAAAAATTGACTAGGACAAATTTAGAGATTGTAACTAGTACATCTAGCATGGTAATTTTGGAAATCTAAGGCAGAATTCTCAATTGTAGGGTTTCGAGGACTATACTAGCATCATCCCGGAACCAACATCGAATCCAGTCATAAACAAAGGCAAGTACAATTTGTGGTAGTTTACAATTATTTAGTAATCGTTTTATTGCAAGTTTAAACAACGATGCAACACAGAACTCTCTCTGAGAGCATTGACTGATTGACTGTTGGGTACTGGGGGAGTAGTGTAATGAGTATTACCACAGCCATAATAGTATACTGACTGTGTTAGCTTACCCCTCATACACACGGGGATAGGCCATATCGTATCAATAGGATACAACTGTACAACCCGCGGTCATATTCATTGCCTATTCACATCACTATATTTTAACTGCTGGAAAACTGTTTATTTCAAATTGTTTAAAAGTGCATAACTCTATTATTATTTCAATTGTTGGATTATCATGAATTGTAATTTGCTCTCTCCTGACTGGAGACCAACATTTTTAGGTGATTGAGTCGTTGAAGATCTGATGCATGTTCCCGCAGAACCTGGAACCCAAGAATAGTAGAGTTGGATAGTAATTTATTTTAGTAACCAATGTATCAAGTGTAGTTGTTGTAATTAATAGTTGTTGTATTTCAGAAGTTTTAAATTGAATAAAAGATTTTAAACTCATTAGAATTTTATCTGTATATGTTTCACTACTGAATACAGCTTACTGCCGCCGTCTCAACAACGGTGCAGGCTGGGCATGATCCGATTCGACCCAACAATTTAGGATCGGGTCGTGACAACGAGTGTCGATGAAGGGTTGATTCTTTACTCCGTTGATGATCTGACGACGATCTTGAACTCTCTGAATGTCTGGGCCACTGTCTTTGAGTGTATGTTGATCCGGGGGTGCTTGAATAAAGGAATGATCCCTTTATGTATAAGTGGTGGAATGATCCATTCATGCGCGTATATGCGATACGCACATGAAAATTTTGTATGTAGGAATGCTATGTGCATAACTTTGTTGGGCGCAGAGGCGCTACGCCAGGGAAGCTTGAAATGAATCTGGTGTAACTGCACTATTGGGCTGCAGATGAGCTGACACATGGAAGTTGTTGAGATTCATTTGTTGCTGAGATCTTGGGTGATTTGGCACCCATTCATGAGAATAACTGAGTCAATGACATATGGTGCGTGTACATAACTCAAAGATTTTGATCTGTTTGAAGGATAATAGATTTGATGTGCTTAGGGTATCCGGTGCATGAAGAGACTTGGTGCATGGCTTCTGAGCGCATGCAAATTTAGGCGTATGTCTTTAGGACGCATGCAAGGGATTAGTTGGCCACGTGGCAGAACACAGCTGTAACCGACAAAACAAGTAATAATTGTGCTGACGTCGGTGCCTCTTCATTTTTTATTGAAATTGTCGACTATTCAATCTTTGAAACGCGTGCTGCTGACATCTGACTTAGAATTAAATGCTATCATGGACGAAGAGCTTGTGTGGGTGCATCATTTATGGGTCGCATGTACGACGGAGTGCATCAATTGTGGAGCATATATACCACGGAGTGCATTAGTTATGGGGCGCATCAATTTCGGTCAACCTCATTGAGCGCTTTGAGGATCGAATTTAATAACTTTGACTCTGTTGAAATTGAGATGGTAGATTCATTGCCATTAATGCTAGGTTTATCGCATTAATTTTGAGGCGACTGCCACTTGGTGCATGGGTTTTGACCATACTTTGCCTATAAATAGAAGTGTTTTATAAATAAGAGAGTTTGTTTGTTCTCATTTCACACGACTTCCCGTCGAGAATGAGCTCAACCGATCCTCCTCCTTGGCGAGTTTGTATGTTGTGGGTTATGGATCTTCTCGTTCAAAGAAGCTTCGATTTTGACGACGAACTCCATCAGAGAACTAAGACGTGCCGAGTTAGCTATAGACGGAGCAGTTCGTGCTCGTATTCTTTACTGGTAGTGTTCCTCTTCGAAACAACATCAAGTGCCAAAATATTGAGTATTGGGTTTGGATTAATTGCCAACCCACATTCTGCTCAGTAACTGCTTCGGGTAGGGATGCGCCTGCGTTGAGACGAGAAATTGATGCGTCCATGACGAGGAAGTGATTCGCTCGTAACGAAAAAGAGATGCGCCTGTGCTGAGACGTCAAAGTGATGCACATATTCGTAGAGTTTATAATAGGCTGTAATAGATTTTCCATGTAATAAAAAAGTCATATGTCACAACCCAACTCTAATATACTGGGTCCAATCGGATCATGCCCAGCCTGCACCGTTGGGAGACGGCAGCAGTAAGCTGTATCAAGCAGTAGTAACACAAGCAGATAATTCTAAATATGAGAATAAAAAACATTTATTTGAACTTTAGAATTAAAGCTAAATGTCTAGATGAAACAAACACACAGTCAAGTAAAACATTTAGTTAATACAACTGTTCTTTATTACAACTCGAAAATATGAAAGCTAAGCAACGGGCACAACTAGAAATCCTCGTCTCCCTGGTCAGGTTCGGCTACCTCTTCAGAACTCGGATCGGGTCCGTAGTAGGAACTAAAGGCGAGCTCCTCGTCTTCACAATCAGTGTCACTACCACTTTTCTAGGACAAGGGTATTTTTGTCATTTCATAATTTGAGTATTTTTTTATATGATGGTTGTATTTATTAGTAGTCTAACTATCCATTAGTCATGACAGGCCCTATTTAGATTGTCTTGACCAATTAGTTTGATTAGTTAGACTCTAGTCATGACCAAGTTGTATACAAGCCTTAATTAGATCCAAACCACTTAGCCCACTTAAGGACCTACCTAATACTAAGTGTAATAAAGAGATTAGGGCTTGACTAGTGCCTATTTAACCCCATTTTTCCCCCAAATGGCAGCCACCATTTATTTAGGGTTTCTACCCATTTCTCCATTCAATACTCTCCCAAATTGTCTCATCTTTCCTCCATTTGTGGGAGAGCTCAGGAGGCTTGGTGAAGGCCCTAGCAAGGTTTTGGGAGCTCCTTCTCCATCCATCTTCTCTAAATTCGTGGAGCTTGGTGTAGGCTACATTCTACATATCTATAACCCTCTAAAGTTCCATTTCTATGGTTAAAATTTGTAAAAACCCCTAAATTTCTACTATATTTTAGTACTGATTTTTTTTTATATTTATACGTCGCAAAGTCGTATTGTACGTCGCACGGGAATTTATGTTTTCGTATTTACTCGTCGAGTGCGAATATGGGCGAGGTTCATATTTTTAGAAAAAAATAGTTTTGATTTTATCAATCGGTGATGGTTTCAAAATAATATGTATAATAAATATTTTTATTAAAAAGTTGTGAAAAGTATCTATCGAGATTGGCAAAATTATTATTTTTAATTATTTATAAAATACTACCTTATTTTAATAGTGGTAAATTAGAAAACTAGAATATGCTACCCGTGTAAGGCACATAAAAAATTATTTCATGTATGTTTTCATATTTTATTTTTATTATTTATAATAAATTATTTAGCAATAAGATATTTTAAATATTTAAATATTTATGGTTATTTTCGAAATTAATTATTATTAAAATATTAGTGTTCATAAAAATATTTTTTTAATTTTGTTTGATTGATATTTAGATAAATTATTATGATTTAAAAATATGGATGTATTTTATGGATTCTATTTTAATATAAAGATTTACCTAGATTTAAATTGATTCGGAATTTGATTGAAATTGCTTTAAAACTATTTAAATTAATATAGTATTTATCAATTGGGGTTTTAAATCAATTCTAATCCTTATCCAACTGGGAATTTCCACATCCTATAAATAGGCAGGTACTCATCCATAAATTCTTTACATCTACCAAATTTCCACTAGATGATGTGCATCGTGTCCGTGTCCATCCATTTTCCCTTCCACTATTTTTGTACATATACAAATTCTTCTTCGTATCCACATTTCGGACACCATTCCCCTCGTGTCACGTAGGACACATAATCAACATATTTTCTGTCATATCCGACAAGCTCGAACACGATGATACAATCCTAACCCTGTCCCTCAAACCTACTACTCCAGCCCCGCCATCACCGCTACCAGCACCCTCCGACTTGTCCAGCGCCTCTCCGCCATGGCCACAACAACACCGCCGCCAACGCCACCACCGTGGCCTAGTAATCATTCCGACAACCGCGACCAGCCACTCCACCCCTACGAACCAGCCCGCCGACCTCGTCACCATCGATTTCACCACCACCACCTGCGACACCGCACCGCCGTTCCTCTCGGCCAGCAACCCCAACCCTCTCTGGCACCATCGTCGTACAGCCCTCTCCACCGTCATCAATAAACCCCAACCAAAACCCCCAAATTGCCACCACCACCTCAACACAACCACCGTCCCCTGCCCACACCATCGCCGGCAGCCGCCCAACCCGACAATGGCGAGACCACGACAAAACGCCACCCAGAGAAAGAAAAAAATAATATAAAACTTCGACCTGGCTTTTGCCGGTCATCGCTACCCGTGCGCCTCCACAAGCCCGCGTTTTCTCCGCCCTCGCCAAATCCAGTCTGTGTCTGAATTGTCGACGACTGTCATGACCCGCACCCCAGAGTAAGGGCACGAGAAGTGGGTACGTCCAGCCTACGCCGCAGTGTCGGCGGTAGAACGCTGTCCTAGGTCAATCATCTAATAATATAAAGTACCTGTACAGTTTATACTCTCCGAATGGAGGTGACAAACAGAAAACAATCTCAATCATATCTAGGCTGAAGAATGAAAGATAGATAGATAGACAGTAAGTCAAAGAGAACAGTAGAATAGATGAAATAAGTCCAAGTGTCTAGGATAACATAACATCAGAATGTCAACTCATAATACAATAAGTCTAAGAGTCTATATATCTCAACATCTCAAAATACAACTCAGATGTGAGACAAAATGATAATACAGAAAAGACTGTGTAGCTAAACTAGCCTAGACTACAGGGACAACATCCTCAGCTGTAGGTGGATCCTGCTGAGGGTCCACAACATAAGTATCATCTAGTCCTGCTCCATTATAGGTAGACACCAGGGCCTCATCCTCATCCTCTGTAATATTTTTAACAGGTCCAGTCAGGACAGGAACGAGCACAATACATCTCACGCAGTGCATAGTATGATAGGAAATATAAATCATGCAATAGAGTAAAATACAGGAACTGCTGAAAGAAGATACATGTAGTAAAAGAGAACTGTAATGAAATATCTACTATAATAGAGAACTAGCAGTGACTAGTGAGTCAGAGTAAAATATAGACATGTGAATGGCATAGGAGATTCATGACTACAGCTAAGAGTGATTCATGACTATAGCTACTGGGGTAATATCCACATGACTATTTCCACTCCCCCATCCCCAATCAATACACAAGGATCCGTTCAAGTTATGTTAAGATTCGTGATAAGCCCATAAATGGGAGATTCATGAGAGGCTCTGTGAACATGAGAGTACATGAGTCACAAGCGATTCGTGAATCTATGAAAGCATAGAGATACATGATGATTCGTGAAACGCACAAACATGCTGTATCTGATGCTCCCGAGGGGGATAACATCTCATGAAAAGATCCATATAGTACCAATCCGTGATAACAATCGTGTCAGCATCAAGTAAAGTAATCTAGAGCAAGAATATAAATCTTTACAAATATAAAACGGTCAGAGATTGTACTCGCCTGATAACTGAATGTCTGAAGAGGATATACTGCCTGAGGAGAGATGTATGGCTCCTAATCAGAGCAATACAAGTCACAATGTATCCACAATGATAAAAATAAAGTATACAATGCATACTACATGATTCTAGGTCAATATGGTCAAAAGTCAACTCTTGGTCAACTCTAATAGTCAAACTAGGTCAAACAAGTCAAGATTAGTCAAATCTAGGTTAAAGTCAACTCTTGGTCAACATTCTAATCAAACTAGTCAAATACTAGTCAACATGATCAATCTGGGTCAAGTCTAGGTCAAACTTAGACCAACTAAGGTATTGGTCAAACAAAGACTAGTCAGTAAGGTAATTAGGTCAAACAAAGACTAGTCAATGAGGTAATTAGGTCAAACATGGTCAGACTAGTTAAACTAGTCATTTTTGGTTAGACCTAGTCAATTCTTGGTTAATTAGGTCAAGGTTTGACCTATAGTTGACTTTGGTCAACCCTTAGTCAACAAGGGTCAACTAGTTAGGATTTTGGTCATTAGGTCAATTAGGGTTAGCCTCTATGCCATAGGCTAGTAGCTTAGGCCATAGGCTAGATAACTCATAGGTTTCTATATAACCTATACTTAGAAGGTCATTTATATATATACATATCTATATATATATAGATATACAAGTCTACCTACTACATATACCTATCAATATATGTACCCTCTATACATAATACCAAAACCCATATATATATATAATGACACTAATACAATATATATATATATAATACCCAATATATATATATATATAGTACCCACATATATACATAATATATATACATATATAGATAGCTTATATATACATATATATAAAGTCCATATATATATATATATATATATATATATATATATATATATATATATATATATATATAAATATATATAACCCATATATGTACCCTTAACTATATATACCAATATATATAACTATATACAATATAACATATATATATATATATATATATATATATATATATATATATATATATTTATATATATATATATATATAGGGAATTAGAGAGAGAGATGAGATAACAGTGAGAGAGAGAGTGAAAGAGAGAAAGAGAGAGAGAGAGACTGAACAGTGAAGGGGGGAGTGAATAGGCTGGACAGTGAATGGGAGGGGGGATTTCCAGTTTCTGGAAACTGAAGACAGTCCCCAAACACACACACACAGTCACATATATACATATATATGTATATATATACACAACTACCAATATACACAACTAAACATCCCCAAAACTCACTTACATACTCACATACATATACTACATATATATACACTGAAATACACATATACATGCATATATCATAATCAAAATAGATTTGAAATTCATTTTTACAAAACTGGAAATTAACCCAAAACTGGAAATATTGCACTATGCACTCGACAAGTAGGTAAACCAAGTTTCTCATACAAAATCGAGCTATGGCTCGAATCCCAAGGTTGGTAACTGAGTCCCACAGTGTCCTCTAGTGTCTAGGGGACCTGACACTACACCACGACACGACACAACGTGTCTAAACACTCAAAACCCAAATCGGGTAAATTTTGGATACGCAACGCGTGCACAGCGTCGTGTACGCGTGCAACTCACCCTAGGACACACCACGAGACATGACACGTCTCATGGTCGTGCACGAGACCCGTATCAGTCGAGGAAACTCAACTGATACGCGCGGTTTGGACCGCGTCGTGCAGAGATGCACACGTCTCGTGGACATGACACGAGCCACGTGGGGCTTCGTGGTCATGCCCACGTGTAGCCCACGTGTTGGGCTACACACTCGTGTCACCACGAGGTGTCCTCGACTCGTGTCCATGCGATACGAAGGCCGTGTCCAAGTCGGATTTCGACTGAAACGCGCGCGTGTATGGCCAGTACGGCCCCGATTTCGTGTCCGATATAAAATAATACGTCGTGAAACTTTGGGGGCATGTTCGCAGACATTGCCCCCTCGTGTCCACCAATTTTGGTGTGTCAAAGTGCCCTGTGCAGTGCGCATGAAGGGTGTGGTAGCAGGGCACGCACGCGAGCCTCGTGCAGTGAGTTCGTGTCCGTTTTGGACACGGACACGACTCGGAAATGTGTCCAGTAAGTTAGGGTTGTGTCCTACTTGTCTAGGGCTACCAGAAAATGTATTTTGTTTTACATTTTAACAAAAACAATTCCTTTGTGGCATTTCATCAACCAAGGGTTTCTAGCTTAGGATACGTATCCGATACGGACACCAAACCAATCCTATTTTTCACCAAACTTGACCTACAGTTCCCTGGTACCTAGATGCATGCAAATACGAAGAGAAAACACAATATTAACATGGTTTGAGGGTATTTACCTATTTGTGTGAAAACTCAAGAAAACACCAAGTAGGGGGGGTCCTCTTCTCTTGGTGATGCCCAAAGCCCCTCAAATCCTCGATAGCAGGCCCTAACTAGTATCCTCTAGTGTAGGGGAGTCCAATGCAAGAAACTAGAGGTGATTTAGATCAAAATTGATCAAGTTATGTAGGTTTAAAGGAATAGGATTTTTGTAGGATTAAAAATTCATGTAAATTTGTTCATGAATGATGCAATGGGATTATATAGGATGGAGTGGCTGCTAGGGGGGTGCCCTTGGCCGGCCATGGCAAGGGGGGGTGTCCTTGCCCTTTCCTTCATGGTTAAGGCAAGACTTTTGTGTAAAGGTTGAGATATTTTGAATGGTTTAAGCAAAATATCAATAAAGGCAATCTAGATATTTTCTATACTTTAACCAATGCAATATCTATCCCCTTAGCATTCTAGGTTAGTAACTAATCTCTAGATTAGGCTAAACTTGGTTAGGGACTCTCATGACACTAATTAATAATTAAATAATAATAAAAACACATAAATCCAAATAATTTCTAATAAATCCTAGAAAATTACCAAAATACCCTTTAGGCTAAAAAGCCCTAATTTGATGTTCTAAACCTATGGCTAGGCTCACATGATCATGGTTAGTCTCTAGGTTATGAAATCTCTAGGGTTTACACTAGGGTTATAATAGTAAGTCACATAGTCATAAGTCATGACTTAGAAAATGGCTTTAACTAACTAAAAATCACCAAAAATCATATCATGACTATAATACCATTAATAAATAATAAAAATAATAATTTTTCAAAAATACCCCAATTTCAGAAAACTGGGTGTTACAACGACAGAACTGGCCGCCTGCCGCACCAGCTCGCCGCACCGCCGTCGCACCTCCGTACTCAGACGATCGGCGGCGGAGAAACCTCGCCCACTCCAGCGCTGAGTGCCGCCCACCCCTTCCGATTTGTGCCGCTGGCGTCATGTCGACCCCAGCCGGCGAGTCTCCCGATCCCGTCGCTTCTTCTCCCTCAAAACCCCCTTTCTCCGCCTCCGCGAACTCCGCCTCGCCGCGCGCGCGCATCCCAACCTCACCCCGTCCGGCGCCTCCCGTCGTGCCGTAGCCAGAACCCCTCTTCCTCTGCCGCTTCCCGATCTTTGCCGCCCGAGCCCATCTCTCCCGTTCTCTCCGCGCTACCACCAAACCCCCTCCTCCGCAGTTTCGCGCGCCCGCCGGAGCGCCGCGCCGCCGCTCCTCCGTCTTCCTCTGATCTCTCTCTCTCTCTGTGCCTTTTGCCCTCTCCTTTCTTCCCCTTTCTTTTTTTTGGTTTCTTTCTAATTCTCTCGCAAGAGAGAGGAGCAGTATGCTCATTTGTTTTGTTTTTAAATTTTTTTTCTCTCTTTTGTTGGATTACTTTAGCATTTTGTTTTATTGTGTAGGGGAATACTGTTGATATATTATTATTATTATTATCAATATTTATTATTATTATTATTACTATTACTATTATTATTATTAATAATTATTATTACTCTTAGGATTACTCAGTCTGTGAATGCACTTGTATGTGTTTTACATACTAGGATTTATTGGTAGTATTAACTTTGTATTATTTATAATGCATATTATTAGTGTTATTAAATATATGTGTTGAGAAAGCAGTAATAAATTTTGTTGTTATTATTGCATATTTTAAATATAATACGTATATATCTATAGTGTATCTAGTTATTTCCAAATAAAAAGGGTTTTACCCAAATATTTTTATTTTGAAAAAAGTTATATTTTTGACCAATACAATTTTCTAGATTTTCAAAATAATCATCAAAAAAAATTTGATTAAATATATAGTTCCTACTAAAACTTTATTTTGATAAATTTAGGGTTTCAGCCTAAAAACTATTTTGATTTCAAGTATATATTTAACTAAAATATTTTGGTAACAAAATATAGTTTTTAAGGTTATAAATAATTTTTTCTAAATTCGTATTATTTGATCAAATTCCTTCGATTAACTTCCAGTTCATGACCAATCCCGACATTCCTATTTCCTCTCCAATTTCGCACTCCATTATGTCAACCCTAACTAAGTTGGCCATCCTAGACTCGATGGAACTGTCCGTGCCACCACCCGAGGCTCTCTTGCATAGTTGTAACACCAAAGTTAATCTTGTGCCACCTTTATTGAAACACACCAGGCAGCTCACCAAGCGTCGCAACAGGCAAGTATACCTTGCTAATTTACTGTCAAATTATTTATTTTCTGCAGTATTTATTTTGTTTCATATTATTAGTTTCCTTTGTTTAAACTGCGCGTCCAAGCCATACTTGGGTGCAAGCGACTTTATTAGTTGTTTTACTTTATTATATGCATGTTAACTTAGTGTTAGTGGACTACCTTCTTGTTGGGGGATATCCTTATATCTCCTTTGGCTGTGACACTCACACTACACGGTTTGAGACATGTTGTTAGGGGCAGGACTTATTGACTAGCTATCTCTAAAGTCGTGTGATGGTAGATGATAGTAACTGCTATGACTAGGGTTTTAGAGACTCAAGCAGTTACAAAGCTGGACGAGCCATAGACATGACTTGAACAGTGTGGGAAATATTGGAGGAGGACAGTCGCTAGTGCGTATGGGAATCCAAACAGGTAAACCACAGTCTCCGGATGGAACTGTGGTGATATATTTGCAGATACCCTCTGACATTTTGGACGTTACGGTCGGATACAGATGACTGGATGCCAGTTACGTACACATAGCCTAAAATCCTACCCATGCGCATGAAAGTTGTCCTCTAAATTGCACATTAGGCGGTTAGAATCTTCTTTGCATATTTGTGTCTAGGATAGTCTTTTCTATATTATTTTATTATTCTGACAGTTCATATTAGCTTGTTCTTCCTGTATCTTGCTACGTCCGTCTGAGGACCTGGTTTTTCTCCAGGTGTGTGTTCATGTCTTCCGTAGGTATCCTAGCCAAGGCTGTGGTCTTCTCCATTCCTTCGAAGACGATTGCGCTTGGTTCGTCTTGCCATTTTTATCGCTCGATTTCTTGTACATTTCTTTCATTGAGAAAGTTGGTAGTAGACTTTGTCTCCGCCCAACAATTGTATCCTAAATATTCAAGTTGATTTTTATATTATTATTCTTTTCATTATAGATAAGCTTTAGTTTGTCTTGGATTACTGTATTTTATAGCTTATGTATACATACAAGACCCCAGTACTTCGTATGTATACAGCTGGCATGTCTACGTACTTGGTCCTACGTATTTTGGGACTGGGGCATTATATATTTTTGTGGTGGCCCATACAGGTCTAGATAAATTGTTTGGTTACTTTACCGTACCAAACAAGCCTGCGAATAGGATTAGTGTCTAGAATCTCATCCACATGCTTGACCGCCTTCTCCTCGAGTTGCATCTTGCTTGATCCCTTCTATCGTGATTCGTGCCCTTCTTTCGTGCTTGATAGAGATTAATAGGGTAACCCATACTAGGTGGACATGACCCATTGTTCCATCACCCTACTAGTTTAGCTCTTGTAAGTTGGGTAGAATGCCTCATGACCTAGCATAAGACTTCGTCCTTATGACTTACTATAGTAGATACTAAGTGGATTGCCTAGACTATAAATTTTTTAAAGACCATACCTTATTGGTCGACCAAAGCCTTAGACAAGGATACAATAGGTCGACTGTATAGGCACCAAACAAGACTTTGATTCTTAAGGAGTTCGAACTAATTCTAGTCTCTTTCAATATTTATCTCACGTGCCTATATTTTTACCATCTTGACTAAATATTGCTACTATAGCCTAGTTTTGCAAGTTTAACCGTTATCAAACTTGTTCAAGACACATGCTATTGAGCGCGCGCTCACTAACATATTGTCTAGTCAGAACCGGTGCATGATGGTCTGATCAACCGAGTGCACTTTGGTTCACTTTTATCTATCGTTATACGTGGGTGGAGATATAGTTAAGCTTGCTCTCTAGAATCTCATCCACGTCTGCCTTGGCAATTCTCTTTTGAATTTATTCAATCGTCTTTGAACCACGTGTTCGTATTCAATAAATATCTCCTTCGAACTCTTATTCGTTTTGTCTTTCACTTAAATTGGAAAGACAGAACACTCGAACTTGATAGATAGACACCAAGTGCTCCCCTATGACCATGATAGTTATAGTGGCCATCAACCAAGCCACATATTTACAACTTCGCCTCGAGTTATTCGTCCTATCCTTCGACTCTTGATCGTGATCTCTAATCATTTGAAATTTAGAAATGACTAGAATTATTTCCTTAACCACCCCTAAAACCTAGACGCGTAACTTCACTCTAAGGAACCATACACCCTTGTTCTCTAATTACTTTACCTTCATTACCTAACCCTTAAATCCTTCTCTATCTTGCATTAGCTAGCGACCCTTATCCATTACCATATCGATGCATTATTTTCGTATTTATCTAAATCACGATTCCCTAATGCATGTTTGTGTTAAATGTTGTTTTCTTGTCTCGTCCAACGATTTGATCGTACCCTTGTATCTTCTCACCCCCCTACTTATTCTTAATTTCGAGGACGAAATTCTTGTAAGTTGGGTAGGATGTAAAACCCCTAAATTTCTACTATATTTTAGTACTGATTTTTTTTTATTAATACGTCGTAAAGTCGTATTGTAGTCGCACGGAAATTTACGTTTTCATATTTACTCGTCGAGTGCGAATATGGGCGAGGTTCATATTTTTAGAAAAAATAGTTTTGATTTTATGGTGATGGTTTCAAAATAATATGTATAATAAATATTTTTATTAAAAAGTTGTGAAAAGTATCTATCGAGATTGGCAAAATTATTATTTTTAATTATTTATAAAATACTACCTTATTTTAATAGTGGTAAATTAGAAAACTATAATATGCTACCCGTGTAAGGCACATGAAAAATTATTTCATGTATGTTTTCAAATTTTATTTTTATTACTTATAATAAATTATTTAGCAATAAAATATTTTAAATATTAAAATATTTATGGTTATTTTCGAAATTAATTATTATTAAAATATTAGTGTTCATAAAAATATTTTTTAAATTTTGTTTGATTGATATTTAGATAAATTATTATGATTTAAAAATATGGATGTATTTTATGGATTTTATTTTAATATAAAGATTTACCTAGATTTAAATTGATTCGAAATTTGATTGAAATTGCTTTAAAACTATTTAAATTAAATAGTATTTATCAATTGGGTTTTAAATCAATTCTAATCCTTATCCAACTGGAAATTTCCACATCCTATAAATAGGCAGGTACTCCTCCATAAATTCCTCACATCCACCAAATTTCCACCAGATGATGTGCATCGTGTCCGTGTCCATCCGTTTTCCCTTCCACTATTTTTGTACATATACAAATTCTTTCTCGTATCCACATTTCGGACACCATCCCCCTCGTGTCACGTAGGACACATAATCAACATATTTTTGTCATATCCGACAAGCTCGGACACGACGATACAATCCTAACCCTGTCCCCCAAACCTACTACTCCAGCCCCGCCATCACCGCTACCAGCACCCTCCGACTTGTCCAGCACCTCTCCGCCATGGCCACAACAACACCGTCGCTAACGCCACCACCGTGGCCTCGTCATCATCCCGACCATCGCGACCAGCCACTCCACCCCTACGAACCAGCCCGCCGACCTCGTCACCATCGATTTCACCACCACCATCTGCGACACCGCACCGCCGTTCCCCTCGGCCAGCAACCCCAACCCTCTCTGGCACCATCGTCGTACAGCCCTCTCCACCGTCATCAACAAACCCCAGCCAAAACCCCCAAATTGCCACCACCACCTCAACACAACCATCGTCCCCTGCCCACACCATCACCGACAGCCGCCCAACCGGACAATGGCAAGACCACCACAAAACGCCACCCAGAGAAAGGAAAAAAATAAAATAAATAAATAATATAAAACTCCGACCTAGCTTTCGTCGGTCACCGCTACCCTTGCGCCTCCGCAAGCCCGCGTTTCCCCCGCCCTCGCCAAATTCGGTCCGTGTCCGAATTGCCGATGACAGATCCGGCCGCCTGCCGCACCAGCTCGCTGCACCGCCGTCGCGCCTCCGTACTCAGACGATCGGCGGCGGAGAAACCTCACCCACTCCAGCGCCGAGCGCCGCCCACCCCTTCCGATTTGCGTCGTCGACGTCATGCCGACCCCAGCTAGGGGTGAGCATTATTCGATTTTGGACCGAAAACCGAACCGAACCGAACCGAAAAAGAGGTTCGGTTCGGTTTTAAAAAAATTCGGTTCGGTTTCGGTTTGGAAAATACTAAATTTTTTTATTCGGTTTCGGTTTTGGGTTTCGGTTTCGGTCCAAAACCGAAAACCGAATAAAAAATTTAATTAATTTATATATATATATGTGTGTGTGTGTGTGTGTACTATATATATAAGCATTAATATATATAGGTACATACTAAATATATATAGGTATATACTAAATATGTCTATGTATATTTAGTTACTATATATATTAACAAAAAAAGCTCAAAAAAATCAAAAAAAATATGAATAAACCGAATAAACCGAAAACCGAACCGATTTAATTCGGTTTGGTTTGATTCGGTTTTGGGCCAATTCGGTTCGGTTTCGGTTTTGCTTATTCGGTTTCGGTCCAATTCGATTTTGGGTTATTCGGTTCGGTTTAAACCGAATAAACCGAATGCTCACCCCTAACCCCAGCCGACGAGTCTCCCGATCCCGCCGCTTCTTCTCCCTCAAAACCCCCTTTCTCCGTCTCCGCAAACTCCGCCTCACCGCGCGCGCGCATCCCGACCTCACCCCGTCCGGCGCCTCCCGCCGCGCCGCAGTCGGAACCCCTCTTCCTCCGCCGCTTCCCGATCTTCGCTGCCCGAGCCCATCTCTCCCATTCTCTCCGCGCCACCACCAAACCCCCTCCTCCGCAGTTCCGCGCGCCCGCCGGAGCGTCGCGCCGCCGCTCCTCCGTCTTCCTCCGATCTCTCTCTGTGTGTGTGCCTTTTGCCCTCTCCTTTCTTCCCCTTTCTTTTTTTTTTGGTTTCTTTCTAATTCTCTTGCAAGAGAGAGGAGCAGTATGCTCATTTGTTTTGTTTTTAAATTTTTTTCTCTCTTTTGTTGGATTACTTTAGCATTTTGTTTTATTGTGTAGGGGAATACTGTTGATATATTATTATTATTATTATTATTATTATTATTATTATAAATATTTATTATTATTATTACTATTACTACTATTATTATTATTATTAATTATTATTACTCTTAGGATTACTCAGTCTGTGAATGCACTTGTATGTGTTTTACATACTAGGATTTATTGGTAGTATTAACTTTATATTATTTATAATGTATATTATTAGTGTTATTAAATATATGTGTTGATAAAGCAGTAATAAATTTTGTTGTTATTATTGCATATTTTAAATATAGTATGTATATATCTATAGTGTATCTAGTTATTTCAAAATAAAAAAGGTTTTACTCAAATATTTTTATTTTGACAAAAAGTTATATTTTTTACCAATACAATTTTCTAGATTTCCAAAATAATCATCTAAAATATTTTGATTAAATATATAGTTCCTACTAAAACTTTATTTTGATAAATTTAGGGTTTTAGCCTAAAAACTATTTTGATTTCAAGTATATATTTAACTAAAATATTTTGGTAACAAAATATAGTTTTCAAGGTTATAAATAATTTTTTTCTAAATTCGTATTATTTGATCAAATTCCTTCGATTAACTTCCAGTCCATGACCAATCCCGACATTCCTATTTCCTCTCCAATTCCGTACTCCATTATGTCAACCCTAACTAAGTTGGCCGTCCTAGACTCGATGGAACTGTCCATGCCACCACCCGAGGCTCCCTTACATAGTTGTAACACCAAAGTTGATCTTGTGCCACCTTTATTAAAACACACCAGGCAGCTCACCAGGCGTCGCAACAGGCAAGTATACCTTGCTAATTTACTGTCAAATTATTTATTTTTTGTATTATTTATTTTATTTTATATTGTTAGTTTCCTTTGTTTAAACTGCGCGTCCAAGCCATACTTGGGTGCAAGCGACTCTATTAGTCGTTTTACTTTATTATATGCATGTTAACTTAGTGTTAGCGGACTACCTTCTTGTTGGAGGATATCCTTATATCTCCTTTGGCTGTGACACTCACACTACACGGTTTGAGACATGTTGTTAGGGGCACGACTTATTGACTAGCTATCTCTAAAGTTGTGTGACGGTAGATGATCGTAACTGCTATGACTAGGGTTTTAGAGACTCAAGCAGTTACAAAGCTGGACGAGCCATGGACATGACTTGAACAGTGTGGGAAATATTGGGGAAGGACAGTCGCTAGTGCGTATGGGAATCTAAACAGGTAAGCCACAGTCTTCGGATGGAAATGTGGCAATATATTTGCAGATACCCTCTGACGTTTTGGACGTTATGGCCGGATACAGATGACTGGATGCCAGTTACGTACACATAGCCTAAAATTCCACCCATGCGCATAAAAGTTGTCCTCTAAATTGTGCATTAGGCGGTTAGAATCTCCTTTGCATATTTGTGTCTAGAATAGTCTTTTATATATTATTTTATTATTCTGACAGTTCATATTAGCTTGTTCTTTATGTATCCTGCTACGTCCATCTGAGGACCTGGTTTTTCCCCAGGTGTGTGTTCATGTCTTCCACATGTATCCTAGCCAAGGCTGCGGTCTTTTCCATTCCTTCGAAGATGATTGCGCTTGGTTCGTCTTGCCATTTTTATCGCTCGATTTCTTGTACATTTCTTTCATTGAGATAGTTGGTAGTGGACTTTATCTCCGCCCAACGATTGTATCCTAAATATTCAAGTTGATTTTTATATTATTATTCTTTTCATTGTGGATGAAATTTAGTTTGTCTTGGATTACTGTATTTTACAGCTTATGTATATATACAAGACCCCAGTACTTCGTATGTATACAGCTGGCATGTCTACGTACTTGGTCCTACGTATTTTGGGATTGGGGCATTATAAAATTCATGCATTCATGTAGGAGACCCTACCCATGACTAATAGGAGGTAGAATGAGGTCTTAATGAGTCCTATTATGATGGTTACAAGGAGTTTAGTGTCCATTAGATGGAGACTTCAAGTGATGCCCACCAAGTGTATGTAGAAATGTCACAATGGCCATTAGGTTCTGTTTTTTCAGTTTTATTGCTAGGATATAGCTTGGTTATTCATTGAATAGATCTTTATTTGATTTCAAAGTATTCCCATCTAAGTATATATTTGTATGTGTTATATATATGTTGTATGTACATGTATATGTATAGGCAAGGTGATTAGAGGTCTGTGTTCACTATTGATTTCAGATTATATGCTGTGGACAGTAGGCATTAGACTGCAGGGTACAGCCACTGTCCTGCTTAGAAGGATGGGGACTGCCTCCCTAGTCCATAAAGCAGTGTCATGGATGAGCAAGATATCGATAAGATATTGGTGTTAGTGTTTGAGAGTTATGCATCATGGAGTATCAGTCCTTTGGACTGAATAGTGGAGGGGCTTTAGTGAGCCTTGTGAGAAGGATTTAGAGAATGAAGAGTATCAGTAGGGATGACAGTAGAATATGCACGTATAGAGTATCAGAACAGTACCAATTAGGATGGAAAGTAACTTCTTGTGCTTGCTTAGGCATTAGGCCACTCGACCATAACCAGGTGTGCCCAGGTCACCATGGAAGGAATAGGATGAGGTTAGCTAATATGATGGAGGGAATTACATGGTAAGTATTCTTGTCCAAAGGTGAACCAACTAGTATCAGTTATTGGACATATTATAGGGTGTGAGAGGGGTTTCTCCATACATTGCAGCCCCCTTGGCCATAGGCCAATGTTCAGAATGAGAGTTGGTTGCAGGCAAGAGTGATAGGGGTGAGGCTTTAGAGTGTAAGTGTCTAAGTTATGTATCAATGAGCAACTGTATTAGAGTAGGACTGTTAGTCCAGTGACAGTGATAGGGATAAGTGAATTACATGTGAATATTAGATATATGTGTGGTGTGAATACATACCTCTAGATGTATGTGAATGTATAAGAGTTGGGAGTGTAATGTATACTTGTATGATATATATATATATATATATATATATATATATATATATATATATATATATATATATATGTGGCAGTTGGGAATTGGGAATTGAGTGTAGGTATCAGATGTGAAGGGTTGGATGTTCACAAGTGAATGAGAGTGGCAGTGGCAGGTGGCTTAGAATTAGGCTTCAGACCATGAGTTTTTTAGGGTAGGCCGTAGGTTAAGGGTGAGGGCGTCTTGTAGAGTAAGGTTAGGACTAACATTTGAGTGCGTGTCATATATCCTATATTAGTATCAGAAGCTATAGTATTGGTATCAGTTAGGATATCTACAATGGTGTATCCTAGTATTTTAAAGTGTTAATGTGTTGATGTAGATGTTAAGTGTATCTTGGAGAGAGAAAGCAGAGGTGCTCGAGTTTTAGAGGGAGCAGGGGATTCATTTCCTTTGCAGTTTGCAGATGGCAGCAAGGGATTTTGTAATGATGCCATTGGCTCTACAGCAGCAACAGGGGTTAGGCTTGGGGGTTTGAGGTTCAGAGGTTAGTTTAGGCCTAGGCTTGTGTAGTCCATAGGCCAGTAGGGTGGACCATGGGCTGCTCTTGTGTGTTGTGTGTGCATCTTCCACATGGTTGTGTGAGAGAGATGGGGGCCTAGTGTTCAGATTTGTTTGGACAGATAGATATGCTTATGTACATGAATCTATGACTTTGGTTAGACATTTTATAGGTTGGGCTATATATATGTGTGTGTGTGTTGCTAATGTGAATTACCTATTATTTAGATGGCAGGACATGGCAGCGAGGAATATCCCCTTATTCAGTATGTTTTAGATCATATGGCCACCTGATTAGAGTTTGAGCAGAATTTGTGTCTAAGTTAGTTGGGAGAAAGAGTGAGAGAGAGATGAGAATGAGTGAAATGTGTTTGTATTAATATGTATCAGATTGGGGGTTTCACGTTAGAACATATTTGGAGATTTATGTATTAGAGTATTTGGGTCTTTTCGTGTGAGTATCATATTATGTTTTGATTTTGGTTTCGAGTATTGGGATTGGTATTAGATGTCATGCCCCGCTCCGTAGGAGCAATCATCCTCACTAAGGCGTGATGCCGCACGAGCCTAGATCGCGCTCGTGCAAGGCGGGTTCTATAACGGCCGATTTAAGCAGCTGCGACGGGGTCGTCGCACAGAAGTCCCAAGCAGAGACATTAAATAATAGCAGCGAAATTTAGAAAGCAAAACACGAGTCATTGCAAAACACTCTTTTATTGATATTGAAACAAAGGTTACAATGGGGCGCAAGGCCAAGATTATAAGTCTCTCAAGCTCACTCAAGCTCACTCATCTCACATTACAAGTCTAGAACCAGCGGAAGCTTCGGAAGGCGACGTCCATACATTATGTCCTGTATAAGTCTTGACTCCATGCGATTGCACGCTTTGATTCGCCAAGGAACTCCATGCCTCGACACATCCAAGCGAGCTCCGTGCCACGAGCTTCTACCCGTGCCTGCACATGAAGACTATGTCGGTGTCAGTACTCAACTGTACTGGTAGAATGAGCTCCTCACCCACCCATACAAAACCAACACGTTTGATTTACTTTGTGCAACATAGTCCCTTCTTATCAATTGTCTTTCTACTCTTGTCTTAGGATCAGTTTTATGACGGACGCCTTGGCATACTTGTGTCTGAGGACCGTCCCGTGCTTGCACAACGACGTTAACTCATACTTTGCCTTAGACCCTTCTCGTGCCAATAATGTTAACCTATCAAGTCGTGTTTGCTTTACGGCCATAATCAGAGACGCAACTACTCGGGAGACTCCATTTACATGTGACCATGCTACAAATCCTCTCATGCCATGCCTCGTACTTCAGTGAGACTAAACCACATCGTCGCCTCGCGGCCCTTGCTACTTTGATCAACAACTGACCCAATCAAGACTTGCGAACTTAGTGTCACTCGACCAACTTTGCCTTGCGGCATTTCCTGACTTAAACTCAAGTCGACTCAGTGCCTCGCCACTTACTAACTTTACCCATACTTGTGTTATGACAGCACGACCATGCCTCGTATTTTGAGGTCGTGCCCTGAAACTCAACGTAACTTCACCAACTTGCCCTACGGCCCTTCTCGACTGAACTCGCAATATCTCAAGCCTAACTCATGCAACTCTAAGCCAACGACTTAACACTCGACGCCACATCTCGTGCCGAAGCACGTCACCTTCGTTGTAGCCAAATCTTAGGCCCAAATATTATGTCTTCTAACTGCATACACATTCAACTCAACTCAGTCCAAAAGCACACACGCGGATTGCCGCCCGTGTCGACATATCTATATGAATGGTCACTGGCATTAACTAGCCATACTGGACATAGCCTGGCATTCGGGACCCTTGTACCGCAGGTAGCAATCCCCGATGTAAGTCCCCGACCTACCGGTTGCCTATTACCCAGCTCGGCTATAACCTGTTTCTTCCTAGGCCGAGTCGATCCCGTGGCCCCGGGTTGCCGCTCGAAAAAACTATCACCCTTGTCGACAAGTTGTCCATGACCACGCACCTACGCTAACTTCTAGACTTAACGTAATTGTATGGTCTCTTCATCATCAATTAGTCCCTTTTGCTTTTACTTTTTTCACTTTTCACACTTCTTTTGTAGAGCCCCAAACCAGGGTTGCCTCGGCGACTGAACTACAGCCCCGACATATTTCCTCTTGGCGACTAACCATCGCTTAGACTTAATATTCTTTGAACTCAGGGAACAGCTACTCATAACCTTCCAACGTAACTTGAACATAACGTGTTTCCTTAAATATCGACAGACCGTGGCTAACTTTCTACTGAACCAACCGTGGCTCGTGCCTTAAACCGACTCATGTTCTACGCAATGCTATCGCTCAAGTCATACCTCATATGACGGGCCTTGGGATCGTGAGACTATTTAACTTGACAATCGCAGAATGAACGGGACAACACTTGGAATGACTTAGGTCGACCGACATAACTTTGCCTAACTTACTCAAGCCTACAACTTAACCCGAGGGACGAGCTAAGGCTATGCCAAGCCTTGCACAGTGGAACCTTGTACGCTTTATCAAGCGTTTATGCGGGCGACGCCTATGACTTAGGCAAGTTCATAGCTTTGTGTCGAAGACCAACTTTCCTTCTCCCAAGCCACGGGGCAAAGGATCGAGTATCATTTTCAAAGCACGCCGTACACCAACTCTAATCCGACCATGGGACGTTTTCCGTGTTCTAAACTCGATTCGACACGACGGGATTATTCCCTTAGCTATGGATTCATCTCTTTTATTATCAAGCCTATTGTGCAAGTTAAAAATATGCGGGTTATTATGTAAAGGCTAAGATGAGGCAAGTTCACCGAAACTACCCCACCTGAGCGAGCGGTCATCTTAACCGAACAATGTCTTCGAGTCGTCGTTATAAGGCTAAGTCTGAACGCCGTCGACGTTTCGTTTCCTCCGATTGACTGAGTGGGACGGGGCACAACATCATACACCACTCAGATAAAGTTTCATCTTCGAAACTTACTGAGTACACTTATCGACTTATAACTTTGTTTTATATTTAAGGACTCTCGCACACACTACACCTATACGTTCCCTCAATCCAAGCCATGCTCGTGCTACCCTCAATCCTTTCTTCAAAACTTACGATCTTAAAATCCTTGACACTTTTCCGTTCCTCAAGTCTCACTTGATTCAACGTATCACTTAATTGGATCGTGCACATATTCCAGACGTCCCTAAAATATATGCATTTCAGCCAAGCTTCATGATAGAGAATCCGCTATCACCACTCGAGTCAGATTGTGCACATATTCAAGCGTTCTTGATATACATGCATATCAACCGAGCCTCGTGAGTTGTGCCTCCACAATTTCCTATCGCTTCGCGCTCGGATGTCTGCCTAACCGCTAGGCTATGTCTTTCCGTCAGTACTGGAATCATAGTTCCCAAATAACAATATCAACACTGACTCCATCCTAAGGTCAAACCAAGTTGATAGTACGGGATTTTCTACCCAAGCTTGCATCACTCCATTTTCTAAACATCGAGCATAGATTTTCTACACACATCCCAATATTTCTCACACGGGGTCTGAGTCATTCAGCAAAGCCCTCCTAAGATAACTCACGTTTCCACCAACTCCTTGACATATCAATATCACTTTGTTCATCAAGCCATTTCGCATAGTCTATCTTTTGAACACGTTCGACATAATCCGCCTGTCGATCATTCTCAAGTCAAGCACGCTACGACATAATTCATCGCTAAACCATAATTCACATTTCACATTTCCTAAGTCATCTATTCCAATCCGCGTAATCGATCATAAGGTCGTCTAGCTTAACAATATGTTACGTCCCGATCTCACGCGAATCAGATTATCCACGGTGGGCATGAATCACCATACACGCTCCCGCGGGATAATTATCCTCATCGGGACGTAACTCTTGTTTTGCGTCTAGACTAATTCATTTTTGATGCGCGGATTGGACCTACTCAATTATCAAGTTTATTCAATCAGCAATCGCAAGTCCAAACATCCTCGAATTGTCCTTCGCTTCAAACCAACAAGTCGAGACAATCAACGTTGTCGCGTCCTGATTTTATGAGTTCGATCATTCCCGTGACATGAATTACCATGTCAACGCTAACGGGAACGATCGCCCAAAATATGATGCGACGCATGTGCGAGACTAGAGTTGCGCTCGCGCAAGACAAGAATGCCAACGATGTGGTTATCTGCGTAACCATCAAAACACTTTCATTTTTATCCAACATTCATCTCGATCAAAATCCTAAGTATAGCATCCAACCGAACAATAACACTTGCACGATCGTCATTCGTCGAGTTAGAGTACCCCCGAGTTATCGTATATCGATCTTTTATATGCCTCAATATCATCGACGATATGCGTAACCTGACGATCTTCCTTTGCAACCAATTTCAAGTCGTGCGAATGATGCTATCATCCGACTGGATAATCTCCTTGACATTCAAATTCAAGTTCGATCATTATCCCTCGAATCATTCACAACATCAATTTCCTCAAACCAATTTCACGTATTATTCATCCGTTTATCTTAAGGCATCGACCAACGTGTTTTCTCAATTCGTAACATTCCTTGCTAACTCAAATCATCGAGCAACATTCAATCCAATCCTCAGAGTCATCACGTAACTTCAAAATTCAACTTTTCATGTATGCTATCTATCTATCGTGCTAACTTTTGATATACGATCCATATCAATTTCTTCGATCAAGTCATCTGTTCGCTACACCTTAACTTTTTCCTCGATTCGATCTCACCTACTCAATCATTTTCGTATTTTATACTCTCACAATCCTCAATCCCGTGCACGCTTCGTGCGCGTCAATTTCTAGGTTGTCCGAATCCACATCATCAAATCTCAAGACTATAACTTATTCAACGATACTCAATCTACGGCTTTGCATACACGTGACGCTTGTTGATAGACTCATCGCCACCCTGCACCCTCAATCAATCGACCGACATCCCTGAGACTATCCCAAACACCACTCAGGGATGAAGCATTCAACAAATCCTAAACTTATCATTTGAATCAAAATCGACTTCTTCAAAAAAATTTCGTTCAAACCATTCCTCAATTTCCAAGCACGCTCATCTATATCGCACCGATGATATCGTCACTCAATAGCACCCCTATCGATAGTCATCTCACTTTACTCAATCGAGTTCAACTTATTCTAGCTCGAAACATTACGAATCCCGCACTCGACTTTGCTATGGTCGACACAATCCTTGGTGTATATGTCCAGCCCGACTTAGCCAATCGTGCTTACGCAAACCATCTTTTTATTTTGACAAAAACTGTTCTCCTATATTTTGCAAAATAGATAGACTTATTGTATGGACATCCCATGGGACATTTGAGAGAGAGCGCACCAACGATATCAACTTTGCGGAAGCAACAATTCAGAGTTTGCAGAAACAACAGAGTTAAAGAATTCAATCGATAGTCCAAGGACGTAAAGCCGTGCTCTGATACCATTATGTCACGCCCCGCTCCCGTAGGAGCGATCGTCCTCACCAAGGCGTGATGCCGCACGAGCCTAGATTGTGCTCGTGCATGGCGGGTTCCATAACGGCCGATTTCAGCGGCTGCGACGGGGTCGTCGCACAGAAGTCCCAAGCAGAGACATTGAATAATAGCAGTGAAATTTAGAAAGCAAAACACGAGTCATTGTAAAACAATCTTTTATTGATATTGAAACAAAGGTTACAATGGGGCGCAAGGCCAAGATTACAAGTCTCTCAAGCTCACTCAAGCTCACTCATCTCACATTACAAGTCTTGAACCAGCGGAAGCTTCGGAAGGCGACGTCCATACATTATGTCCTGTATAAGTCTTGACTCCATGCGGCTGCACACTTTGATTCGCCAAGGAACTCCATATCTCGACACATCCAAGCGAGCTCCGTGCCACGAGCTTCTACCTGTGCCTGCATATGAAGACTCTATGGGTGTCAGTACTCAACTGTACTGGTGGAATGAGCTCCTTGCGCACCCATACAAAACCAACACGTTTGATTTACTTTATGCAACATAGTCTCTTCTTATCAATTGTCTTTCTACTCTTGTCTTAGGATCAGTTTTATGACGGACGCCTTGGCATACTTGTGTCTGAGGACCGTCCCATGCTTGCACAACGACGTTAACTCATACTTTGCCTTAGACCCTTCTCGTGCCAATAACGTTAACCTATCAAGTCGTGTTTGCCTTACGGCCATAATCAGAGACGCAACTACTCGAGAGACTCCATTTCCATGTGACCGTGCTAAAAATCCTCTTATGCCGTGCATCGCACTTCGGTGAGACTAAACCACATCGTCGCCTCACGGCCCTTGCTACTTTGATCACCAACTGACCCAATCAAGACTTGTGAACTTAGTGTCATTCGACCAACTTTGCCTTGCGGCATTTTCTGACTTAAATTCAAGTCGACTCAGTGCCTCTCCACTTACTAACTTTACCCATACTTGTGTTATGACAGCACGGTCGTGCCTCATATTTTGAGGTCGTGTCCTGAAACTCAACGTAACTTCACCAACTTTCCCTATGGCCCTTCTCGACTTAACTCGCAACAGCTCAAGCCTAACTCATGCAACTCTATGACAATGACTTAACACTCGATGCCACATCTCGTGTCGAAGCACGTCGCCTTCGTTGTAGCCAAATCTTAGGCCCAAACATTATGTCTTCTAACTACATACACATTCAACTCAACTCAGTCCAAAGGCACACACGCAAATTGCCACCCGTGCCGACACATCTATATGAATGGTCACTGGCATTAACTAGCCATACTGGACATAGCCTGGCATTCGGGACCCTTGCACCACAGGTAGCGATCCCCGATGTAGGTCTTCGACCTACCAGTTGCCTATTACCCAGCTCGGCTATAACCTATTTCTTCCTAGGCCGAGTCAGTCCCGTGGCCCCGGGTTGCCGCTCGAAGAAACCATCGCCCTTGTCGACAAGTTGTCCATGACCACGTGCCTACGCTAACTTCTGGACTTAACGTAATTGCATGGTCTCATCATCATCAATTAGTCCCTTTTGCTTTTACTCTTTTCACTTTTCACACTTCTTTTGCAGATCCCCAAACCAGGGTTGCATCGGCGACTGAACTACAGTCCCGACATATTTTCTCTCGGCGACTAACCATCACTTAGACTTAACATTCTTTGAACTCATGGAACGGCTACTGCATAGCCTTCCAACTTAACTTGAACATAACGTGTTTCCTTAAGTCTCGACAAACCGTGGCAAACTTTCCACTGAACCAACCGTGGCTCGTGCCTTAAACTGACTCGTGTTCTATGCAACGCTATCGCCCAAGTCATACCTCATATGACGGGCCTTGGGATCGTGAGACTATTTAACTTGACAACCGCAGAATGAATGGGACAATACTTGGAATGACTTAGGTCGACCGGCATAACTTTGCCTAACTTACTCAAGCCTACAACTTAACCCGGGGGACGAGCGAAGGCTGTGCCAAGCCTTCCGCAGTGGAACCGTGCGCACTTTATCAAGCGTTTATGCGGGCGACGCCTATGACTTAGGCAAGTTCATAGTTTTGTATCGAAGACCAACTTTCCTTCTCCCAAGCCACGGGACTAAGGACTGAGTGTCATTTTCAAAGCACACCGTACACCAACTCTATTCCGACCGTAGGACGTTTTCCATGTTCTAAACTCAATTTGACATGATGGGATTATTCCCTTAGCTATGTGGATTCGTCTCTTTTATTATCAAACCTTTTGTACAAGTTGAAAACACGCGGGTTACTATATGAAGGCTAAGATGAGTCAAGTTCACCGAAACTACCCCACCTGAGCAAGCGGTCGCCTTGACCGAGCAATGTTTTCGAGTCGCCGTTATAAGGCTAAGTCTGAACGCCGTCGGCGTTTTGATTCCTCCGATTGACTGAGCGGGACGGGGCACTATATCATACACCACTCAGAAAAAGTTTCATCCTCGAAACTTACTGAGTACACTTATCGACTTATAACTTTGTTCTACATTTATGGACTCTCGTACACACTATACCTATGCGTTCCCTCAATCCGAGCCACGCTCGTGCTATCCTCAATCCTTTCTTCAAAACTTACGATCTCAAAATCCTCGACACTTTTTCGTTCCTCAAGTCTCACTTGATTCAACGTATCACTTAGTTGGATCGTGCACATATTCCAGGCGTCCCTAAAATACATACATTTCAGCCAAGCTTTATGATAGAGAATCCGCTATCACCACTCGAGTCGGATTATGCACATATTCAAGCGTCCTTGATATACATGCATGTCAACCGAGCCTCGTGAGTGGTGCCTCCACAATTTTCTATCGCTTCGCAATCGGATGTCTGCCTAACCGCTAGGCTATGTCTTTCCGTCAGTACTGGAATCATAGTTCCCAAACAACAATATCAACACTGACCCCATCCTAAGGTCAAACCAAGTTGATAGTGCGGGGTTTTCTACCCAAGCTCGCATCACTCTGATTTTTAAACATCAAGCATAGATTTCCTACACACATCCCAATATTTCTCGCACGGGGTCCGAGTCATTCAGCAAAGCCCTCCTACGATAACTCACGTTTCCACCAACTCCTTGACATATCAATATCACTTCGTTTATTAAGCCATTTCGAATAGTCTATCTTTTGAACACGTTCGACATAATCCGCCTGTCGATCATTCTCAAGTCAAGCACGCTACGACATAATTCATCGCTAAACCATAATTCACATTTCACATTTCCTAAGTCATCTATTCTAATTCACGTAATCGATCATAAGGTCGTCTAGCTTAACAATATGTTGCATCCCGATCTCACGTGAGTCAGATTATCCGCGGTGGGCATGAATCACCATGTACGCTCCCGCGGGATAATTATCCTCATCGGGACGTAACTCTTGTTTTGCGTCTAGACTAATTCATTGTCGATGCACGGATTGGACCTACTCAATCCTCAAGTTTATTTAATCAGCAATCGCAAGTCCAAACATCCTCGAATTTTCCTTCGCATCAAACCAACAAGTCGAGACAATCAACGTTGCCGCGTCCTGATTTTTCGAGTTCGATCATTCTCATGACATGAATCACCATGTCAATGCTCACGCGGAACCATCGCCCAAAATTCGACGCGACGCTTGTGCGAGGCTAGAGTTGCGCTCGCGTAAGACAAGAATATCAACGATGTGGTTATCCGCGTAACCATCAAGATACTTTCATTTTCATCCAACATTCATCTCGATCAAAATCCTAAGTATATCATCCAACCGAACAATAACACTTGCACGATCATCATTCGTCGAGTTAGAGTACCTCTGAGTTATTGCATATCGATCTTTGATATGCCTTAATATCATCGACGATATGCGTAACCTAACGATCTTCCTTTGCAACCAATTTCAAGTCGTGCGAATGATGCTATCATCCGACTGGATAATATCCTCGACATTCAAATTCAAGTTCGATCATTATCCCTCGAATCATTCACAACATCAATTTCCTCAAACCAATTTCAAGTATTGTTCATCCGTTTATCTTAAGGCATCGACCAACGTGTTTTCTCAATTTGCAACATTTTTTGCTAACTCAAATCATCGAGCAACATTCAATCCAATCCTCAGAGTCATTACGTAACTTCAAAATTTAACTTTTCATGCACGCTATCTATCTGTCGTGCTAACTTTTCATATGCGATCCATATCAATTTCTTCGATCAAGTCATCTGTTCGCTACACTTTAACTTTTTCCTCGATTCGATCTCACCTACTCAATCATTTTCATATTTTATACTCTCACAATCCTCAATTCCATGCACATTTCGTGCGCGTCTATTTCTAGGTTGTCCGAATCCATATCATCAAATCTCAAGACTATAACTTATTCAACGATACTCAATCTACGACTTTGCATACACGCGACGCTTGCTGATAGACTCGTCGCCACCCCGTACCCTCAATCGATCGACCGACATTCCTGAGACTATCCCATACACCACTCAGGAATGAAGTCATTCAACAAATCCTTAACTTACCATTTGAATCAAAATCGACTTCTTCAAATTTTTTCGTTCAAACTATTCCTCAATTTCCAAGCACGCTCATCTATATCGCACCGATGATATCGTCGCTCGATAGCACCCCTATCGATATTCATCTCACTTTACCCAATCGAGTTTAACTTATTCTAGCTCGAAACATTACGAATCTCACACTCGACTTTGCTATGGTCGACACAATCCTTGGTGTATATGCCCAGCCCGACTTAGCCAATCGTGCTTACGCAAACCATCTTTTTGTTTTGACAAAAATTATTCTTCTACGTTTTACAAAATAGATAGACTTATTGTATGAACATCCCGTAGGACATTTGAGAGAGAGCGCACCAACGATATCAACTTTGCAGAAGCAATAATTCAGAGTTTACGGAAACAACAGAGTTAAAGAATTCAATTGATAGTCCAAGGACGTAAAGCCGTGCTCTGATACCATTATGTCACGCCCTGCTCCCGTAGGAGCGATCGTCCTCGCTAAGGCGTGATGCCGCACAAGCCTAGATTGCGCTCGTGCAAGGCGAGTTCTATAACGGCCGATTTTAGAGGGTATGGCGGGGTCGTCGCACAGAAGTTCCAAGCAGAGACATTGAATAATAGCAACAAAATTTAGAAAGCAAAACATGAGTCATTGCAAAACACTCTTTTATTGATATTGAAACAAAGGTTACAATGGGGCGCAAGGCCAATATTACAAGTCTCTCAAGCTTACTCAAGCTCACTCATCTCACATTACAAGTCTTGAACCAGCGGAAGCTTTGGAAGGCGACGTCCATACATTATGTCCTGTATAAGTCTTGACTCCATGCGGCCGCACGCTTTGATTTGCCAAGGAACTCCATGCCTCAACGCATCCAAGCGAGCTCCGTGCCACGACCTTCTACATGTGCCTGCATATGAAGACTATATGGGTGTCAGTACTCAACTGTACTGGTGGAATGAGCTCCTCGCCCACCCATACAAAACCAACACGTTTGATTTACTTTGTATAACATAGTCCCTTCTTATCAATTGTCTTTCTACTCTTGTCTTAGGATCAGTTTTATGATGGACGCCTTGGCATACTTGTATCTGAGGACTGTCCCGTGCTTGCACAACGACGTTAACTCATACTTTGCCTTAGACCCTTTTCGTGCCAATAATGTTAACCTATCAAGTCGTGTTTGCCTTACGGCCATAATTAGAGACGCAACTACTCGGGAGACTACATTTCTACGTGACCGTGCTACAAATCCTCTCATGCCGTGCCTCGCACTTCAGTGAGACTAAACCACATTGCCGCCTCACGGCCTTTGCTACTTTGATCACCAACTGACCCAATCAAGACTTGCGAACTTAGTGTCACTCGACCAACTTTGCCTTGTGGCATTTTCTGACTTAAACTCAAGTCGACTCAGTGCCTCGCCACTTACTAACTTTACCCATACTTGTGTTATGATAGCACGGTCGTGCCTCATATTTTGAGGTCGTGTCCTGAAACTCAACGTAACTTCACCAACTTGCCCTACGGCCCTTCTCGACTTAACTCGCAACAGCTCAAGCCTAACTCATGCAACTCTATGCCAACGACTTAACACTCGATGCCACATCTCGTGCCGAAGCACGTCGCCTTCGTTGTAGCCAAATCTTAGGCCCAAACATTATGTCTTCTAACTGCATACACATTCAACTCAACTCAGTCCAAAGGCACACACGTAGATTGTCGCCTGTGTCGACACATCTATATGAATGGTCACTGGCATTAACTAGCCATACTGGACATAGCCTGGCATTCGGGACCCTTGTACCGCAGGTAGCGATCCCCGATACAAGTCCCCGACCTACCGGTTGCCTATTACCCAGCTCGGCTATAACCTGTTTCTTCCTAGGCCGAGTCGGTCCCGTGGCCCCGGGTTGCCGCTCGAAGAAACCATCGCCCTTGTCGAAAAGTTGTCCATGACCACGCGCCTACGCTAACTTCTAGACTTAACGTAATTACATGGTCTCATCATCATCAATTAGTCCCTTTTGTTTTTACTCTTTTTACTTTTCATACTTCTTTTGCAGAGCCCCATACCAGGGTTGCCACGGCGACTGAACTACAGCCCCAAAATATTTTCTCTCGGCGACTAACCATCGGACTTAACATTCTTTGAACTCAGGGAACGGCTACTGCATAGCCTTCCAACTTAACTTGAACATAATGTGTTTTCTAAAGTATCGACAGACCGTGGCTAACTTTCTACTGAACCAACCGTGGCTCGTGCCTTAAACCGACTCGTGTTCTACGCAACGCTATCGCCCAAGTCATACCTCATATGACGGGCCTTGGGATCGTGAGACTATTTAACTTGACAACCGTAAAATGAACGGGACAACACTTGGAATGACTTAGGTCGACCGGCATAACTTTGTCTAACTTACTCAAGCCTACAACTTAACCCGAGGGACGAGCGAAGGCTATGCCAAGCCTTGCGCAGTGGAACCGTGCACGCTCTATCAAGCGTTTATGCGGGCGACGCCTATGACTTAGGCAAGTTCATAGTTTTGTATTGAAGACCAACTTTGCTTCTCCCAAGCCACGGGACGAAGGACCGAGTGTCATTTTCAAAGCACGCCGTGCACCAACTCTAATCCGACCGTGGGACGTTTTCTATGTTCTAAACTCGATTCGACACGATGGGATTATTTCCTTAGATATGTGGATTCGTCTCTTTTATTATCAAGCCTTTTGTGCAAGTTGAAAACACGCGGGTTATTATGTGAATGCTAAGATGAGTCAAGTTCACCGAAACTACCCCACTTGAGCGAGCGGTCGCCTTGATCGAGCAATGTCTTCGAGTCGCCGTTATAAGGCTAAGTCCGAACGCCGTCGGCATTTCGATTCCTCCGATTGACTGAGCGGGACGGGGCACTACATTAGATATTTAAGGTATCCTAGAGTAGTATTCTATGTTAGGCTTTTCTATTAATCAGAGTATCAAATTTTAGGATATTAGTTAGTTATTTGTCAGTTTATGTTAGGATGTATTAGTTGGTTCAGAGATTTTGAGGTTAGTGATGTATGTTAGTATTAAGTTATTCAATATGTTAGAATATATAGGATATGAGTGAGTTTAGCAAAGCCTTTTAGCAGCAACAGTAAGCAATGCAACAGTATGCATTGCAGAGCTCAGTAGCAGCAGCTATAGCTTGCATCTGCAGAACATGCAAGTAGCAGCATCAGCTGTAAGCAATACAGAGCATGTAGCAGCAAGAACTACAGGAGAGGCAGCAATTGCTATTGGCCATGGCATGTATATGTTAGTATATGGCCAAGTGGGTTAGTGTATCAGAGTTGTGGAGTTGTTTAGTATCTAGGTTGAGTGAAGTATCTGTAGGATAGAATATCCTAGAGAGTTTAGGTATTAGTTAGTCTTAGTTTTAGCTTTGGGATAATATTGATTAGATATAGATTCAGTTGTTAGTATAGTGTGTTAGTGTAAGGATATAATATGTTAGGATGTTAGATTGTTAATGGTTAGGATCATGTATCCTAAATTAGTCTCATATTTTAGGAAGGATGTTAGCTTGGGGTTAGAGTATGTATCGTAGATATATAGATAAGATACTACCTATATATATATATATATATATATATATATATATATATATATATATATATATTAAAAATATATATATATATATATATATATATATATATATATATATATATATATATATATATATATATATATTTTAATATATATATATATATATATATATATATATATATATGTTTTTCGTTGATTACCTACTAGCCTAGCATGAGGATTAGCCTATAGTCTAGGATAGATTGATATAGGTAAATATACATGTAAGGGTAATATTGGGTATATGGATACCTAGATTAGGGTATCTAAGTAGGTAATGGTTTATATAGGATGACTAGACTTAGATTTGACCATGGTTGACCAAGGTTGACTATTTTGACTAGAAGTCAACTTTGAGTCAACATCTGACCTTGTTTGGACTAGGGTTTGACCAGAGTTGACCAGTTGACCAAAAGTTAACCGTGAGTCAACCCTTGACCTAGTTTGACCTATATTGCATATCACGCACTAGAAAATTATGTCTAATACTGTTAAACCATATTTAACACATGTATATCTCATCTATAGGTCTGTGACTCCACTTTGAGCCTCGATTCATATTGACAGCTCAGGACCGCAGCCGAGTACATTCTCTGATAGTTTTTATTGCTTTGATATTTACTATATCTGTTCAGTTGTAGTGTTTTACTTGATTCTTGACACAAGGATACACGGACTAGTATATGTTGGAATCCGTCATGAGATGTAATTTTTGATTTACCTGGTATATTGATACATTGTTCGATCTTATTTCTTGTACTTGTATAGACCGATTTAGGAGTGGGCATGGTCCCCTGCTTTTGAATCCCATGTCATGACGTGTCATGGTTGGATCTATTATACTATTCGGGGGATTAGATAGTTATTAGAGGTTATGTGATCAATACCCCTCCTGTAACTACTTTTGCATAGCTTCACCCTCGCCACACGTAGGGTGTAGCCTGACCTGATACTACTTGAGTAATAGCTTTCCATATTAGTCAGCATAATCTCCAGGTTTACCTGTGCTTGTTCTTGTGCATAGTCGGTCAAATGGAACAGCCTGATCTGGATCCAAACTGATCGCTTTAATATCTCAAGGCACCGTTTATATTTACCTCGTATATCAGATTTACCTGTACATTCCAGTCTTATCTTATATCTCACACCATGACATGATATTCAGTCTACCTTGTACTATTTTACTTCCAGTCTTGATATTCTCTCTTGTATTTCATTATAACTATTTTTTATAGTACTTGTCAATTCATTGGAACTGCTGTTGGCGTTTATACTTCACTCCAATCCTGACTGGATAACTATTTTTCAGAGGACTTAGATGCTGATTTCTCGACCTTCTATGGGTTTGGCATAGATGGCGACTATGATCAGGACTTGCCTGTAGAGCCGGTGCTCGTAGAGGACGCACCGTCTGTAGTAGCTTAGATTAGCTAGGCTTTGACTGGATTGTATTCCAGCTTGATACTTTGGGTCTGTAAAAACTTATTTGGGATTGTTTTATGTCTGTAAATTCTGAACTTGTGTTTGTGACTCTGCATCTATTTTAGTCTATCTATTTTATATTTATCTCTATCATATTCGTGCTTATCTTCCTTAGATTCATGTGATTGAGTTGCCATAATATTCTTCAGTGCGGAGATGACAGGTTATATGATTCATATTGTTAGTTGTAGATATGGTAGATGGCCTATACAGTGTTCTACTGCCGACACTGCAGCGTAGGCTGGACGTACCCACGTCCTCGTGCCCCTAAACAGGGTGCGGGTCGTGACAATCACCTAAAATATTGGTCTACAGTCAGGAGGGGAGCAAGAACATATATCCATATCCAGCATTCTAAATAATAAATGATGCAAAGGCAGTTTTAAAGCATTATTATACTTTTCTAAATAATAATAAAAAACCAGCAGGACAATGAAATCTCAAGGGCCACAATGATACAATCTACAATGATTCAATAGTGATTTGAGCGTATAGCAGATCTGTGACTGGCTGGTAGATTCAATGTGTATACTAATATTTTGGCCAAATGCTAGTATACGATACGGCTTAATCCCCTGTACAATAGGGGTTAGCGCGAGAGAGGCAATATTAGAAACATGGCTTTGGTCACAGTTGTTATACTACTCCCCCAATCCCCGAGTCAATAAGTCAATCAAGCAATCAATTTGGGATCCGAGATGGACACCGTGAATCAGTATCGATACAATATATATAGTCCTACTGATGTAGTACATTTAGTTATTAATTAAAACACGACCATGAATCGTATAAAACTTGTATCAGTATTTTTGGTGCTGTATGTGACGACAGGCAAAAATCAGGCTAAGTCCCGGAACTGAACCCTACATTAGTAAAATATAACTTACTTACGAATCTAAGATTGCTACAATTCTAAAAACTTATTAATGATACGATAACATCTAGGCTCTAAAATCACCAATAGTTTTAATAAAGCAATTATTTAATTATAAAATATTTTAGAGAACTCTAGTGAGTAATATAAGAACAATATGATTTTAGTAAATAAAATAATAAAACTTATTATTTCTTTTAAATGATAATATTATTAATAAATTTGTGACAATTTAATAGATATTCTGAATATGAAGATAATTTATGTAAAAAAAAACCCTTTTACTAATTTTTAGCAAAATATACATAATTAGCTACTACTAAATAAACAAAATTTTAAATAATAATTTATTTATTTATTAATATGAAAATTACTATTTTAATTAAAATAAATAAATAAATAAATAGGTTTTTATTTTATAAGTAGAACTTATACAAATATTCTTTTTTGGTAATGAAATCTATTTTGGAAATTAGATAACATTTTATCTACATAAAACCATAACATATTTAATAAGTCTATAACAACGTAATTTTCTACGATAATCTTTTATTAAAATTGCTTAATTAACCATTCTACAATAATCAGTAAATCTAATAAATTACTAATTAATCTAATAATTAACACAACGGCATAATTATTACTAACAATAATCTAACCGTTAAACATTATTAAATACAACGGCAAAATTATTACTAACAATAATCTAACCGTTAAACATTACTTAAAATTTAATCCTATTAACAAATCATACGGCCAAAATAGGAAACTAGCTATCCCGGAATTGACAGAGCTTTATTTTGTCAATTTTGGTTGGGAAAAAATTCGTTTCTCATTCAAGAATTAAAGTACAGACGGTCCAGGAAGCTTATCGGAATGTTGGAGAAAGAGAACCGAGGGGAGGCCTCAGCCTTAGGTCGTACGAAACGACAGGACACGGACGGGGCACGCGAACGGATCGGCACGAGCACGGAGAGGCCGGAGCACGGGGTCATACGGGACGCGGGAGGTGCGCGCACGGGGGGACGTACTGGTGTGTGTGTGCTGGGTCACGCACTGCTACATGCAAGGATGTGTGTGCGCGGGGTCGTGTTGTTGTGTGCCCGCGAGGCTCACTGCTGTGCACGCACGGGGTCGGTCAACGAGCGCTTCGAAAATGCCCCCAAGAGGGGTATTGATGCGTCCGGGGTGTCACGAGGATCGCCGGGGCGTGGTCGATTTTGGAAGAGGAGGAGTATAGGTGAAGATAGAAGGGGGTTTGCGAAGGTTTTGGGAGGAAGAATTGTTTCTGGAGTTCTATGTGTTTCTGAGGGTTCCTGAGAGGTTGTACGTGAAGGGAGAAGAAAGGCTACGTGGGGGATTTCTCGGAGGGTGGAATGGATCTGGAGAGACCGGGGAGTGGGTAGGAATTAGTCTAATGGCATGGGTTAGCGGGTAATGGGTAGAGGGTTTAAACCAATAATTAATGGGCTCGGGTAATGGGCTAAAACCCACTAAGGTCAAAAATATTAATCTAATAATACAATCAATATACATAAACATTATAATTAAAATTATTTCCATAATCTAACTAAAGAATAATAATAATAATAATAATAATACACATTATATCATATTTATTAGCCAATTATTATTAAAACCTATTGTTAATTAAAATAAAAAATGTGGGTTTTACAACCTTCCCTTCTTAGAAAAATTTCGTTCTCGAAATTTCAATGGCACGATAGACACAGTTAAGAAAATTCGAATAAGAAAATTTTGAAAATTGAGTAGTTAAGTTTAGACATGAAGTCAAATCTAGTCATGACTATGAGAATAAATTATCTAGCCACGATCACCAAGGCATGATTAAAGTCAAGATTTAGACACAATCAAAATAGAATCGATATGGTTTGACACGATTAGAAATACAAAAATAGTATGACCAATTTAAAATTTAAGTAGGGTACAAAAAACATTTAAACATGTTAATCAAAGTCTAATCATGATGAAAACATGATTTGGCACGATTAGGGATAGATTTGAAGCATTTAGGCACGATCAAGTTCGAAGCATAGTCAAAATTCTAGGCCAACACGATAAATTATAGGTATGATCAAAATACGATCAAACCTAAGCATGTTTAAGAATACATTCGATATATGAGAAAAATCAAAATTATCTAGACATGATCAGAGATAGAATTGAAATATTGTTTCGATCAAAAGTCCTTTTAGGTAGGAGTAAAATTTAGGCATGATTAAAATATAATCAAGCGATCACAAAAAAAAGTATGAAAATCAAATGATGTTCTGTGAATAAAGGAGGAAAGAAAAAAAAGAACATCAATGGTTTGTTGAGAAGGCATAAAAAATGGAATCTACTAAAATGAGGGACTATATGTCACGACCAGCACCCGCTTTTCGGACGCGAGCTCGTGAGCAAGCCAGCTACGTATCGAGCGGACTCCAGCCCGACTCGAGTACGTATAAGCTGTCAAGATCATGGTATCATGGCTAATATGATAATCTACAGTGTATCTCAATCCACAAGAATATATAAGACAAAAATGAACAAGTATAGGTCGTGGTCTGCAGCCCATTAGCATATTGTCCGATTAGACTCCAAGAATGATATGAGTCTATAAAATAAGTAGAATATATCATGGTATGGAATATAAAGCACGAGAGGATAATAAAGAAATATCACAATCAGATACATGTATCCCTGCAGGTGTAATCACTACCACCATGAGCCGCTAACTATCTCCAAGCAATCAGCTACCTGAAGAGATCATCAGGTCCTCAGGGGACATAGCAAGATACATAAAAATATGCATATCTAGCAGTTTAATCATGCATGATAATATAAATAGGATATAAATAGGAACTAGACATAAGACTGACATATGGCTACTGACAGGTAACTATGAACACGGATACGGGATAAACTATGCATAAATGAACTGCTGGAAGAACAAGAGATCAATAGAATACCAAACCCTCGCCCCGAATGTGGACTCACAGGTCAGTTTCAAGACAAATCACTCTCGTCCTGTATGTGGACTCGCAGGTGCAAACAATCAACCCTCGTCCCGTATGTGGACTCGCAGGTTGTAAGAAATCAAAATAAGGAATAGCAGTTCAATTATACATACTTGTAGACACGACTCAGTCAAGATACAGGTGACGACACAGTACAACTCAGTCATGACACAGGTAAGGACAACTCTAGCATGAACCTTAATATGGACAAGCCTGGTGTAACTACGCTATCAAGTCAGGTAATACTGATATACAAGCAAGACAATAAACTAGTAAACAAGGTATATAGAAAACATCTGAATCCATATCAACTAGAGTAACAAAATGATAACATACTAAAAACAGAATAACTATAAACATAAAAATGAACTGTAGAGGAAGGCAAGGTATCTTGCCTGGTGGTTGCACGAAGAACCAACAATATACCGTCAACTAGTGAGCCACAAAGTCCAAATCTCACAACTTTTCTCGAAAGCTGAAACAGACACTGCCAACATTCTCAGAATAGTCAAATTAGCTAGGATTGCCTGTCCTTAAGTCCAATTCTGGACACAGGGGTAAAACGGTAATTTTGGATCAAAACGGTGTCCGCCGTTGGACCCGCTTTGTACCGAAAAATGTGCCAGAGTCAATAGTCTCTAAAGTCATCAAACTATATATCTACAGATTCGTTTTGATGATACAAACCCAACGTTATGTCCAATTTTGGATTCCGATAGACCGTGCTCAAAATCGTCCGTTGAATCGGATCGTGGGGCCCGCAAAACGGTGATCCGATCAACTGTCTCAGAATCGGACCAAACTTGGCATACAGAACCAAAAAAACGATACGCTCCTATTGGCATAAGTTTCATCTCGATCAGATGAGTGTGCACAAAGTAATTGGAGTTTGTGCAAAGTGGTCGATACGATAAATTTTGACGGATACGTATCAAATTCGTCACGCACACGCGACTAATTTAAATTCCGTCAAAGGCCACATGTTCGTGAAGTCGATATGCACCTTTCGATGCTTTCGGTTCGCGATCACGTCGTCCGGTTTGGCGAAACGCACGTCGTATCGAAGGTTTTTCCAATTTTGAAAATAGGTTTTTTGTCAACTTTATCCTAATTTTAGACAAAAAATAATCAACAAGAATTAAATCTAAAAATGGGGTTTCCATCTTGGTTAGGTTGTATAGAAGTCTGGTCAAGCAGTTTTCCAAAATTTGCGATATTATGGTCGCAAATCGACCGCAAACATTGGACGTTGGGGCAGTTTCTATACTCAGGAATTCGAGATTTTTCTCGATTTTGGCACTCGATTCTCGTCGTGCACGGTGCAAGTTAAAGGAATTTATGGGAAGGAATTTATAGTCTTATAGGTTGTCTATACGTAGGATCTTCTAGATCGAAAATCGATTAACTATATCGAATGATGTCATGAGGTGAACAGGGTTACCTGGCTGTCGCGCGTGCGCTGTATCCGTACGGCCGTAGCCGCGCACGGCGGCGCCCAGGGTGGCGCGTAGGGCCAGGGTGGCCGCCAGTGGCTGGGCATGGGTTAGGGTTAGGGTTTGCTTGATTTTCATCTTCTTCTATCCCGAGTATATATATGTACTGTCGGTTACACAGTCGGGCGAGGGGGGGTGTCACTACCACTTTTCTAGCTTGAGGGTATTTTGGTCATTTTTAAAATTTTGGAATATATTTGGAATTATTATTATTAATTATATTTATTAGAATTTTTTTTTAGTGATTTTAGTATATTTGATTTGGTGCTATATTTTACTTTGACTAATGTTGACTTAGGAGACTGTCCTAGAGGCTAACCTAGGTCATGACTACTTGGTTAGGTTAAGAAACCTTAGCTTGACCTAAGTTAGTGATGATTAACTCATTAGATTTAATTTGGGGAAATTAGGATTTAATTTGATTAGGAAATGGCTTGTGGTTTCACAAGTCATGACTTGTGATTTTAGCCTTAAAGGCCCAACCCATAACTAGTGCAACCTAACCCTAGCCCATTTCAGCCTATGGCCGGCCACTAGGTCTCTTCCCCTCTATTTAATCCCCTCCTAAAAATTAGGGCTAGCCTCCATTAGGAATTATTTTTCAAGTTTGAGAAGAGGTGAGTCTCCATCTTCATTAAATCCTAGAAAATCCATTTCAATTCCTTTTCCACCCAAATCAATTGCATTAGGTTCTAAAACTTGCTGTTGGTATTGAGTAATTTCAGGAAAGAATCAATTTGAAGGAGTTTGGTGGCTTGAGGAACCACTTTCATTTGGAGATTTTTGAGCCTTTGCACATCAATAGGTAAATTCTAATATACACCATGTAATTGTTGTTTTATTGCATATAAAGGATGCCCTAGGCCTACCTTAGCTGTAGGACTAGCTAACCCTAAGGTTCGAGTCGCATACGTGTCCGTATCGGACACGTATCAGTTCGTGTATGCATGTGTTCGACGAAATGCCCCAAAGGGCATTTCGATCCATTTTTGTGATGTAACTGAATAGAAAATTAGGTTTTAATCTCGCTTATGTGTTTCTAGTGTACTGAGAATGTTTTGGTGTCATGTCGAGTCCCCACAGATACACGGACACGCGGTTGCACGCGCGCGCGCACAGGCAAGTTGCTTGCCCTGCTGCTCGGGTGCGATTGCACTGTGCACACGACACGTTGACACATGAAACTTGACACACGTATTGGGACACTGACTGACACGAGGTTCCTAGGGTTTTTTGAACTCTCGTGTCGTGTCGGACACGATATCACGTGTGCACGAATAGTGCACTGTGCGTGTATTAGTGTCATTGTGTTCTCTGTGTTTCAATTCAGTTTTGATAGTTTAAATAGTGTTTTTATTGGCTAATTTGATCCTAATTATAATGTATAATCTATTTGAATTTAGCTTACATGTTTAGTTAGGTTTTTGATGTGGAATTGGTTTCGAATTGGAGAATGACTGCATGATACTGACACCATATCCTGATACCTTAAATTTCAGGTTCCTAAACCATTTAATTCCTATTATTTGTTTGTTTCTCACTGTTAAATACCCTCCCACATATTTGGTTGTTATGTTATCTTAGTATTTCATTCGAATATGGGCTTTTGGATTTGTGATTGGAAATTTGGCATGTGGGTTCATTGAAATTGGTTTTGTTTTAGAATGGTTAGTTGTCAATGTGACTTGACTTCCATTTTCTTTCCTTTAGCATTTTACTGTTTGTTTCCTGTCACAGTTCCATTTCCTAACCTGAGTTTGAATGAAGGATTTATCATTTACTGATTTTTGATTTGGTAGTCAGCCACTATCCCTAACTGCTAAAACTGAGATTACTTCCTTAAGTTGTATTGAATGAATGCTTTGATTCATAGCTAAACCTGAGATTAGTTTCCTAAAAACTAGGAATGAAATCCTTGAATACCATTGCACTGAAACTGTTATGTACTGATTATTGGGTTCCTTTCCTTCTTACTGTCAACTGAGATGGATTTCCTTTTTCTTTTCGAAATGGGTGTGAATTGGTTCACTGAATTGGGTTCCTGTCCCTTCCTTATTTTTCTGAACTATATGAACTGATTTCTTTCCTTACACACAGGGACACATGTATCACTCACTGTTTTTCAGTTTTTTTTTAACCTGAGAATGGTTCTTCTCAACCTGAATTGGTTTCCTTTCCTTCCTTAAAACTGAATTGAATTAATATTTGTTTCATTATATTGACTGTTAAATGGTTTCCCTATTCCCTCACTGTTTCCAGGTTGAACACGGGCCCTGTTTTCTTTGACACTGTCCATATATCATTACACACACTCATGTATGCCACTCACTCACTGTTTTGCATTTGCACAGTAAATGATTTCATGTTTCCAGGAATTCTACACTATCATGTATCTCTCTAACACACACACACATGCCATAGCACACACAAGTAATCTTACACACACACACATGACACATGAGTACATGTGTTTCCCCCTTTCTCTATACATATGTATATATATATGTATTGATATATATATATATATATGTATGGGTATCCTATATATATATATATGAGTGTGTTCTATTACATATTTTAGATATATATGTATGGTTGATATGTATATAGGTAGCCTATATGAGTATTCTATGTTATATTATAATATATTAATGTGTGAATTATACTTATTCTTATAGATTGACATGTGATGTGTGATTTATGGTAGGGCTTATAGGCATGATATAGCATATGGCCTAGTCTCTTAGCCTATGGGTGTATCTGTATGTCAGTTTAGAGACTAGTTAGACTTGTGTGGTCTTGTTAGACCTAGAATAGACTAGTTAGACTAGTTTGACTTAGGTTTGACTTGGTTGACCAAGTTTGACTTCTAGGGTTGACCAGAGTTGACCAAGAGTTGACTTTGGTCAAGATTGACCTAGATTTATGTAGAATGCATTGTAGTGCATCTTATTACCATTCTGGACTTGTTGTGACTTGTGCTGTTCTAATAGGAGCCAGACACCACTCCTCGGACAGTACTTTTATCTTGGACATTCAGATAGCAGGCGAGTACATTCTCTGAACTTTTCATACTTGTCTGGACTATACTCTTGCTCTAGATTACTTTACTTAATGCTGACACGTATCTTTACGGATTAGTACTATATGGATCCCTTCCTGAGATGTTATCCCTCTACGGGTACATCGGGTATTTCATGTTCATGTACTTTATCATGTGCATCAGGTACTCCTTGTACTCGTACTAGTTCATGTATTTACATGTTCTCATGTGCTGTCATGTGTCTCATGTACTACTCATTACATGAGTTCATGTATCTTTAGCTGTATTCATGTGCCTATAACGTAACTTGAATGGATCCTTGTGTATTGATTGGGGCGGGGTGAGTAGAATTGGTTATGTGAACACTATCCCCAGTAGGTATTCATGTGCTTCTTAGTTGTATTCATGTGCCCCTAAGACGTTTACATAACCATATTGTACTCTAAATCACGTAGCCACTTACAATCTTTACTATCATGTATGTACTTTCAGTTACAAATATCTCCTGTTTACTCGTACTTTCTTTTCAGCACTTCCTGTATTTTACTCTATTGCATGCTTTATACTCCTAACCTGTTATGAACTGTTTTGAGAGATATGTTCTCGTTCCCGTCCTGATTGGACCTGTTGAAAATTTTACAGAGGACGAGGAGGAGGCCTGCGAACTGTTTTGAGAGATATGTTCTCGTTCCCGTCCTGATTGGACCTGTTGAAAATTTTACAGAGGACGAGGAGGAGGCCTGCTTAGACACTTTCTGTGGGACAGTCTTAGAGGACACTTGCGATCCGAACTTCCAATCGGATCCCTTAGCAGTAGAGACAGTTGCTCCATAGATGTCTTATCTTATTTTATAGTATTTTGGAGTTGAGTTGTATATATTTGGATTTGTATTATGTCTGGATGTTAGTGGAGTTTATCTAGGCACTTAGCTTCTCTCTATTATATTTCCTGTGGATTTGGATCTTGCATCTTTTATATCATTCTATTTTATCGTATTCTACCTTGGCTGTGATTGAGATATATTCTGTTATGTCACCCCCATTCGGGGAGTATAACTGTTATTACCTTAAACTGTTAGATATTGTGACCTAGGACAGCGTTCTACCGCCGACACTGCGGCGTAGGCTGGACGTACCCACGTCTCGTGCCCTTACTCTAGGGTGCGGGTCGTGACACATTTTTAGTGGTGGCCCATGCAGGTCTAGGTTGGAAATGTAGTGGTATTCGAACTAGAATATCGCTGCAGCCTGCAGTAAAAATTGGTATATTTTTGAAGGTACTCAATCACACTAGGAAAAATTCCTTATCAGATTCCGTATATCTATTTTGCTGCTTATTGTCTTCCTTAGAAATTTTAAACTGTCCTCCTTTGATATTTCGACTCATTCTCAGTAATTGTTTCTTGTTTGATCTGTGTCTCCAGGATGGTTGAGACGAGATCGCATCGCCCCGGGACGGGAGATGCTGGAGAGGGGTCTGCCACCTCTCGTATCCAGCAGCCAGATCCCAGTACCGCAAGGCAAGTGCAGCCCTCAGGAGTCAGTGTCTCTGCAGCTTCTGGAGGAGCACCTCCACCAGCCAGGAGGCAGAGCCCTGTGATTCCTGAGATCCTTCCACTGCAGCAGCCTCTGCCTGCGGGGATGGTAGATGCTGCACATCTCTTCTCCTTCATGGAGAGGATTCTGGAGTCCCACCAGTAGCAGCAGACGAGGCAGACTACCGATTTTCGTCAGGGGATCGACGAGGCACACCAGCTGGTTCGTACCACAGTCGAGATGATTACTGCTCAGGGGGCCCAGCAACATCCCCGTCGGAGGGAGAAGGATATACAGGACTTCCAGAAGATGTACCCTCGAGAGTTCTTCGGCACAGAGGGCATCCACTATGCAGACGACTGGATAGAGCATATCGAGGAGATCTTCAGGCTGGCGGAGATACCAGCTCGACTCCAGATCGAGGCGGCGGGCAATCAGATGCAGGACTTGGCCCGTGCGTGGTATCAGACAGATCCCAGGGTGGGAGTTGAGGGCCAGACTTGGGCCCAGTTCAAGGAGCTGTTTAAGGAGCAGTTCTTTCCTGATATGGCCTTGGAAGGTATCGAGGCACAGTTCGAGGGTCTGGTTCAGGGGAACCAGACGGTAGCTGAGTATGCTGCGAAGTTTTGTAGACTAGCCCGTTTTATAGATGACTTGACAGCGAAGATGAAGGCGATGAAGTTTCGCCGAGGCTTGATTAGAGAGGTTCGGTCGCTGACTAAGAGCGACCGGAATGCTACATTTGCTGAGATATTTTCTGGGGCTATGGCGGCGGAAGACGACCTAGGGCTGAAGCAGAAGAGGGGTCATGACTTCCATGGTGGCAGCAGCAGTCAGGGGAAGGCCAAGAGGCCTCACTTCCAGCATCAACAACAGAGGCCAGTTCAGCAGTATCAGCAGCAGCACCAGCAGCAGTATCAGCAGCAGGGTAGGGCACCTTTTCAGCAGGTACAGCACCAGCAGCAGAGAGGGCAGCAGGCACCCCGTCAGCAGCAGGTATTCGTTTGTGACTTCTGCAAGAAGCCGGGACATATAATCCATGAGTGCAGGAAGAAGCTGGGCAAGTGCCTACTTTGTGGTGCGGGAGATCACCAGTTGAGGGATTGCCTTGGGGCTTTTGGGCGAGGAGCTCAGGAAGGTGGAGCCAAGGCTCCAGCAGGCCAGCAGAGGGGACCAGCCCAGCAGACCCAACAGCAGAGGTTCCAGCAGCACCAGCAGCAGGCACGAGGTGGACAGTAGGGGCGAGCTTTCGCCATGGCGGCCGAGGATGTAGAGGCCATCGGAGAGCTGATAGCAGGTTCGGTTCTTCTCGACTCCCTTCCAACATTTGTACTCTTTAATTTCAGGGCTTCCCACAGCTTTATGTCAGTATCATATGCTATTAGACACAGTCTGGTTTCTGAACCATTATCTAGGACCTGCAAGATCACGACCGGGGGTGGGGTCATCCTCGTGAGTGATGTTTGCAGAGGATAGAGCGTCTTATTGGGAGGCTGAGAGTCGGGAGTGAGTTTACTCGTCATGCCACTACCAAACTACGATATTGTACTAGGTATGGACTGGCTGAGTAGACACCACGTCCGTATTGATTGTCGATGGGGTAGAGTTTTGTTTGGGGCGCCAGGAGAGCCAGATTTTGAGTACACCAGGCGGCAGGCAGAGCAGGACGGCGGAGTCTTCTGTGGGGATTCCATTGAGGAGCAGGTGGCTCCGCATCCCTTGATCGCAGAGTTTATGGACGTATTTCCAGAGGAGTTGTCGGGGCTTCCACCGGACAGGGATGTAGAGTTCTCGATAGACTTGGTTCCTGGCGCAGAACTGATTTCCTAGCATGTCTATCGAGTGAACAACAGTGAATTGGTGGAGCTGAAGAAGCAGGTGGATGAGCTGCAGGACAAGGGCTTCATCCGATCGAGTTCTTCACCTTGGGGTGTACCGGTACTTTTCGTACCCAAGAAGGATGGGTCGGTACGGATGTGTATCGACTACAGGGCACTTAACAACCTGACAATAAAAAACAGATACCCACTACCGCGGATCGATGATCTCTTTGATCAATTGAGCAGAGCTCGGGTGTTCTCCAAGATTGATTTGAGGTCAGGTTATCACCAGGTGAAGGTGAAGGGGGAGGATATTTCCAAGACCGCTTTCAGGACGCAGTACGGGCAGTTTGAGTTTTTGGTTATGCCGTTTGGGCTGACCAATGCACCAGCAGTATTTATGAACCTTATGAACAAGGTATTCCACCAGTACTTGGATATGTTCGTGGTGGTATTCATTAATGATATCCTGGTGTATTCCAAGATAGAGGAGGAGCACGAGGAGCACTTGAGAGTGGTGCTAGAGACACTCAGGAGAGAGAGATTGTACGGCAAGCTTTCGAAGTACGAGTTCTTCCTAGATATAGTTGACTTCTTGGGTCATGTGGTGACTGGAGATGGTATCTCAGTAGACCCGAAGAAGATCATAGCAGTTGAGGCTTGGACAGCGCCGACTTCAGTGGCAGAGATCAGGAGTTTCCTGGGGCTGGCAGGATATTATAGGAGATTTGTGCAAGATTTCTCCCGGGTTACAGAGCCGTTGACTCGGTTGACCCGAAAGGATGCTGAGTATGTTTGGTCAGAGGAGTGTCAGACAGCTTTTGATGAGTTGAAGAAGCGGCTTACGACAGCTCCGATTCTGACATTGCCTTCAGGATCAAGTGGATTCACTATTTATAGTGATGCTTCAGGGAAGGGATGGGTTGTGTCTAGCAGCAGCATGGAAAGGTGATTGCCTATGCTTCCAGGCAATTATGTCCCCATGAGAAGAACTACCCTACCCATGACCTGGAGTTGGCAGCGGTGATTTTCGCTTTGAAGTTATGGAAGCACTATCTGTATGGCGAGAGGGTGGAGATTTTCACAGATCACAAGAGCTTGAAGTATGTGTTTACACAGAAAGAGCTCAACATGAGGCAGCACAGATGGCTAGAGTTGATGAAGGACTTTGACATCTCACTTCAGTATCACCCAGGGAAGGCCAACGTGGTTGCCGATGCCTTGAGTAGGTATCCGACAGCCATATGTTTGACTTTGGATCGACACTTGCTTGCAGACTTGAAGAGCCTTAGGAATGAGGTAATTATGCCCGGAGTGTAGATGCAGTTATGGGGCCTTCAGTTACAGTCGGACTTGATGGAGAGGGTCAAGGCGACGCAGTTCGAGGATGTGGCTCTGCGGTGTATCCGAGAGCAGGTTCATGCAGGGTTGGTGGATGGCGAGTTTTCACTTGCAGATGATGGTGCCTTGAGGCACAGTTCCAGGTTATGTGTGCCTAGCGGGGAGCTCAAAGAGCAGATCATGCAGGAGGCTCACAGATCGTAGTACTCTATACATTCTAGTGCCAACAAGATGTATAAGGATCTACAAGAGCATGTCTGGTGGTACGGGATGAAGCGGGAGGTGTCCCACTTCATAGCTAGATGCTTGGTCTGTCAGCAGGTCAAGGCAGAGAGGCAGAGGCCTGGAGGATTATTGCAGCCATTGCCCATTCAAGAGTGGAAGTGGGAACATATCACCATGGATTTCGTATCTGGGTTACCGCGTACACCGGGAAGGAAAGACGCGATTTGGGTCATCGTTGACAGGTTGACCAAATCGACCTACTTCTTGCCATTCAAGGCGGATACGTCTACAGAGAGGCTTGCGGAGTTGTATATGAGGCAGATAGTCAGGATTCACGGAGTTCCCGTCAGCATTGTCTCAGATCGGGATAGTCACTTTACTTCCCATTTCTGGAGGAGTCTGCAGACTAGTTTGGGCACTCAGCTCAAGTTTAGTACTGCATACCACCCCCAGACGGACGGACAGTCAGAGAGGACTATTCAGACCCTTGAGGACATGCTGCGGACGTACGTCCTAGATTTTGGAGGTTCTTGGGAGGATCATCTACATTTGGTGGAGTTTGCTTACAATAACAGTTATCAGGCCAGCATTGAGATGTCACTGTTTGAGGCTCTGTACGGGTGTAGGTGTCGTACACCTGTAGGAGCGTAAAAAGTGCTTCAAAGAAAGAGTCATCTCATTCATAAGTGATCTACTTTACGCCTAGAGGAATGGGTAATCTCTTTATGCCCAAGATTAGGCTTATCGCTTTATGCCTAAGCAAGCTGATCATTTTACGCTCGGGGCTATACCCATGGTTTTACGCCAAGGACAGAGCAGTCTACTTCACGCTGGACAAAGCTGTCAAATCTATTAATGCAAACTCTGACATGAAGATGTTAATGATGGCATTTACCACAGAATTCAATGGGATTTGTCTTAAACAAAAAAACCATTGTTGTCGTTTAATGGAGATCGAGCTACTTTACGCTCATTGAACGGTTTCTTTTACGCACGGAGTTTTACATGAGTTCTTACGCTCATAAAACAATGTGTGTGTAAAGTCTATTTGAGCCATTTTACGCTCAAGGTTATTCAATAACCACTTTACGCAGGGAACCTATGACAGAGCTATTTTTACGCTCATCTCACTGTTTTACGCTCAGAGGATGTTGGAGCTGTTTTTACGCCCTATTCTTTCTGGCCAGTATGGAACGTGGTTTGCTTACATGGCCTTCATGCCATATATTTCGAAGAACGTGTGTACATGCATCATATTCTCGCTGAAATGAAGGGACGCGTGTCAACGTATGCAAAGGATGACTCTGATCATGGGTGGCAGTTGTTAGCGTAAAGACAGATCTTGGTGTCTTTTTACGCATAGAAGCCCCAGTCTATAAATAGACTCATTTTTCTCAAAGAGACACACAGAGAGAGAACATGAGAGAATACAGAGATCAGGACTTTGAGACTTTGATTCTCCAGAGCATTCTTCTTCAACTTTTCTTCTTGAACAGAGTGAAGCAAAGCAGGAAAGCATTCGGCCTCGTCATCAGTGCCCAAGTGCGTCGATACCTTTCTGGTGACTTGGTTCTTCCAAATTGTTCTACTTCAAGCAGTGATCTTCTTCATCATCATATGGTCCAAGGAACAAAGTGATCATTTACGAATCAGACTTCCATAGCAATACTTTACTAGAATCAAATTTGTACTTCTTGTACTCTTTCTCGTTTTATTTTCAAAATCCAACACTTTGTTTGGCAATTTTGTTAAGTGAAACAAAATGGCGACTCTGCTGGGGACGACTTTCTCCTCCGACGAGGAAGTGATTGCTCAATATGATGATGTTTCAGTCGGTTTGACTAAGAAGACTCTGGTTGTACACTTCAACCAGACTGCCTATGAAGAAATGCTCCAAATTGGGGGTGGTTCTTGCCACTCCAATGTTCAAAAGTCTCGCAAAGCACGAAAAGTTTGGATTCCCAAATCCAAAGTGGTTTCTGATCTCTCTGTGACTTCTGGTGAAAAGGGAATTCTTCCCACTCCTATCGTAGGGGCTCCCGTTAGTAAGCAGTCCTTACTTCAAAGTTGCACTCAAAGTGTGATGATTTATCTCCCGTTTGTAACAGAGAAGATAATCGGGTTTCACGCCCACTGCATAAGAATCAAGTTTTACGCTCAGTGGGTAAGAACCAAATTTTACGCTCAAGGCATAAGAATGAGTCTTCCATTTGTAATGTGGCAGATTTTAATGTTTCTGAGTGTAAGAACCCATCTTCCGTCGATGACGTGGTAGATTCACACAAATTACGCTCCTCGCGTAAAACAAAATCTCCCATCTGTGATGTGGTAGATAATCAATTTTTACGTTTTACGCGTAAAGGTAAGTCTCATGTCTGTGACAGTGTAGATAAAATTCACAATGATGTTTGCACATCTAATGTGAATATACCTAAACGCATACAGCGTAAAAGTGATGGTGGTAAAACTTTTGTCCTACACCAACAACCTTCTTATACTGCTCTACGTAAAGTACCAAACTGGCAAATTACACGCCATGAAAATAGGGTCCTTCGTGCTAAATCTCAAGATTTACGCACACAACTCCAAACGCGTAAAAATGTACAGTTTGGTTCTGCGAATGAAGTCAGTAATCTTCTTTATACATAGGGGACTAAACATTTTTCTATTCCAAATATAATAAAGAAGAATATTCCCTCCACTTCTTTTGACTTACGTGAATTACTAATACAAAAACGTAAGAATTCACAATCTCCGGTGATGCTCCCCCAAGAAAGACATCAATGTGGATATCATCAAGTTGTGATCAATTGTTGTTGTTCAGCTTCAAAATGGTCAGTTTTTTATCGACTAAATTTTTTACTTCAACATCAAGCTGAAGACCAAAAAGATGAGTTGTCATATGCATCAGTCAACATGGCATCTCATACTAACAGAGGACGACATCCAAGACGAAATACGTCCCAAACCCCAGGTCAACAACAATTCAACAGACTTCTTGATTCCTTTGAAGGAGTATATCAGAACACTCGATCAAGAAGACAAGGACAATTACAGAATTCTGATTCAGAAGCTGGGGGTACTCAATCTGTTGAGTCTGATACCGATAGTGTGGATTCATACTTTTATACTAATCCCTCTATATCTTCAAGAGAGGTTGAATCCTACGCTGTTGGAGATGAACCAGAGACGTCATCTGCTAATACGGAACAACGTCTCACTGCCGTGGAGCAATCATTGAAAGACATGCTCAACATGGTGCAAAGCATGCACCAAATAATTTTGAATCAGCAAACTGCTCAACCTTCTGTAATAACTCTGGTACCAGTAGCAGCACAAACTCAAGATAGTCAAGGGGCTGATATACCTTCGAATATTCAAGAACCTGCTGTTAATCAAAATTCTACATCTCCAGATCCCATCATTCCAGAAGATGTACCACCTCCAGTGGGGGTTACGGTACATCCAACGACTATTCAATCAAATGTGCTTCCTCAAACCAGTGAAGCTATTCAAGCAGTGCGTGAACTCAAAGCACAGTTTGAGGTTTTGAGGCACAAAGATCAACTCCAGAGGTTAGGGATTAAGCAACCCTATCCTCCTCATTGGAATGATGTACCCTTTCCACCGAAGTTCAAGCCACAATCCATGGTCTTATTCGATGGAAAAGCATCCCCCAGTCAATATATCAATTACTTTGATATTATGACTGTACACTTGCAGAAAAATGATGCTCTCCTCACTCGAGTATTCATTGGGTGCTTGACGGGTTCAGCTTATGACTGGTATCGTAGATTACCTGATAACTCTATTTCGTCTTTTAACGAATTCAAGGCAATATTTCTTTCCTGCTTCTATGAAGGAGGTATGGACATGAACATGTCCTCCTTAATAGAAATCAAACAAAAGGAGAAAGAAGATACTCGAACGTTCATTGAACGTTTCAGACAGGCTACTCTCAAGATGCCTCCTGGTATGCCAGATTCAGCGTTGATTGATACATGCAAGATGAATCTGCGACCATCTATTGCTGTTTTCACAGGTTCCCAATTCTCAGATTGGGCTTCATTTATCATAGCAGCAGTTTCTGCCGAGACCAATAGTAGGTTGGCTCGGGAACACGGGATGATTTTTGCTTCAGAAGATAAAGGAAAGAAGAGTAATCCTGGTAATAATTCTGGCAATCGTAATGTGAAAGGAAAAGATACTCTTATGGTCAATCTTTCCAAGAACAAATTGATGCCAAGTAATCAAGAATCTTCCAGGTCAAAGGAAGAATACTCTTTTGACGAAAGTGGTATCCCAGGGATATTTCAGTGTCTGGTAAAAAGTGGCAAACTTCAGATTCCAGAGCCAAAAAGGCCTAATGAGGTGAATCTGACTGACAATCCCAAATATTGTATCTATCATAGATATATTAATCATCCTACCAGTGCTTGCTACGTCTTGAAAAAGAAGATCCAAGAACTGATAAATGGTGGCGCTATCGCTTTAACCAATGATGACCATACGGTAACAACCAACATGGTCTCTCTTCAGTTTGGAGATTTTCCTCCACAGCAAGTCCCGGATGGAATTATTCCAATTCCGAAGGCGACGATGAAGATCGTAAATATCCCGCCTGCCAAGGAAAAAAATGCAAGATTGCTGCCGCTCACATTGAAGAATGGTGAAATCATGTGGGTACGTCCTGACTTAGTGCCTGAGTTGGAAACTGAAGGTAAAACTTCAAAATCCAAGAAGGGTAAGAAAGTCAAAATATGCAACATGATTTCTCATGTTTTTCCAGATTCTGATGACTTGGATCATCTATGGGATGACCTCCCTTTAGAAGATAGACTGAAAGGACTGAACATCTGTCCTCCAAGTTTAGCTCCCCCTACCAAGCTCAAGCTTACCCATCAGCAGTGGCTAGCCATGAATAGTGTTCTTTTATATCGGGCACAACAAGTCTTTGCTGCTTATGAAAAAGCTCCGACAGGGATTTTTCCTAATCCTCCTCCTCCTGAAACTACAGAGACATCTATTCTTCATTCTTCTGAGGTTACAGAAGGTCTTGCTTCTTCCTCTTTTGAAACACCTGTCAAAAGTCTGCTGCCCACTCACTTGTATAGTCAGCAATCTGTCCTTCTCATGAGGAAAATGGGTTACGACTTTCAAAAGGCAGAAGGTTTGAATTATGATAAAGGAATACGTCTTCCTTTACAAATTCAAAATCAGAATTCCACTGCTGGATTGGGTTCTGAAGTGCCTCACAACAACCCCCACAAGAAGAAGGCTAAGGAAAGAAAAATTAAATCCTGTAATATGGTATTTCCTTCTCCTGAGTCTAAAGAAGAAACTTTTGCTGGTACAAGATCTGGAAAAGAGTACCACAAAGACTATGAGAGATCCTTCAAAGCAGCAGAAGATGTAGTGGAGACTCTACTAGTTCAACCTCTTATGATTAAGGTCAAAGGACGTACTCCTTGCATGAATGATCCAGAACTACCGTTGATTGTCAATCTTGACAAATCTACGCAGAGGACGGATTATGGTCCACCGTGGATTAATCCGAAGCGTAGCAATCAGACTGTAAATGATGTAAATATTGATCATTCTGTACTTTGTGATATCAATAAAGATTTCCTGTTCGAGTATATGGCTGTCAAGTTTATTGAAAGAATTACTTTATCTTCTGATAATCAAAGTCATCAATATAAAGACAACGTAGAATCGGAAGAAATTCTATTCATCGAATCCAATATTTCTCATTCCTCATATTATGAATCTGGGCAAGTACTCTCAGTCAATATGGTTCAAATCGATGATGAACCAGAGCCATTTGAAAATGATCCTTGGGCTCAACAAATGGATACCCAATGGGAACTTCGTTTTGAACAACGACAGCCACCTACAGAAGATGAGGTTATCCAGATTGATGTCGGAGATGGAGTTACGTCCAAACTAATATTCATCAGTAAGAATCTTTCTGAAGATGAAAAAGAAGAGCTAATAAAACTTATAAAAGATTACATTGACATCTTTGCATGGAGTTATGAAGATATGCCAAGGCTAGATCCTACAGTTGCTACCTATAAACTCAACATTTTGCCTAATGTCAAGCCTGTAAAACAACAACAACGACGCTTTAGACCAGATATGATGGATGCAATTGAGGCAGAAGTCAAAAAGCTGATTACGTGTGGCTTCGTCCGTGAAGAATAACACCCAGATTGGGTGGCCAATATTGTTCCTGTTATGAAGAAGAACGGAAAAGTCCGAGTTTGTATAGATTACTGATATCTTAATACGGCTTGTCCAAAAGATGAATTTCCACTTCCAATTACTGATATCATGATAGACAATACATGTGGTTTTGAACGCATGTCTTTCATGGACGGATTCTCATGATACAATCAAATCAAGATGCATCCAGAAGATGAGAAGCACACTGCTTTTTGTACACCTCTTGGGGTCTACTGCTATAATGTTATGCCGTTTAGTCTTAAAAATGCTGGTGCCACATATCAACGGGCTATGAGCAATATCTTTTAAGAACATCTACGGAAGATAGTTGAATGCTATGTAGATGACATCGCTGTTAAAAGTCGATCAAAGGATGATCACATTCAGGACTTGAGAACAGTATTTGAATTGATGCGTCAACATCAATTAAAAATGAACCCTACTAAGTCTTTCTTAGGGGTCTCCAGTGGCAAGTTTCTAGGATTTGTCATTACCTCTCAAGGTATCCATGTTGATCCTGACAAGGTTAAAGCAATTCTTAAAATGCAACCTCCTCGTAATCTGAAAGAACTCCGTGGCTTTCAGGGCCGTATTGCTTACATCAGAAGATTTATATCTAATCTTTCTGGGAGATGTCAACTTTTCTTTCGTCTATTAAAGAAAGGAGTATCTTTCGTCTGGGATGAAGCATGTCAAAAAGCCTTCAATGATATTAAGTAATATCTTACAAACCCGCCTGTTCTGGTACCTTCGGTGATAGGAAGACCATTTTTTCTATATGTTCGGGCCTTGGATCATTCACTTGGCGCTCTTCTGGCACAGAAAAGTGATATGGGTCATGAACAAGCAATATATTATCTGAGCAGAATGATGGTCGGAGCTGAACATAGATATACTCCTGTAGAAAAGGAATGTCTAGCTTTGGTTTTTGCCATCCAAAAGACAAGACATTATGTCACCGGACAGACTATTCATGTCATCTCCAGAATAAATCCCATTCGGGTATTGATGAGGAGACCGAGCATTCTTAATTCCAGGTTAGCTACCTGGGCGATGTTGCTCACTCCTTATGATATGATTTATGTGCCTCAAAAATCAGTGAAGGGCCAAGCGTTAGCTGATTTCTTAGCTGCTCATCCTATACCTGAAACTTCGAAGTTATATGAAGACATTCCAGACGAAGTAGTGGATTGTAACATGACTTTGAAGAATGATATATGGCAATTATATTTTGACGGAGCATCAAGAGTAGGACCTAAAGGCAATATTGTCTCTGGGGTAGGAATTATCTTGGTTTCTCCTGACAAAATGGTCATTTACCGTGCCTATTCTCTCAATGAACCATGCTCCAACAATGTAGCAGAATATAATGCTCTATTGATTGGTCTCCAAGTAGCAAAACAATTGGATATTGAATTCCTAGAGGCTTATGGAGATTCTCAATTGATCGTTAATCAAGTTAGAGGAACTTATGAAGTCAGAAATCCTGATCTCATCCCCTATCATCAAGTGGTAGTCGAGTTGGTCCTTTCATTCAAAGGATTCTTTATTGAATTTGTACCACATTCTTAGAATGTGGAGGCTGATGCTCTTGCCAGTTTAGCTGCAGACTTGGCTGTTCTAATCCGAAAGCAAAATATAATTACTTTGTTGGATCGAGACTTGTTCTGTGTCAAGAATAATTTGTACATTGAACAAAGTTATACTACAGAGTCAAATTCCCAGCATAAGGATTGGAGAACCCTATTTGTTGATTATGCAGTTCATGGGATTTTGCCTGAAGATCCAAAAGAAGCTGCATCAATCAAAAGACGATCATTTCGATTTTATTATGATTCGTCTTTACATATGTTATACCGTCGTTCCTATGATGGACTCTTGCTGCGTTGTCTCTCAGAAAGTGAAGCTAAACAAACACTACGAGAAGCTCATGATGGTGTATGTGGTGCTTATCAACCGGGTCCAAAGTTGCAAGACCGCATTCGGAGAATGGGGTATTATTGGCCTTCTATGATAGCAGATGCTGTGGACTATGCCAGAAGATGTAAAGCATGTCAGATTCATGCTGATTTTATTCATCAACCGTCTGAATTTCTACATCCTACAGCAGCCTCTTGGCCCTTCGAAGCGTGGGGTATGGATGTTATTGGCCCTATTAACCCTCCTTCTGTCAAAGAACATCGGTTTATACTAGCTATAACCGATTACTTTTCGAAGTGGGCAGAAGCAGTCCCCTTTGCGAAAGTGAAAACATCTAATGTGATCAGTTTTATCAAGCACCATGTCATTTATCGTTTCGGGATTCCTCGACGGATAATTCATGATAATGGTCCACAATTTGCCAGTCAAGCATTTTATCAATTCTGCGACAAGAATCGAATTCAGAATTTGGCTTCTACGGCTTATAATCCAGCTGCTAATGGTTTAGCTGAAGCCTTCAATAAGACGATCATCAAACTTCTCAAAAAGTTTGTCTCTTCTAATAAACGTGATTGGAATGAGAAACTTGGAGATTGTTTATGGGCTTATCGAACAACAATCCGGACTCCTACTGGTTTTACACCATTCTCATTAGTTTACGGATGCGAAGCTGTTCTCCCATTAGAAATTCAGATCCCTTCTCTACGAATAGCTATTGGATGAGAAGCGTCTTCAAGCACAACAACACATTGAACTGTATCAAGCCCGCATATCTCAAACTTTTAATCGTAAAGTTAAGGAGAGGGTATTCAAAGTTGGCGAGCTTGTATTAACTGTTCGGAGACCGATGGTAATGACTCATAGAAGTAAAGGGAAATTCCAAGCAAAATGGGAAGGCCCTTATGTAATTGAGTCTGTATTTTCCAATGGTGCCTATCGGTTGTCAAAGCCCAATAGAGATCTACTCATGCTACCGATCAATGGCAAATTTCTTAAAAAATACTATGTATAAAAAGAGAAGACAGAACAAAAATAAAACTTCTTTTATTATTATTGTTCAAAATAAAAGACTAAGGACGAGGGCCACTCCCTTCCTTATTGAATACATAGTCGGCCAAGGCACAGAAGGCGTCGTTTTCTGAACACATGAGAAATTTGTAGGCAGCCATCCTCGATGCTTCTTCTTCAGGAGTTTTCCCTGGTTCTACTAAAAAAGAAAGAATATCTTCGGGTGGCTTAGGCGCAGAAGAGCTTCCACCTATTTCGATCGAGCCTGATGAGCCTAATGCAGGAGACTCAACAGGGAACATCTCAATGATGCCCTCGACTTTCTGGGAAACTTCATTCTTTCGCTGGGCATCCTCGGAAGACATTTCCAACAGAGGAGGAGAAATAAGAATGAAGGGTTACAAGCAATTCTTACCTATTTATGGAGGAGGATTACTAACGACTTTTTCATTTCTGAAAAGGCTCGTCCATTCATGTTACCAGGTTCATCCATTTAATTATGGAATTTGAATCGTCCTTTCTGTTCCCAAGAAATACGCTGATTCATCCACCGCCTTGACATTTACGCTCACAACATCCGTCTTCTTAGTCCCCAGCTACCAAGATTTGGTTAAGCTGATTTTTTGTCTCTGGGAAAGAGATTTTATATATATCTTCTATTTTATCGATTGATTAGAAAGTGGGATTTGCTATTTATCATGTTCCCATGACCTCTGAATAAATATTAAATCTACTTTCTTTTTCCTATCTATCACTTCTATTTCTGACCTCTGCATAGATATTAATCTAATTTTCCTTTGAGTTCATATATGCTATTATGTCCATACTACCTCTGATAGTATCATATACTCTAAAACAGAAAATAAGATTTTATTTATCTATCATGTCCATATTACATCCAGATAGATACAAATCATTGATCATAGAAGAATCATCATTTCATTCCCATATCATCAAAAAGTCTATTACATTTCTTAGACTTTCTTACAAGTTACAATGAAAATCTTTTACATTCTTAGATTTTCATTCTATACACCAACAATAACCTAATAGAGATCTATTTTTCTTCTTTTGATCTTCTTTGGCGGGTTCGTTGTTGGTGGCAGTTCCTGACTGTCTGAGCCCCAGTGGTAACCGGAACAGCAGGAATCAAACTCTGGGCTTATCTCTCAGACGAGAGGAGAACCCCAGAGTATGGCAGCCTGAAGGCGCGTTGCTGCCAATACAATTGGTGGATTAGGGGCGGCACCTCAAAGGAGATAGGAACGTATCCAGCATTGGGATACGATTCCTAGTTCTGCCATGAAAGGAACTCTACTACCCGATTCCTCGGGGTAGAGTTGACTCCACCATCCAACTCTCCGTGTATAAAGGCTCTTCCTACCAACAGAGGAAGAACCTTCGATCTCACGAAGAGTTCTGAGTTGTCTGATTTGCGCATCAAAAGCGCATGAGCTCCCTAATATTGATGTCAGAAGAACGCTCCTCACAGCGTCAAAATCGCCAATACCGGTTCTGGAAAAGCTGCTCAGCCAAACTTCTGCAGAAAACAACAAAGAAGAAGTGTTTTAATCAGAAGTATCATCAGATGCGTATTAAATGCTAACTAAAAATAGGTCAGCAAGGCTTTTACGCCGATGATTCAACAAAGCTTTTACGCCGATGATTCAGCAAGGCTTTTATGCCGATGATTCAACAAAGCTTTTTACGCCGATGATCCAGCAAGGCTTTTTACGCCAGCAATCAGCAAGGCTTTTACGTCGATGATTCAACAAGGCTTTTACGCTGATAATTCAGCAAGGCTTTTACGCCAGTATCTCAGCGAGTTTTTGTTTTTACGCTCGTCAAGAATTTACATTCATAAAGTAGATGTATTCAACGAAAAATTCGAAAGACAAATACTTGCTTACTATCGGATTTACCATTTGAGTCGAATGGTTTGGCTCCAATGGTGGTTGAATCTGCGTCTAAAGACTGGGCGTACAAAAGAACGCTGTGGGAAAGCTCCGCCATTGTCATTTGTTGGAGAACAACATCACAGAAAATTATCTTCAGAAGAATGAGTATGAGAATATGTGAAACATTTTTGGCTATTTATAAAGGCTGAAGAACTATTGGGAAGAGTCTATTTCGGGGGAAGATCCTATTTAAAGGTTCTCGTAACCACAAGACAGACGCCACGTGTCGGTTTGTTTCTCGGGAATGAACAACCAAAATAAAGTGTTGAACATTTCTATCTACTAGATTAACATCAAGATTTTATTTATAAAGGGGTCCACTCCTATATATAAGAGAGTCGCAATACATGGAATTTTATTTTTCCTCTCCCTCATTAGACTGACGAAGAGAGGCACCTAACTCACGTATGTTGTGAATCCCGGAGCGACGCATCAGATTCAAAAACGCTTCTGCATCTCCTGAGCCTTCATATGCAGTCGGGGGACCACCATCAATGCGGCTGAAGACTGCTGGAGTTAATCCGAAGCACGCTACAAAATTGCGTGCTCGCTCAAAGTCAATCCTTGAGCCCGAAGCCTCTTCAGTGTTAGTCTCCTTCTTAGGCGCCATGTTACTTTGGAGATGAACGACAAGAGTGAAGAATTTCTCCTCATTTATATTGTTAAATCAACTCTCTATATTCCTCTTTGGAAACTGCTCATTATAAATGCAAAACTCGGGGAAGCAAAAGGGCATTTGAGAGTTTCGAAAAAAGAAATTCATTATGACAATTAAGTGTTGACCGACACTGTTGGAAATTACGCTGACTGTTGGACATCCCCGCTTTTATGCGGATGGCTGTTGCGTATCCCAAATTTTATGCTAGCATGTCAAATATCAACTTTTACGCTTCTGTTTAAAGTATTTCAAATTTTAGAGATATTTGAAAACTTTGAAGGGGGTCTTGTAGGAGCGTAAAAAGTGCTTCAAAGAAAGAGTCATCTCATTCATAAGTGATCTACTTTACGCCTAGAGGAATGGGTAATCTCTTTACGCCCAAGATTAGGCTTATCGCTTTATGCCTAAGCAAGCTGATCATTTTACGCTCGGGGCTATACCCATGGTTTTACGCCAAGGACAGAGCAGTCTACTTCACGCTGGACAAAGCTGTCAAATCTAGCATTTAATGCAAACTCTGACATGAAGATGTTAATGATGGCATTTACCACAGAATTCAATGGGATTTGTCTTAAACAAAAAAACCATTGTTGTCGTTTAATGGAGATCGAGCTACTTTACACTCATTGAACGGTTTTTTTTACGTACGGAGTTTTACATGAGTTCTTACGCTCATAAAACAATGTGTGTGTAAAGTCTATTTGAGCCATTTTATGCTCAAGGTTATTCAATAACCACTTTACGCAGGAAACCTATGACAGAGCTATTTTTACGCTCATCTCACTGTTTTACGCTCAGAGGATGTTGGAGCTGTTTTTACGCCCTATTCTTTCTGGCCAGTATGGAACGTGGTTTGCTTACATGGCCTTCATGCCATATATTTCGAAGAACGTGTGTACATGCATCCTATTCTCGCTGAAATGATGGGACGCGTGTCAACGTATGCAAAGGATGACTCTGATCATGGGTGGCAGTTGTTAGCGTAAAGACAGATCTTGGTGTCTTTTTACGCACAGAAGCCCCAGTCTATAAATAGACTCATTTTTCTCAAAGAGACACACAGAGAGAGAACAGGAGAGAATACAGAGATCAGGACTTCGAGACTTTGATTCTCCAGAGCATTCTTCTTCAACTTTTCTTCTAGAACAGAGTGAAGCAAAGCAGGAAAGCATTCGGCCTCGCCATCAGTGCCCAAGTGCGTCGATACCTTTCTGGTGACTTAGTTCTTCCAAATTGTTCTACTTCAAGCAGTGATCTTCTTCATCATCATATAGTCCAAGGAACAAAGTGATCATTTACGAATCAGACTTCCATAGCAATACATTCCCAGAATCAAATTTGTACTTCTTGTACTCTTTCTCATTTTATTTTTAAAATCCAACACTTTTGTTTGGCAATTTTGTTAAGTGAAACAACACCCTTATCTTGGGATGATGTTGGAGAATGAGCTTTACTGGAACCAGAGATGGTTGTTGACGCAGCCGAGAAGGTGAAGCTCATTAGGGACAGACTTCGCGTGGCGCAGGACAGACATCGGTATTGGGCCGATAGCCACCGGAGGCCGTTGGAGTTTGAGGTACAGATTTAGAGATAGGATTAGAAGTAGGTTGTATTTTTTGTTTTGTTTGATTGATCGTGTTTGATTTTTAGTAACTTGAGACCTTGCTTGTGATTAGGTTGGAGATATGGTTTTTCTGCGGATATCTCCGACTCGTGGTACGATACATTTTGGTGGAGGTGGGAAGCTTAGCCCGCGCTTCATCGGCCCTTTCGTTATTAGCGGGAGAGTCGGTGACGTGGCATACAGGCTAGACTTGCCACCTGCACTAGTGGGAGTTCACAACGTATTCCACGTATCACAGTTGAGACGGTACGTGGCTGACCCTAGCCATATGCTCGATCATTCGGAGATTGAGGTTGGACCTACTCTCAGTTATCCAGAGCAGCCTGTGGAGATTCTGGATCGCCGGAAGAAGGTTCTGAGGAACCAGGTGATACCCTTGGTACACGTCGCATGGAGGCATCATTCTCCAGGAGAGTCTACCTGGGAGCGGGAGGATGAGATGCGCGAGCGGTACCCCTATCTTTTTGGACCCTGAGGTATACTTTTCTATCCTTCTCAGCAGTTAGTTTCGCCTTTAATTTCGAGGACAAAATTATTTTAAGGGAGATAGATTTGTCACTACCACTTTTCTAGCTTGAGGACATTTTGATCATTTTTAAAATTTTGGAATTATTTTAGAATTATTATTATTAATTATATTTATTAGAATTTTTTTTAGTGATTTTAGTATATTTGATTTGGTGCTATATTTTACTTTGACTAATGTTGACTTAGGAGACTGTCCTAGAGGCTAACCTAGGTCATGACTACTTGGTTAGGTTAAGTAACCTTAGCTTGACCTAAGTTAGTGATGATTAACTCATTAGATTTAATTTGGGGAAATTAGGATTTAATTTGATTAGGAAATGGCTTGTGGTTTCACAAGTCAGACTTGTGATTTTAGCCTTAAAGGCCCAACCCAACACTAGTGCAACCTAACCCTAGACCATTTCAGCCCATGGCCGGCCACTAGGTCTCTCTCCCTCTATTTAATCCCCTCCTAGAAATTAGGGCAAGCCTCCATTAGGAATTATTTTCCAAGTTTGAGAAGAGGTGAGTCTCCATCTTCATTAAATCCTAGAAAATCTATTTAATTCTTTTTCCACCCAAATCAATTGCATTAGGTTCTAAAATTAGTTTACTTGCTGTTGGTATTGAGTAAATTCAGGAAAGAATCAATTTGAAGGAGTTTGGTGGCTTGAGAAACCACTTTCATTTGGAGATTTTTGAGCCTTTGCACATTAATAGGTAAATTCTAATATACACCATATAATTGCTATTTTATTGCATATCAAGGATGCCCTAGGCCTACCCTAGCTGTAGGACTAGCTAACCCTAGGGTTCGAGTCCTATACGTGTCCGTATCGGACACGTATCAGTTCATGTATGCATGTGTTCGACGAAATGCCCCAAAGGGCATTTCGATCCATTTTCTGTGATGTAACTGAATAGAAAATTAGGTTTTAATCTCGCTTATGTGTTTCTAGTGTACTGAGAATGTTTTGGTGTCGTGTCGAGTCCCTACAGACACGCGGACACGCGGTTGCACGCGTGCGCGCGCAGGCAGGTTGCTTGCCCTGCTGCTCGGGTGCGATTGCACTGTGCACACGACACGTTGACACATGAAACTTGACACACATGTTGGGACACTGACTGACACGAGGTTCCTAGGGTTTTTTGAACTCTCGTGTCGTGTCGGACACGATATCACGTGTGCACAAGTAGTACACTGTGCGTGTATCAGTGTCATTGTGTTCTCTGTGTTTCAATTTAATTTTGTTAGTTTAAATAGTGTTTTTATTGGCTAATTTGATCCTAATTATAATGTATAATCTATATGAATTTAGCTTACATGATTAGTTAGGTTTTTGATGTGGAATTGGTTTCGAATTGGAGAATGACTGCATGATACTGACACCATATCCTGATACCTTAAATTTCATGTTCCTAAACCATTTAATTCCTGTTATTTGTTTGTTTCTCACTGGTAAATACCCTCCCACATGTTTGGTTGTTATGTTAGCTTAGTATTTCATTCGAATATGGGCTTTTAGATTTGTGATTGAAAATTTGGCATGTGGGTTCATTGAAATTGGTTTTGTTTTAGAATGGTTAGTTGTCAATGTGACTTGATTTCCATTTTCTTTCCTTTAGCATTTCACTGTTTGTTTCCTGTCACAGTTCCATTTCCTAACCTGAGTTTGAATGAAGGATTTATCATTTACTGATTTTTGATTTGGTAGTTAGCCACTGTCCCTAACTGCTAAAACTGAGATTACTTCCTTAAATTGTATTGAATGAATGCATTGATTCATAGCTAAACCTGAGATTAGTTTCCTAAAAACTGGGAATGAAATCCCTGAATACCATTGCACTGAAACTGTTATGTACTGATTATTGGGTTCCTTTCCTTCTTACTGTCAACTGAGATGGATTTTCTTTTTCTTTTCGAAATGGGTGTGAATTGGTTCACTGAATTGGGTTCCTGTCCCTTCCTTATTTTTCTGAACTATATGAACTGATTTCTTTCCTTACACACAGGGACACATGTATCACTCACTGTTTTTCAGTTTTTCTTTAACCTGAGAATGGTTCTTCTCAACCTGAATTGGTTTCCTTTCCTTCCTTAAAACTGAATTGAATTAATATTTGTTTCATTACATTGATTGTTAAATGGTTTTCCTATTCCCTCACTGTTTCCAGGTTGAACACAGGCCCTGTTTTCTTTGACACTGTCCACATATCATTACACACACTCATGTATGCCACTCACTCACTGTTTTGCATTTGCACAGTAAATGATTTCCTGTTTCCAGGAATTCTACACTATCATGTATCTCTCTAACACATACACACATGCCATAGCACACACAAGTAATCTCTCACACACACACGACACATGAGTACATGTGTTTCCCCCTTCTCTCTCTCTCTCTCTCTCTCTCTCTCTCTCTCTCTCTCTATATATATATATATATATATATATATATATATATATATATGGTGTTTCCCCTTTCTCTCCCTCTCTCCCTTCTCTCTCTCTCTCTCTCTCTCTCTCTCTCCTATCTCTCTCATCTCTCTATATATATATATATATATATTATATATATATAGATATATATATATATATAAAATTATATTATTTTTATTATATATATAAAATTATATATATATTTATATATATTATATA
>JANAVB010002695.1:0-31198 GCA_029216955.1 Iris pallida
CCCCCATGTCCCAGACCCATTCATGTCGTATCGGACACAGTATTCATGGTGCACTGGTCTTACACTGGACTGCCGCACGCGGGTTTTGTGCCCCGATACGCTATGATAACTCAGACACGACACACCACTTAGACCGAATCAGGGTCCTAGACACGTAGACCTACCCTAGGCAACACGTAGGCATGTGCACGTGACACTTGGTGCACGTGTCGTGTCTACGAACTCGTGGACTCGCCGTACGACTGCACTGCTCTTCGGATCGTGTCTGTGTGTGTTTTAGTGTCATGGACACTATTGTGTCCACTTGGTTGGACACGAATATGTGCCACGACACGTACACACTTGACACATGGGTTACCAACCATTAAATTAGATTATTAACATGTTTTTAATAGTGGATTGGCATTTTTCCCCATTTTTCTGATACACAGCTTCACTGATTATATTTCTGAGTTTTAATTACATCTTTAACTGATTTAATGATGTTTAATTTAGATTAGTTCACCTACATATGTAATAGATGATGATCATGTTGGGTTTGTGATTGGTGTTGGAATTGGGTTTTTAAATGGGTTGGAATGTGTTCACTGTTAGCTAACTGTTAATGTAAATTGTCACTATGCCATGTTTTCCTGAGAATACCATTCATTGATTTTGACATTACCCAATTGATTTCCTGCATTACATTATACTGATGAATACTGTATTTAACACACAGATTTCATATTGACACCAGGGGTGGCCCGGGCCCAGGGCAGGCGGCGACGGCCCAGACCCCTGACGAAAGGGGCACCAACATGAAACTATCTACAATAGAACTAATATGTTATCATGTGTTTTTTAACAAAAAAATTGTGGTATAGTGGTTATAATGCTAGACTTATATTTAAAAGGTCCTTGGTTCAAATCTTGGCTACAACAATTTTTTTATTTATATTTTTTATATTATGTAGGGGGGCCATTTTGGAACTTTTGCCTCGGGCCTCCATCAGCTCAGGGCCGGCCCTGATTGACACATTTCCTATGTTTCCTGAGAACACCTATTTCCTATTACACATTATCTCACATATACATATTACCCTATTTAATTCATGTCATATTGTTACACACAACACACTATAGCCATATTTTCCTATGCCACTACACCACCCTACAGTTTCACTCACACATTGTACTAGTTCACTTAGACACTCTACTGTTTTCCTATTACACATTCATGTATACACATTATCCACATTACACTATTTTTTATGTATCACACACACACACCCTCATAGCATTTGACACACACTGCTGCTTATACACACTAAACTGATTATCACACACACTCCCTAGCTAAACCTGAGAACTACAACTCCCTATCTTCTAAACTTCAACTGAGTTCCTAATACATTTGACACTACACATTGCATTGATTCATTTTCCTGTTACATACTAACCTAAACCCTCACATGTACCATATATTCACACACACCCTGTTTTTCTGATTTAACACACACCTTCTATTGAATCCTGAAACACACTCTATTCACAGTCCTGACAGTTTTCACACACACACACACACACACACACACACACACACACACACACACCACACACACACACACAATCACGATTCGCACCCGCTTTTCGGATATGAGTCTGTGTCCAAGTCCAGCCTACCCGCAGTGTCGACGGTAGAACGCTGTCTAGTACATATCAAGTCACAGAATCTATGGAACTAACAAGGCAGTCTAGATCTCATCCACAGAAATATGACACAATCAACTGAATATAGAATGAATAAAAGAAATCAAGCTCATCATGAATCCAGGTCACGTCCGATGGACATAAATTCACTACCAGTAGACAGAATAAAATGGTACATGAAATAAAAATAACTGATGAACTACTAATCATCCATGCACCCTCGTCTGTCGTGGCATCGTGGTCCAATGATGGCTCAAACCTGCTCGTGTGCACCTGCCTCAATACTCGGCTAAACCTGATGTAACGCCCCAGTCCCAAAATACGTAGGACTAGAAACGTAGACATGCCAGCTGTATACATACGAAGTACACTCCAATATATAGAAACCTCATATGAATACGTAAGCTGTAAAATGTAGTAGAACCATAACTAATCTCATCCACACAAAAATAAATGAATAAAGGATATCATATAAAGATAATGAATTGTCTTGATACATGTTGGACGGAGACAAATCCACTACCAAAAGTAAAGGAAAAATACATGATAAAATAAATGATTTTGGCGAGCGAAGAGAAGACGATCCAAGTACAATCATCCTCGAAGAAATAGCGATGATCACAGCTAGAGCTAGAATACCTGCGAAAGACAAGAGCACACACCTTGAGAGATAACCAGGTCCTCAGAGGGACGTAACAAGACACATAATATCATGTCATATAAACTGAATAAATATTGCTCAAATAAATAAGTCAAATGAATTATAACATGGTCCAATACACACCTATTGAACGAGCATACCATCCCCCCAACCAAACAAAGACAGGAGATGGTAAACTAATTCACGGTGACGTATCTTTCATGCTATGAATCCAATATGGTATCCGGACCCCAATAAGGTTCAACCTTCTCATCGAAGTAGTAAGTCACTCTACAACCAAACAAGGACAAGATGTGACAAACTAATCCGCAAAAGTTATCGTTCCAAGCCACGGTCAGATACAAGTACCCAAACCAAAAGTACTCGTACCTAACGGATAAAGGTGCTAACCGTTCTAAGTTAAATGTAGTTAAAAAATCCTTCTTGAGCATGGGCCCTGGCTAAATAGGATCGGCATGGTCCCCCCTTGGGGCACCAGAGGCCCAATCAATAAGAGCATGACGTTCCGCAGAACGTCAGTGGCCGTCAGTAACCATGAGTCATCAACCTCGTATCTCTAGCGGAGCTTCCGGGGTCACAAGAGAAAGTGCATCGAAGCCCATACGCTAAGGAATTGTCCTCCCCGCCCAATGCCTACTATGTTGTATCCACAACACAAAATCTCTATAACCGCTAAGTCAAACTAGCATGCAACCTCTATTAGCGGTTTATTCCTATCGTACGACTGTATGTACCTGTGGCCAGCCAATTACGCACTTCCGTGTTCTACATACGACACACAACTTTGTGGTACAACTGTCAAGGCTAATGAATGCAACACACAGGTGGTCCCTTAAATCTAGGTTTAATGTGTGAGAAAAATAATACATAGCAAAAATATAAATGAACATAAGTTCTAACAGGTTATGCCATGTATCACAGTTTATTTTGCATAAGAAAATAAATAATGCATAAATATGAGCTAAAATAAATAAACAGCAAATGACAAGGTATCTTGCCTGGTAGGACGCCTTGTTACTGCAATGATCCATGTGGCATGAACTGCGACTTCGGTGCAACAACTATGCAAGGTGACCTCTGATGGAGGCCGGACAATTCCATTGTGTTCAGAAGGGTCAAATTAGTTAAGGTGGACATAAGGTAGTCTAGAATTGGCGAAGGAAATGACTTGGTCATAGAAGGATGAAGGGATTTGTGTTTCACAAAACTTAACTATTATCTTAGAATATATTAAGAATAGTTTATAGATAGCTATTTAAAATAATAAAAAATCACTTTTAGGCAAACTCTAAATTGTAAAAATAGGTTTTTTGGGATATCAATTATATTAGTTAAAACAGAGAAATAAAAGATTATTTGAAATTTCGAAACTACATTTTATGGGTCAAAGTATTTTAAAAACTATGTTGGAAGTCCTTTTAGGCCAAATACGTAAATAAGGTAAAATATTATAAAAATATATTTAGAATTATCTAAATATCATGAGAACAAAATAACAATATAGGTCTTGGTAGATCCAATAAAATTAATTATGATAATTACTATCCTTATTAATAACAGTAAATAAAATAAAATTTATATGTAACATATATACATGTTTTACGTACTAATTTACAATCCAACATATACCCTTTTATCATGTAAATAAATAATCGTAAAATAATACTGTTGTACAAGGAGAAGAAAATAATTATAATTATAATTATAATTATAATTATAATTATAATAATATAATAATAATAATAATAATATAATAATAATAATATAATATAAAATATTAAATATGATGTTAGCAATAATTACATATAACAAAATCAAAATAGTAAAATGATCAATAGTAATAATATTAATAATCCTACTATTAATAATATATAAAAACATATTAGTTACATTAAAAAGTAAAATATAAACAAAACACAACGTTCCCTTCTCTCCTCGAGAGAAGAGAAAACCAGTGGCTAAAAAGAAAGAGAGTCAAGAGGAGCAGAGAGAGGGAAAGAAGCTGAGAGGGTGAGTGGGGGCGGAGTTGAAGGGAGTCGGTGTTCGGGGTTCCGACGGGCCGCACGGGGAGAGGATCTGCTCGGCCTTCACAGAGGGCGCGGTCCCGGCCACGGAACAGTTCGTGGTCGCGGCACTGCGCGGGAGCGAGGGGAAGAGGGCGGAGATCGACGCCGGTACGGTGGATCCGAGGAAGGAAGTCGAGGGGCTGAGGGTCGACGCTTGGTGGCGGCTGCGAAGGCGGCTGTGCGGAGCGGCGGCGGTTGCGCGGAGGAGGTCGGTCGGAGACACAGCGGGGACGGGTTTTCGGGCGGCCGAGGGAGCGGGTGGTCGGTCTTGGCGCATAGCGGGGCTCGTCGGTCTAGGGAAGGCGAAGGGAGATCGTGGTCAGGTGCTTGGTACGGGCATGGCGTGGCTGTGAGCGGAGGTTCGATGCAGCGGCTCTACCACCGGTGGAACGGCGGTGAGTTAGGGTTAGGGTTTAATTTGATTTTCATTGGGTGGTGTGGCTGGGCTGCCGCGGCAGTGGCCGCGATGGCGGCTGGGTTGTATGGTTTTGTTGTGGACGATGGGTATGGGATTGCACCAGTGGTGTTGGTGGTGGTTTGGTTGAGACGGTGTGGCCGGTGATGGTCGGGAGTATGGTGGCAGGGGGAGGTGAAAAGTGGTGGATGTGACGATGGTGTTGGAGGGTGCAGAGCTTCTCGGGGTTTGGTGAGAAACCGACGGGGATGTGGCGATTTGGTGGCGGTGGAAACTATGGGTTTGGTCGGGGTTTGGTCGTGGCAGCAGGTGTCGAAGTGGAGGCGATGAAGGACGGGCAGGGACAGTCGGCCAGAGAAGAGATTAGGATTAGAATAGGTTAGGGTTTGGATTGGAGGATTGGGTTTGCTGTGTCGAAATCGTGTCCGACATTGACCCGAAGAAGGTGAAATGTATATGTAAATAAAATAGTGAAAAGGGAAAATTAGGGGCACCACGATGCACGATTGTGTGGAAATTTTCGGATGCGAGAATTTTATGGAGGAGTACCTGCCTATTATGGATGGGGAATTCCCATTGTGGATAGGATTAGATATTTAAAACCCAATTAGATAATTCTCTACTTAATTTAAATAATTTTTAAAACAATTCAAATCAATTCTAAATTCAATCCAAATTAAATATAGATAAATCTAAATCCATACATTCAAATTTGTAAATCATCATAATTAATTTTAACAAATATCAACCATTTAAAATATATTTTATGAACTAAAATTATAATAATAATTAATTTCGAAATTATATTTATTTAAAAATAAACCAATAAAATATTTATGAAATAATATGTATGCACGAAAAATATTATCAGTAATTGTTATAACGAAAGGCTTTGTATAAATAAAATAAATAAATAATGAGCTTGAAATTTGGTACGATAGCTAAAATAATTATTATCTATTATTTTGAAATTATAAAAATAGAAAAGAAATGTTTTTCTAAAATATACGCTCGCACATATTCGTACTTGTCGAGCAATTATGAAAACAAAATTTTGCGCCGCGACGCACAATGCAACTACGCGACGTACAATTATAAAAATTTAAATCGGTACTAAATTTAATAATAAAAATATAGTAAAATTTAGGGTTTTACATCCTACCCAACTTAAAAAGAATTTCGTCCTCAAAATTAAGAAGTAGTAGGGGGTGAGAAGGCACAACAACGTTCAACACAAATGCATTAGGAATTCGTGATTTAGATAAATACAAAAATCGTGGATATGGCTAAATTAATGCAGAGTGAAAATGATCAAGGTTAAAATTAATCAAGATAACCTGAATAAGGGATTGTATGGTATCATGAGAAAATAAATTAAAGACCTAGAAGATATGATTTCTTGAGAGTAGGTTGAGAGCACGATTAAGAGAGCGAATTTGATTTACTCGATTAGAAGGTCATGATAGTATATAGGGCCTAGAAGAAGGACGAGTAGTTTAGGGTTTAAAATATAACAACATAGTGATAATGGTCACAATCGATAGAAGGCTAGAGGAGTCCTGTATAACGCCTTCGTCCTTCTAAAAATAGGTGAAGGCGAAAGCAATATAGAGTTCGAAGGAGGCGTTATCGAATACGAATACGTGATTCAAAGACGATCGAATAATTTCAAGGACTTGTCAAGGCAGTCGTGGATGGGATTCTAGAGGGCAAGTTTAGCTATGTCTCCATCCACGTAGAACGATAGATAAAAGCGAACCAAAGTGCACTCGGTTGATCAGACTATCATGCACCGGTTCTGATTAGATAATATGTTAGTGAGCGCGCTCAATAGCATCAGTCATGAACAAACTCGATAAATGGATGAGTTTGCAAAACTAGATTATAGTAGAAACATTAGTCAAGGTGGTAAAAACATAGGCACGGGAGACTAAGATTGGAAGAAAGAAGAAATTGGTTCGAACTTCTAAAGGATATAAGTTATGTCATGTGATGGTCCTTCATACAGTCATCCTATAGTCTTCTTGTCCAAGTCTTTGGGTGGCTAGATGGGTTAGGGTCCTCTAAATTCTAGAATCTAAGCAAACTTACTAATATAGGTCACAAGGACAAAGGGATTGCTAGGTCATAAGACATTCTACCCAACTTAAAAATTAACTAATGTGTTTTGGGGACAAAGAAACACGTCTAACTAGTAGGGGTCACCTGTCTAACCTCTAGCAAGCACGAAAGGATGATAAGAATTATGATGGAAGGGATCAAGCAAGATGCAAATCAATGAGTCAAACAGTAGATAAAATATAGGAAAGAGGTCAAGTATGTAGATGAGATCCTAGACTCTAATCTTATACGCAGGCTTGCTTGGTACGGTAAAGTAACCAAACAATTTATCTTGACCTGCATGGGCCACCACAAAAACATGTAATGCCCCAGTCCCAAAATACGTAGGACTAGGAACGTAGACATGCCAGCTGTATACATACGAAGTACACTCCAATATTTGAAAACCTCATATGAATACATAAGCTGTAAAATACAGTAGAACCATAACTAATCTCATCCACACAAAAATAAATTAATAATATCATATAAGATAATGAATTGTCTTGATACAATATGTTGGGCGGAGATAAATCCACTACCAACAAGTAAAGAAAAATACATGAGAAAAGAAATAATTTTGGCGAGCGAAGCGAAGACGACCCAAGTGCAATCATCCTCGAAAAAATAGCGATGGTCACGGCTAGAGCTAGAATACCTGCGAAAGACAAGAGCACACACCTGGAGAGAGAACCAGGTCCTCAGAGGGACGTAACAAGACACATAATATCATGCCATATAAATTGAATAAATATTGCTCAAATAAATAAGTCAAATGAATTATAACATGGTACAATATACACCTATTAAACGAGCGTACCATCCCCCCAACCAAACAAGGACAGGAGATGGTAAACTAATTCACGGTGACGTATCTTTCTATGCTATGAATCCAATATGGTATATGGACCCCAACGAGGTCCAATACCTTCTCATCGAAGTAGTAAGTCACACCTACAACCAAATAAGGACAAGATGTGACAAACTAATCCGTGACAAGTTATTGTTCCAAGCCACAGTCAGATACAAGTACCCAAACCAAAAGTACTCGTATCTAACGGATAAAGGTGCCTAACCGTTCTAAGTGAAATGTAGTTAAGAACAATCCTTCTTGCGTATGGGCCCTGGCTAAATAGGATCGGCATGGTCCTCCCTTAGGGCACCAGAGGCCCAATCAATAAGAGCATGGCGTTCCGCAGAACGTCAGTGGCCGTTAGTAATCATGGGTCATCAACCCCGTATCTCCAGCGGAGCTTTCGGGTCACAAGGGAAAGTGCATCGAAGCCCATACGCTAAGGAATTGTCCTCCCCGCCCAATGCCTACTATGTTGTATCCACAACACAAAATCTCTATAATCGCTAAGTCAAACGAGCATGCAACCTCTATTTACGGTTATTTCTATCGCACGGCTTGTACGTACCGGTGACCAGCCAATCATGCACTTCCATGTTCTACATGCGACACACAACTTCGTGGTACAACATGTCAAGACCAATGAATGTAACACACAAGGTGGTCCCTTAAATCTAGGTTTAATGTGTGAGAAAAATGATACATGCAGGAAATATAAATGAACACTAAGTTATAACAGGTTATGCCATGTATCACAGTTTATTTTGCATAAAGAAAATAAATAATGTATGAAATATGAGCTAAAATAAATAAACAGCAAATGGCAAGGTGTCTTGCCTGGTATGACTGGTGTACTGCAATGATCCATGTGGCATGAACTGCGACTTCGGTGCAACAACTATGCAAGGTGACCTCTGATGGGGGCACGGACAGTTCCATTGTGTTCAGAAGGGTCAAATTAGTTAGGGTGGACATAAGGTAGTCTAGAATTGGCGAAGAAATGACTTGGTCATAGAAGGATGAAGGAATTTGTGTTTCACAAAACTTATACTATTATTTAAGAATATATTAAGAATAGTTTATAGATAGCTATTTGAAATAATAAAAAATCGCTTTTAGGCAAACTCTAAATTGTAAAAATAGGTTTTTTGGGATATCAATTATATTAGTTAAAACATATGAGAAATAAAAGATTATTTGAAATTTCGAAACTACATTTATGGGTCAAAGTATTTTAAAAGCTATGTTGGAAGTCCTTTTAGGCCAAAATACGTAAATAAGGTATTATAAAATATTATAAAATATATTTAGAATTATCTAAATATCATGAGAACAAAATAATAATATAGGTCTTGGTAGATCCAATGAAATTAATAATGATAATTACTATCCTTATTAATAACAGTAAATAAAATAAAATTTATATGTAACATATATACATATTTTACGTACTAATTTACAATCCAAAACATATACCCTTTTTATCATATAAATAAATAATCATAAAATAATATTGTTGTACAAGGAGAAGAAAATAATAATAATAATAATAATAATAATAAAAAAAATATGATGGTAGCAATAATAATACAATATAACAAAATCAAAAATAGTAATAATAATCATAGTAATAATATTAATAATCCTACTATTAATAATATATAAAAACATATTAGTTACATTAAAAAGTAAAATATAAAAAAAAAACACAACGTTTCCCTTCTCTCCTCGAGAGAAGAGAAAACCAGTGGCTAAAAAGAAAGAGAGTCAAGAGGAGCAGAGAGAGGGAAAGAAGTTGAGAGGGAGTGAGGGGGCGGAGTTGAAGGGAGTCGGTGTTCGGGGTTCCGGCGGGCCGCACGGGGAGAGGATCCGCTCGGCCAGTTCACGGAGGGCACGGTCCCGGCCACGGAACAGTTCGTGGTGGCGGCGCGGCACGGGAGTGAGGGGAAGAGGGCGAAGATCGACGCCGGTGCAGTGGATCCGGAGGAAGGAAGTCGGAGGGACTGAGGGTCGACGCTTGGTGGCGGCTGCGGAGGCGGCTGTGTGGAGCGGCGGCGGTTGCGCCGGAGGAGGTCGGTCGGAGACACAACGGGGGCGGGGTTTTCGGGCGGCCGAGGGAGCGGGTGGTCGATCTTGGCGCGCGACTGGGCTCACCGTCCAGGGATGACGAAGGGCGATCACGGGTCAGGTGCTTGGTACGGCATGGCGGTGGCTGTGAACGGAGATTCGATGCGGCGGCTCTACCACCGGTGGAACGACGGTGAGTTTAGGGTTAGGGTTTAATTTGATGTTTTCTTATTGGGTAGTAGCGGCGTGGGCTGCCGCGGCAGTGGCCGCGGTGGCGGCTAGGTTGTGTGTGGTTTTAGTTGTGGTGACGATGGGTATGGGATTGGCAGCAGGTGGTGTTGGTGGTGGTTTGATTGAGACGGGTGTGGCCGGTAATGGCCGGAAGTTTGGTGGCAGGGGGAGGTGAAAAGTGGTGGCTGTGACGATGGTGTTGGAGGGTGGCAGAGCTGGGCTCTAGGTGTTGGAAGAGAAAACCGGCGGGATGTGGCAGTTTTGGTGGCAGTGGAAACTATGGGTTTGGTCGGGGTTTGGTCTGGGCAGCAGGTGTCGAGGTGGAGGCGAGGAGAGGACGGGCATGGACAGTCGGCCAGAGAAAGAGATTAGGGATTAGAATAGGATTAGGGTTTTGGATTGGAGGATTGGGTTTGTTGTGTCGAAATCGAGTCCGACATGTGGACACGAAGAAGGTGAAATATATATGTAAATAAAATAGTGAAAAAGAAAAAATAGGGGCACGGACACGATGCACGATTTGGGTTGTGAAAATTTGTGGATGCGAGGATTTTAGGGAGGAGTACCTGCCTATTTATAGGATGTGGGAATTCTCATTTGGATAGGATTAGGAATATTTAAAACCCAATTAGATAATTCTCTACTTAATTTAAATAATTTTTAAAACAATTCAAATCAATTCCAAATTCAATCCAAATTAAATATAGATAAATCTAAATCCATACATTCAAATTTGTAAATCATCATAATTAATTTTAACAAATATCAACCATTTTAAAATATGTTTTTATGAACCCTAAAATTATAATAATAATTAATTTTGAAAATTACATTATTATTTAAAAATAAACCAATAAAATATTTATGAAATATATATGTATGCACGAAAAATATTATCAATAATTGTTATAAACGTAAGGCTTTGTATAAATAAAATAATTAAAATAATGAGCTTAAAATTTTTGTACTATAGCTAAAATAATTATTATATATATTATTTTGAAACTATAAAAATAGAAAAAGAAATGTTTTTCTAAAATATGTACGCTCGCACATATTCGCACTCGTCGAGCAATTACGAAAAACAAAATTTCGCGCACGACGTACAATGCAACTACGCGACGTACAATTATAAAAATTTAAATCGGTACTAAATTTAATAATAATAAAATATTGTAGAAATTTAGGAGTTTTACACCTGAAGAGATCATCAGGTCCTCAGAGGACTAGCAAGATACATAATATACAAGCCTTTATAACAGTTTAACATACATAAAAGAAATCCAGGATATAAGTAGAAAAACTAAACAATCACGGGACGTGAATGTAGGAACAACTACGTATAAATGAACTGATAGAAAACAAATAAACAAGAGAATCAATGTAATACCAACCCTCGCCTTGAATGTGGACTCGCATGTCAGTTTCAAGACAAGTCACCCTCGTCCCGGGTGTTGACTCGCAGGTGTAATGGACAACCCTCGCCCCGTGTGTGGACTCGCAGGTTGTAAACAAACAAAATAAGAAGAAAAAAAAAGCAGTTCAATCTATAACGTGATCGTCCTACGATACAACTCAAACCAGTACAAGTGAAAAGCAAGTCCAATAAAGCTACAAGGCAAACTGTGGACAATGGTAAAGCACATGTCAGCAATCAACTGAATATTGAAAGCAGAGAAGCATGTGGATAAAACTGTAACGAAAGGCAAGGTATACTTGCATGTGGTCCTGAGCTGCTGCACGGGTTACAATCCATATCGATGTCCAAGTAGCTTGTTGTTTATGAATTACAATGTCAATAGAAAAATATAAATCAATACCACTCCTATCTAATTATTTATAAGATTTCTAATATGGTGACCTCTATACTTAGTGCCTCCTTAAGATGGGCTTTTACTAAGTTGTCCCGTAGCACTAATGGTTTGATGCTAAACCTTTTTGTTTTGCACATTCACATCTGCTACTGAACCTACCATTCTACCTTCCTATACAAACTGGTATTGGTCCTCTTAAGAACCCTTCATATAGCTAATTGTTACTAAAGTTTGACACTGCTGTAAATGCATCCAAAGACCACATACCCACCCAATTGTAAATGATACCCACCTTTAGTTGGTATCAATGTTATGGGAATTACAACAGCAACAATAAGGGGAGGTCGTGTCACGACCCGCACCCACTGTGAGGGTACGAGAACGTAACGACGCCCAGCCTACGCCGCAGTGTCGGCGGTAGAACGCTATCCTAGGTCAATCATCTAACAATATAAAGGTACCTGTACAGTATAAACACTCCGAATGGAGGTGACATAACAATATACAGTCTCAATCACATCTAAGGCAGAATGATGAAAATAAAAGATAGATACTGGAATAAAGATCCACAGGATACAATCAGAGAGAAAGAGTCTAAGTGTCTACTGACATAACAAATCAGAACATCCAGCTCAATACAAGACTCTAGTACTGAAAAGAAAGAATATATACAATCTAGATCTCAAATGACAGAAAATAGAAAACCTAGACTAGGGAGCCTCAGTCTCTAAACTAGTGGATCAGGCTGGAGATCTGGGTCACACATGGCATCCACTGCTGCCCCATAGTAGGTATCTATGCAGGCCTCCTCCTCATCCTCTGTAAAATTTTCAACAGGTCCAGTCAGGACGGGAGCGAGCACAAAACATCTCACGCAGTTCATAACGAGTTAGGAAATATAAAGCATGCAATAGAGTAAGGTACATGAAACGCTGAAAGAAGAAGATATATGAAAACATTAGAGATTTGATAACATGAAATATCTAAATATGATAAGTAAGAACTGTAAGGAACATGTGATTTTAGAGTACAATCTGGTTATGTAAACGGGCTAGGAAAATGCAATGGTAACTCCATTGTACGTGGGTGTACAATAGACATATACAATAGTTATACAATGTTGTACAATAGGATTTGAGTACATAACCAATTCTACTCCCCCTCTCCAATCAATACACAAGGATCTACTCCAGTTACGTTATCTTATACAATAGTGTACAATGTTATACAATGGATGTACAATGTTATACAATAGTGTACAATGGTCTATCCCTGGGCTTATGTGATAATGAGAGTACAATATGCACAATGAGTATACAAGGATATGGGTATTCAATAAATACAATATGGAAGTGAAACGCACGTCACAATATGTATTTAGTGAATACAATGAGATAACATCTCAAAAGGAGATCCATATAGTACCAATCCGTGATAACGGTCGTGTCAGCATCAAGTACAGTAATCTAGAGCAAGAATGTAAATCCATACAAGTATGAAACGGTCAGAGAATGTACTCGCCTGATAGCCTGAGTGTCTGAAGAGAATATACTGTCCGAGGAGTGGTGTCTGTCTCCTATAGAACAGTACAAGTCACAACAAGTCTAAAATGATAAAATAAAGCTCTACTATGCATTCTACATGAGACTAGGTCAATCTAGGCCAAAGTCAACTCTTGGTCAACTCTGGAAGTCAAACTAGGTCAGCTATGGTCAAACTAGGTCCAACAAGTCTAAACTAGGTCAACAAGTCTACACTAGTTATACTAGGCTAAACTAGCTAACACATACCATTACAAGGCTATATTACCATACAATGCTATAGAACCTACCCTATCAATCAAACACAACACTAATGACACACCAAGTATATATACAATATATATACACTCATAGATACAAGGTACATACATATAGTTACATAACACACTACTATATATACCTTATATATATCATATATATAACCATAGGCTAATGTGTAAACCATACAACATCATGCTAATACATATAAATATATACATATGTATAAAGGGGGTTCATGTGTGTGGTGATACTTGGGTGTATGTGAGTGTGTGTACTAGTGAGAGTGATGTGAGGGTGAGTGAAGGGGTAGGCTTGAGGGCTGGTTAGGACAGCTCTCATGGGTAAATGACAGGCTTTTAGGGGGGGTTAACAGTGAATGGGGGGTTAACAAAACAGTGTGTGACTGTGTGTGTGGGACTTGTGTGTGTGTGTGTGTGTCAAATAGTGAGAACACAGTGGCAGTAAAGGCAATTACATGTCTTAGGATATCAAAACAAAAAGAATTCAGACAAGTATAAATCTCAGGTATCATGAAACATAGGTTTTAAGCTTTAAACAGTAGGGAACTCAGGAAAATGGATTTCAGTTATTCAAACACCCAAAAAAAACTTAGTTTTCTTCCAATGTGAATCTCAGGTTTATGTGTAGCCTGGAATTCCACAATTTCAGAAAACAAAACAGTGAAGTGTGTGAGTGTCAATGAGAGAGGCAATATTAGGGTGTTGTGAATACATGAGTGATAATGCAAAATGGGAAGAGCTTTAATTCAGTTCACAGTTCAATAATTAGAAAACTGGAAACAGGGACTGCATATCCCATTCTCAGGTTTACTAAACTGGTAACAGTCAAGGGAAAACCCCAACCCAAAACCAGTTTTCAGTCCCCTACTTCCAATCTCAGATTTGAACCCAATCCATATCAAATCAACCCCAAAATCATCACACCAATAGAACACAAATAGGTGAACCAAAATGGGGTCTTAAATCATGCAATTAACAGTATTAGAATAGGTAAATTGATGTCAAAGTTCATGTTTGAAATCTGGAAAAATCAGGAATCAGGGAATGAAAAAAACTGACATTAAGTTTTCAGAAAAAAATGGAAAAAGAGAATTCAACATCAAAATTGAACTAAAGTGCCACAACACAGGTGGGTAATGTAAATATACATTGTGTACGTGTCATATGATAAGTTTGTGTCCACCCAAGTGGACACAAACGTGTCCAATCCATTAAGAACACAAAACAGGAAACTGGACACAGTGTGGGAAACTAAGCCTCGTGCACGTGTGCACGTGTGTCGTGCACACGACACAGTCCATCCTAGGACTCGTGCACACCACCCTAGGTAGACCACCTATAGGGCTACCCAATAGGCTAGCTAACCCGTGTCCAAGTCGTGTCAGTGTTAGATACAAGTGCCGTATCAGTGAAAAAAATCCCAGTGCACAGTGCCAGTGTAATCCCCGTGCACGTCGAATAACTCCCAAACCCGACCACGAATTGACACGAAATTTGGGGAGAGGGATGACAGAACATGCCCCAACAATGTCCCAAAATTTCGTGTCGATAAGATCCGTGTCGTGTCCAGAAAGAACCCCGAGGTGCAGGGCATCCCTGTAGCAGTGCGCGCGCGTGCGTGTCAGCGTGTGCACGCGTGTCCAAACGACACGAAACATGCACAAATCAATCCCAGTGCACGAGGAATGGATAAACAACACCAAGACACAAATTCCCAATCAAAAATATTGCATGAAACAAATCGAAATGCCCTCAGTGGCATTTCGACAAACACCTATACTACAATCATGATACGTGTCCAAATGGACATGAAACTTAGGATACCCGACACAAAACCTATACTGATGCTTAGGGGACTCCTAGGGCTCCCTAATGATGAAGACAAAACAAAATTTCATGGAGGGATGAGGAATTTACCTATTGTTGAACTTTCCAATAAAAACCCCTATTCAAAGCTCTTCTCCATGATGTCCCAATCCACCAATATCACCACAAACTGAAATAAAACTCCAACAACAGCAAGTATACCAGTGTTAGAACCCATTGCAACTGATTTGGGAATTTTAGGACCTAAAATGAATTTATGGTGAATTAATGAAGACAAGAACTCACCTCCTTCTAAACTTGAGCTTTCCTAAAAGAGGCAACCCTAAACTAAGAGAGTATTTATAGGGTGGTGTTCCCAAGGATGATATGGTGGCTGGCCACTAAGGCTTAGGGTTAGGGTTTTGAAACTTGTCTTGGGCTTTGGGCCTAGTCATTTAACAAATGACTTAAAAGTCACAAGTCATGGCTTGTGGTTAAATCTCTCCATTCAAAACTCAATATTCTCAAATGTTTGCACTAACTAGAGTATGGTTGACCTAACTTAACCTAGGATCTCATATCTAGTTAAGTCCAACCTAACTAGGGTTAGGTCACAAGTCAAAGCTAGTCAAAGTCAACCTAGTCAACCTTCAATCAAACAATTCCAAAATAATTTCTAAAAATTCCTAAAAATTCCAATAAATTCTAAAATGACCAAAATATCCTCTAGGCTAAAATATACTAATCAAATATCCTAATCACAATGACTAGGCTCTAGGTCAACAGTCTAAGGCTACACTAGTCAATGCACCAAAATCACAAGTCATGATTTAAAAGGTTTAAAAAATGATTAAAAATTACCAAAAATCATATTATTAAATGATATCATAATTAAATAAATTAAAATACAAAATTTCAAAATTACCCTCATTTCAGAAAACTGGGTGTTACAGGTCATGTTTCCAATCTGTATCTGTAATATACTATCATGTGTCAACATTTGCCGTTTTCAAATAGGGACAAACAAATAAGACCACTATCTTCCCAAAGACTATATGAAGCATTGTTTCTAACTTGCTAGCTATAGTACTGATACCAACTCATCCTATGTCCATTTTTACCCTTTCGAAAGGCCCGACCCTTACTGCTCTATTTCTAAATCAATAGTAAATTCATATTTAGACATGTAAGAACCTGTGTGTATGTAGGAGTAAGAGCTTAGGGTCTCGAGTTCTTAATAACCAATCCTCCAGGCTCCAGGAATACAAACCTTTACATCCTGCATATGTAGCAACTCTTGCATCTCTGCTACTGCCATTGCACCTTGTACTTAATGTTTACTTCCCTATCATAGCTTTCAACTTATAGACACACATCACCAGGAGGTACTTGATCCTACAAAATTGCAGGAACTTTACTCACTTACACAAACTTGCCAAGGCAAGTACAGGCCATTACACCCACATGGTTTCACCTTTTAACCTTCATGTACAATCTTGGGTCTCCTAACATCCTACGCATGCATCTCCAGGTACACATTACCCAAAATGCCATGACCTATCACTCTGCCCCTAATCTATTCCTACACATAGGTCTGATACCACTTTATCAAAGGACTGATTCATCCTATCAAAGACTAATACATAAACCTCTCCATACTTCATATGGTTGATACTAATATGACAATTAATAGACTGAACTAAGGTTAGGAGGCTAAACTAAAGTATACATCCAACTTTACAAATCTGAGCCTATCTAATGATCCATAAAACACACATAAATCCATTCCCTCTACTTTAATGATTGACACTCTCCTCTCACATATGGACACATCCACCCCACTCATCTCCTCTCTACTATACTGATACCAAACGTGACTGAAACTAGTATTCCTCATGACTGAACACATATGGACTGAATGCTAAGTAAAGTGTGAACAAAATGTATGGGACTGAACATGAGAGTTCAAAGGGACTGAATGTAGTATGCAGGTATTCCCAGTGTACACATCTATTCTTTATTCTCAACAATATATCACTGTCCAGGTAAAACCCAACCTTGTACCTTGGTTGCATTTACCATTCAAGGTTCCCCTGCCTACCACTACCTACCTAAGGCTTGGTACTCAACTTTCTGTCGTTTCCCATAGGGTTAGTGTGCTTTCCTCTCTGTACCTGAACCTGGGTACACTACCTATCTGGTATTTTCCTTCCTGGAGATGGGGTTGGCTTACCTGGCTCGTTCACAGGTACCTGAGACCTCATAAACATTGTAAACCTCACTCGAATGAAACTAACCACTAGACCCTCTTTCTTATGGTACATCTCCACTAAATACTCATATGCAACCTGTAGGTGGTTTCCTACTAGGACAACTAACATCTACATCAATCTCACTGGATACTGATATGCTGGTACAGTTTAGTACATTCGGATACAACAACCTCTTGGCCAGTGCCTAGTCCCTATTGGTACTCCTGCACATATTTTATCCACACACAACTCTGTCATGGCTTTCTATACATTGCCCCCCTGGTACTTCATATCTTGTGTTACCTAATGGTTTTCATGATACTCCCTATTGCTGGCAACGCATCATGTGTTACTGACACATGCTAGGGACCCTAACACAACCTTCTATCCCTGTTACCCAAACTTGAACCCACAGAACTGTTACACTACCCTTTGCTATCTATAGCAATGATCACGGGGACTTGCCAACGCAACCCAAATACTGATACTCTCTTTAACTGGTACAACATCACATCCATACACAAGTTTATATGGTAGTCATTGCCATTAAGCAACAACTCCCCATCCCTTTATTGATAACTGTCTGTTATTGCACCTATTACAAATTGATACACTGGCCTACATCCGATTTCCCATGTCTTATTGCAATGTCAAGCAACAGTAAAACTCTGTACTGTGCTATAGGTCCCTCGTGGATACCCTGAACAGAGATTAGTCCTATCAACTGATACCCTTGCATAACACACCAAGGTTTTGCCTACAGACATTACTGACCAAGGCCCTCTTAAACATTAATACAACCACCAATACCATAGTTGACTAGATTTAAGGAAATAATGGGCATGGTAGATGAAGAGAAAAGTTTACCTGCTTTGACAATTCCCCTCCTCTGTTCTGGAGTCCTCCTGACGGCAGGCTTCACGAATTGGGGAGAGCTTAGGGTTTGGGGGTGGCTGCCAACTGCTCATCGATGTATATTTATAGGTCAATTTAGGAGGAAGGTGATAAGAACAAACTGATTGAAATTCAAGTTCGACTTCATCTAGAGATTCCTGAGTCTTTATCGAAAACTTAAGAGTTTCTCTCTAATTCAAATCCTGATATTGGTTTGATCAGGATTGTGAATAGCAGCTGGCCGTTTAAACCCTTTAGAATTCAAATTTGTGGATTTTTTGTAATCCAGCCAGCCCCTGTAGTAGAATGTGTTTGCAGAATTCCTCATTTAATTGCAAAACCTATCCTCTTTTTTTATATTCATCACCAAAAGAAATATTTAGAAAGGAAAAATAATAACAAATAAATAAAAATGTATGAAAAAATTGGGCCAAGGGCTCACACACACATGTTAGCCACATACACACATTTCCCTATTGATTGATTTCTAACCTATATGTATCACACAACTGTTCATTACACCCTCACATATTGACACTTCCCTGTATCATATTCCCTATCTAAAACTAAGCTGTCACATTGACACACACACACATGTTAATTTATACACACACACACATGTCACTCTACCTACCTCCTTATATGTATATATATGTATAAACTATATTCATGTGTAATATACATATTTAAATATGTATGCTACTTATATTAAATTATATATATATATGTGTGTGAAATGTGTTGTGACTCCATTTTAGCCTATGGCACATGGCCTATAGCCTATGGCACATAGCCTATGGGATGTATTCCTATGAGATAGCCTATGTGTATATGGCATGTATATACCAGTGAGTGTATGTTGTTGGCTTGCTAGAATAGGCTGGCTAGGCTTAGTAAGACTTGTTTGGGTTAGGCTTGACCTAGTTGACCTAGTTTGACTAGTGTAGTTGACTAGAGTTGACCAAAGGTTGACTTTAGCCTAGATTGACCCCAAACATCATGTAGATGCATTGTAGCAGTCTATTTTACTATTTTAGACATGTAGTGACTTGTACTGTTCTATAGGAGCCAGACACCACTCTTCAGACAGTATATTCTCTTTAGATATTCAGGATACTAGGCGAGTACATTCTCTGATCATTTTATATCTTGTTTAGGATTATATTTTCTGCTTTAGATTACTTTACTTGATGCTGACACGTTGGTAACACGGATTAGTACTATATGGATTCCTTCATGATATGTTATCCCCTCGGGAGCATCAGATACTCATGTCTCGTGTGTTTCGCTTACATTATGTATCTCATGCTTCTATTATCATGAATCTTCATGTATCAGCTTGTGATTCATGTACTCTCATGAATCACAAAGCCTTTACGAATCTATTCATGAATCACTCTTGAATCACCTTTTATGGGCCAGTAGTATAGTCATGAATCTTAACGTAACTTGACTGGATCCTTGTGTATTGATTGGGGATGGTGGAGTAGAAACTGAGCATGTGAATAATTTCAAAGTAGTATAGTCATGAATTACCTCTTTAGTATAGTCATAAATCACCCTCCAGCTGTTCACATGTTCATTTTGTACTCTGAATCACTAGCACTGATTAGCTCTCTTATATATTGTAGATATTTACTTACAGTCTCTCTTTTATATTATGTTGTTCTTCAGTTTCATGTATCTTAATCTCTAGTATGTTTATATTTCCTAACCTGTTATGATTTGTTGAGATGTATTATGCTCGCTCCTGTCCTGACTGGACCTGTTAAAAATATTACAGAGTACGAGAATGAGGCTCTGGTGTCTACCTATTATGGTGCAGCTATAGACAACACTTGTGACTTAGACCCAGTTGCAGTAGAGGATCTGCCACCAGTGGTTTAGACTGCTAGCTTAGACTCTTTCTTTGTCTTTCTCATTGATACATTATTGTATATATTGGGAGTTTGTTTTATCTGGATATTTGTGGAGATGTTATCATAGACACTTAAACTTCTATCTATTGTATCTCTTGTATGGGTTCGTTTATATCTATCTATCTTATCGTATTCTAGCTTAGATGTGATTCAGACTGTATTCTGCTATGTCACCTCCATTCGGAGTGTATATACTGTACATGTACCTTATATTGTTAGATGATTGACCTAGGAGAGTGTTCTACCGCCGACACTGCGGTATAGGCTGGACGTACCCACTTTTCGTGCCCTTACTTTAGGATGTGGGTCGTGACACATCCCGTATCCAATGATACCGAGTCTCGATGTGTTTGGACCGACTATGAAAGGTCTGATTCTTCACAAGGTGAATCGTACTCTGACTGTCGTAAAGCAAAGTATACTGCTCTTGCTTCAGCCCTATTTCCTGCAGCAGCTTTTTCATCCACAGTAACTCCTTATAATCCTTAGTCGTCGTAATATACTCTGCCTCTGTCGTCGACAAGGCAACATACTTCTGCAACCGCAGCTGCCACGATACCGCTTCTCCAGCAAACATCAACACATATCCCGAAGTCGATCGTGTTGTGTTTATATCTCTAGCCATATCAGCGTCGATATATCCAACCAGCTTTGGCTCGTCACCACCAAAAAAAAGTCTCTAATCGGCAGTGCCCTGAAGATAACGTAGAATCCACTTAACCACACTCCAATGTACCCTTCCAGGATTTGAAAGATACCTGCTAACTGTGCCAACTGTATGAGCGATGTCTGGTCTCGTATACACCATAGCATACATAAGGCTTCCTACAGCTGAGGCATATGGAATCCGCTCCATATCTTCTTTTTCGACCTCGGTAGATGGACACTGCTCCTCAGTGAGCTTAAAGTGGGCCGCAAGGGGACAACTCACTTCTTCGACTCGTCCATCCCGAAACGCTGAAGTATCCGGTGAATGTACTTCTTTTGGGACAAGTGTAGCAGCTTGGACTCTTGTCACTCTACTTTTCAGTATTATTTTCCCCTAAATTTACCTTCTGTTTAATGATTAATGGTTTAATTGATTTTCAAATAATAAAAATTTATAACGATTTTGGAGGGAATTGAAATAGAGCAGGATTTTAAATTTTAAAAATTTGTTATAACTAACAATTAGTGGTCCCCACTCTTTTCTAACTGATTTTAAGGATTTATGCAATATGTGAAAAGGGCAGGGGTTTATGTGTTAAAAGACCGAGTAGTGGGGGGCTTATTGCTTAAAATTTATTTCTTTTCCTATTTATTTTTCTCTTCAGTGGAGAGAGAGAGAGAGAGTCATTCCACTCTCAGCTAAAATTTCCGAGAGCTGAGCTCTCATTCTTCACCAAATTTTTTTCCCCAAATTTCTTACCTAGCCCTATTTTCCTTGGCGCCGGCTTCCTTCTCCGGCCATGGCGCTGGCGCGACAGCTTCTCAACGACGGTGGATCCTCTTTCAGCGACTAGCTGCTGACCTCCGCTAGCGACGGCTGGGCGAGTGTGTCGATTCAACTGTTCTTCTCGACGACCGCTTCTCCGAGAGTTCGCCGTTGCAGATTCCAGCAGCGACCAATTTCCTCAACGCGGAATTCTCATCCTCAGTGATCTAGGTCAGGGATCGATTTTCTTTGATTTGTTCTTGATTCGTTTTGAGAGGAGTTTTTTTTTTCTGAATCTGACTTTTCTTTTGATTTCGGGTGGCCATCATAGTGAGATCTGATCCGATTGTGTGGATCATCGGAATTGTTTGGATCGATAAATGCTTGGTTCAAATTCGAACAACTCTTGGTAAGTTCTGGTCCTTAATTTCGAAATCCAGTTAGAAGTTGCTTTGTTTGATGAATCGATTGGTATTTACTTTTGTCTAGATTCTGAGTGATGATGACTATTTTTTATTTCTGGAGTTGCTTAGACGTTGGATTCGATCATTGGTAAGAGATGTTCTCATTGACAATTCTTATTTGAGAATTTGTGAATCGGGAAGAACGTTTTGTGTCCCGATATGGTGCAGATCTGTTCGGTTTACTGTAGAGGATTCGAAGGAGGTTCGTGTCCAGTTTCGTCGTGTCCCTGTCATCGATCGTTTTCCTTAAGTAATTTCTACTCTCTTCTTGGGTTAAGTCATTCTTTTCTGGATCGTAATATTATTGTGGTGTTTTTTGTGTTTCGAGCGTGCGTTCGTGTCTTCTTCTTTTGGTGTCGGGATCGTGTTGGGATCTTGTCGTAACGTATCGAGATTCACCAATCGATGCTTAAGGCAACGCGTAGCAGTGCTTTATGCGTGTAATGTAAGCACCATGATTTCTGTTTTTTTTAATAAATATTTTTCATATTTAAGTTTTGTTATAAGATATTAGTAAACTACATGTGACCATAATTTTGGTATCTATAAATATAGATAGTCGTGTATCATAAATTTATATACCCATTTTATTTATTTAAATATATATACGGTTTTATATTTGTATAAGATTTTATATATACCTTCTGATCCCTTAAAATTCATTATAATCATTTTCCTTCTTTAGTTTCCATTATATTACACCATCATACCAAGTCCAAGTCCAAGTCCAAGAAGTCCAAGTCTAAGCCAGCCCAGACTTCTATTCCAGCCAATCTCGTACTGTTGCTATATAAAAGCAATATAGTTGCAACACAAAACCCTAAAACTATTTTTGACCCTTTAGAGATAACACCGCACCACCATATAGTCACCCACCACTATCCGACCCTCCGCCTTTGTCGTCGACCCCTCGCCCACAACCCTCTATGCTGTTGCATCCTACACCGAAGCGTGGTCGACGCCGCAACCTCCATACCACTGAACCGTTGATGTCTCGCAAGTCAACAACCGACAATAGATGACCCGACACCCGTGCAAACTCACCGACAAGCACTCGGTTTGCATACCCTTCCATCAGCCCGGACTTTTCTTCGGCACTCCCGTGCAGCCATGACTGAGCTCACCCCAGGCTCGTCTCTAGAACTGTGCCAGGACCTTGTGCACGAAATTTTCAACGTGGGAAGTGGGTGCAAAAGGAGTGAAAAATATGCTTCTTTTGAGGAAAGAAGAAGAAGATGTGCATAAGAGCCACTCCGATTCTTTGCTGAAGCATAGGTAATTTCAAATACTCTGCTCTTTATTATTCTTCTAAAAAAAGTGTGTAGGAAAGAGGAAGCATAATCATTATTATTTTTTTCCTAAATAAAAAACGGATGGGAGTGACAGATGGAAGAATAGGTAACGTATTCACAAACCACCCCTATATCTTTTAGTTACAAACCATGTCCAATCATATAATTAATAAGAAAGGTGACTTTATACATAACCCCCTTAATGTATACAAATTACATATTATGTTAAACCAATTGTTTTAAACCACAAGATTAAAACCATGCATGAATTATATATATAACCCTACACATATACTTATGTGTATATCCTGTAGACTTAAAATAACTATATGATAAATTAAATATTGTTATTATTAGTTTAGAAATATTAGATTATTCAAACCATAGGAATCTAGTTTCTACAATAGAATTAAAATAGGTAAGTCTTGTACCTAGACCCCAATTACATCGTGCACGTGTGTCACATCGCGATGAAACTTGCATCACTAGACTCGTGTCATTTTTATGGTCATGTGAGTCAAGTTTGGTCCGATTCAGAGAAGGTCGGCCAGCACGATATTTTGGCGAGCCCACGATCCGATCCAACGGACGAATTTGTGCACGGCCCACCGGAATCCAAAAATTAGACATGCCATTGGGTTCGTCTCGTCAAAATAAATATGTAGACATGTAGTTTGATGACTTTCGAGACCATTGACTCTGGCACATTTTTCGGTGAAAAGCGGGTCCAACGACGGACACCGTTTTGACCCAAAATTATCGTTTTGCCCGTGAGTCCAGAATTGAACATAAGGACAGGCAATTCTAGCTAATTTGACTATTCTGAGAATGTTGGCAATGTCTGTTTCAGCTTTCGGAGACAGTTGTGATGACTTGGACTTCATGGCTTGGCAGTTGACTATATTTTGTTGGATCTGCATGCAACCTCCAGACAAGATACTTTGCCTCCTTCTACAGTTTACTTACATGCATATTTCTATTATTATATAGTTTTACTAGTTGATTATTTAAATGAGATTGTATATTGTGCATGCTAGTATAGATATAGTTCTTGTTCATAGATAATTTTGTAGTTCATATTGGATTGGTTTTCTCGTATATCGTGATTGGGTCGTATCGTGTCATCACCTGTACTTGGATTGAGTCCAATCGTGTCATAGGACGAATAAGTCATAACGAAACTGTTGTACCTTAAATTCTTGAAGCTAACCTGCGAGTCCACACTAGGGGCGAGGGTTAGTAGTTATCTGTGTCTTAAGCTAACCTGCGAGTCCACATTAGGGGCAAGGATTAGTAGTATATGGTTCACACCTGCGAGTCCACACTAGGGGCAAGGTGATGCTAGCATGTAAGTCCACACTAGGGACGAGGGTTAGTAGTATATGGTTCATACCTGCGAGTCCATACTAGGGGCGAGGGTGATGCTAGCCTGCAAGTCCACACTAGGGACGAGGGTTAGTAGTATATGGTTCACACATGTGAGTCCACACTAGGGATGAGGGTGATGCTAGCCTGAGAGTCCACACTAGGGACGAGGGTTATTAGTATATGGTTCACACCTGCGAGTCCATACTAGGGGCGAGGGTGATGCTAGCCTGCGAGTCCACACTAGGGACGAGGGTTAGTAGTATATGGTTTACACCTGCTAGTCCATATTAGGGGCGAGGGTGATACTAGCCTGCGAGTCTACACTAGAGACGAGGGTTAGTAGTATATGGTCCACACCTGCGAGTCCACATTAGAGGCGAGGGTGATGCTAGCCTGCGAGTCCACAGTAGGGACGAGGGTTAGTAGTTGTTCAAACCTGCGAGTCCATACTAGGGACGAGGGTTTGAGTATTCGATTGGTTATCCATTGACATCATGATATCGTGTTCTCTTATTCTTCTACAGCAGTTCGTTTATGCGTAGTGGTTCTTCCAGTCGTGTATAGTCGTATTTTTGTGTTGATTGGCCTTTTTCTGTTTATTTACTGTATTTTTTATTGTATGATAAACTGCTAGATAGGCATGTATATTATGTATCTTGCTATGTCCTCTGAGGACATGATGATCTCTTCAGGTTTAGCGATTGCATGAAGTTAGCTAGTGGTTCTGGATGACAAATGTGATGATTCGTTTGCGGGATTCAGGTATCGTTATTGTATTTATTATCCGCTCGTGCTTTCATACCTTATCATGAGATATCATGTTTCTTGATTCAGTTTTAGACTCTTATTATTTCCTTTAGAGTCTTATCGGACATATATGCTAGTGGGCTGTAGACCACGACCCATAGTGTTCATTCAGGTTTATTATTCTTATTGTGGATTGAGATATAGATTTGTTTACCATGATTTGGCAGATTACCCTAGCCGTGACAGCGTTTACGTTTTTTAGTCGGGCTGGAGTCCGCTTGATACGTAGCTGGCTTGCTCACGAGCTCGCGTCCAAAAAGCGGGTGCGGGTCATGACAAATTTTTTTGGTGGCCCATGCAGGTCAGAGCATATCGTATCGGTTACGTAACCGTACTGATACGAGCCTACGAATTTGACTAAACTCTTAGGAATCTCAATCCACACTGCCTTGGAAATTCTTTTAGAAATTTCTCTACCGTCCTTGAACTTCGTATTTGCTCTCAACTATTCTTCATTTGCTTTCTCGCGGATTGTTTCTCATCCCTTCCTATTTTGGAGTGACTAATTATGGTGCTTTATAGAATTTATCAAAATTTCTAGGCTATAGTATAAATTAGATATTTTTGAATCCTTGTTGCTTTATAGATAAGATGGGATTATGGATGACAGATGCCAACGATATCTAGTGGTAGTAATTTTTGCAACTAGTGTGCAAAGGTTATAAAATTTTAGGACATCATGTGTTTGATGGAGTATTGTGACCAAAGGTGGGTAGACGTCCTCAAGGCACAATATGATTTATATATAGATGGTGAATTAAAAGATTGAAATGACTGAAGAATTTTATGAATTTACAAACTTGCGAGAGAGGAGACTGTAATTAATTTAAACATTGAGGAGGTTTCTATAAGATATAGCCGTGTGTTTATGATTTTATTTTTGAATTAAATTTTGAAGGCTATGGAATTTTACAAATTAAAATATGAAAGATGATCTATCGAATAATTTTTGAATTCTAATATTTTGAGGAGACTAAGGGAAGAGTGGACTTGTATTTAAATTTTTGAATGTTAAGGAATATATGGATTTACTTTTCGAGAATTAGATGGTTGATATAACGCCCCAGAACCAGAATACTGGAGAGCGGGGGCATACATAGCCAGCTACGTATAATGAAATGGAATCCACCCCACTATACGGTCACGGCTGTCTAGATATATGAGGGTTTAGCTACAATCCATCATCTCCTATGGTCAATAGCAAGCCTAATTGTCTCAATCTCAAGCAAGTAAAGTTACAAGATGTAAGATCACCAAATATACAATAATAAGGCGTCCCAAACATTACATATTCAGCTGATCATAAAGCTAGTCGTTACAAAATGTGAGGACTAGCAAGAGTTTAGTCATAGATGATCAACCCTAGGATCTGTCAATCATGTTACATCCCGTAGGCAGACAATAATAAGGTATGCATGTCACCCTCATTTTTCGTATTTCCCGTATTTCGTATTTATACTCGTACCTGGATTTTGGCATGTATTTTTTATTTTTCTCAACTTGTAGAATTTCGGTGTTTCTCGTATTTTGGGTTTTTGTCATGGTTCGGTTTTAATTGGTTTGGATTGGGTTGGTTTGATTTGGTTTATTATGCATTGGAACACCTTAGCCTACACTTCACCTTCAACACACCACAACCCACCCTCTTTATATTCTCCACCTACCACTCTCTCTCTTCATTACCACCACCATTTATTTCCTTCTTCTTCTTCTCCTTCCTCTACACAACTCTCCCAACCCTAGGCAAGTACATCTTGCCACTACATGAGAACCCTCTTTTATTTGTCTATTTGCTAGATTAGGACATGGTGATCAACATTAGTTCTTGGCATTTGTGATTTGGAGTCTCCATTGTTCTAGATCTAAGTCTTCCTATTTTTGGATTTTTGCATATTTTGATCTATTTTAGTTGGTTTTCTATGAGTTTTGATGTTTCCATGTGGAAGAGCATTCAATTCCACCCAAATTGGAACTTTGGAAATCCGGATTTGGAGTTCGGATGGCCAAGTTATGATGCTGTGTAGCCTTGAGTTCAACCATGGTGTTCTTGCTGTTTGGAGAAGACAGTGAGCAGTGTGCAGAGCTGTTTAGCTTACGTACACTGAGCTGCGCGCGCTCTTTAGCGTGCGTATGCAGACTTGGGTACGCTTCCTGTTGGAAGCGTGTCTCCTTCAGCGAGCATGACTTTCACCTACGCTGCTCTCTCAGCATGTGTGACTTTCACCTACGCTGCTCTCTCAACGTGCGTGACTTTTCACCTACGCTGCTCTCTGTAGCGTGCGTGACTTTTCACCTACGCTGCTCTCTCAGCGTGCGTGACTTTTCACCTACGCTGCTCTCTCAGCGTGCGTGACTTTTACCTACGCTGCTCTCTCAGCGTGCGTGACTTTTTACCTACGCTGCTCTCTCAGCGTGTGTGACTTTTCACCTACGCTGCTCTCTGTAGCATGCGTGATTTTTACCTACGCTGCTCTCTGTAGCGTGCGTGACTTTTCACCTACGCTGCTCTCTGTGCGTGACTTTTTCGTACGCTGCTCCCCTGACCCCTTGCTTAAACCCATTGGCTCTTGGAGTTTGGTCTTATTTCTTTAAGCTTGGCTCTTCTATAGTCCTGTATATTAATATTTTATTAGATATTTTATGCCCATTTTATATCCTTACGCCTTTTGTCATGAACTTGATTTTACTTAATATGTTTGGAATGACTATTGTACATGGCTTGGTATGACAAGGAACTAGCATAACACGATAGTGACCAGTAGTGGTGCACTCCTGACATGACCAACCTGACATGATAGTGGCCCGTCGTGGCGCACTCCTGACAAGTACCCTGACATGATTTATCTTGATAATTTAACTTGACATGCCTTGACACCGTGGGTGGTTCTTTCCTGCTTGCTTATTAAATTCACTTGTCCTGTCTTGCATCATGTCTAGGATGGGACTCCTGAGTACCACGGTCAGGAGTACCTACTAAAATGGATTAAGGTTAATAACTAGAATAACACAGTAGTCATGAAGAGATGACACAGCTACAGGCAATCCCGTTACCTGGGCGCTCTTGGGATCTGTAGCCTGCCGTCGAGTGAGGCACATTTCCAGCACACCGTCGCGTGTTGCACCCTCTAAGTCACCTAAGGGTACATGCGTCTCCTGGACGATGTACCTACCAGAATTCAACCCCTAACTTTCGACCTGGGTAACCTGGATGGTCTGCAGGCTTGTGGCTGTGGAACAATCTCACTGCATCTTGTTAGTAATTAGGCCTGTGATAACCCTAGTTGGTTAAAGTAGTAAGCCGTAGGATCTGCTTGGCCGTGATTGATTGAATGAGGTATAACTAGTCTAGCTATGTCTTGATCCCATACAAGATTGTTTCCTGTCTTAATTTTCTTACATTATTATCTTGCCGATAAATGGTGGGAAACCAAGTACTGTTCAGATGAAGGGTTACAACTCCGGTCCTTGTTTGGTTTACGGATTGTAACCTGGCTATCGGAATAGTCCCATGGTTATCTCGTCGTATATCATCCTGACATGTTTTCGTAAATTCTAGTTTAATATTATATTTTCTTGTGCTGATTGCTGGCTTTTGTTCTTATTTCGTGGCCCCCTTGTGGCACTTGCTCTTTCTGGGGTTGACCCTGGTTTTGTGTGGCCAGATTTCGGAGCAGCTCCCGAGGATCTACCAAGCTTCCAGCCCAATGGTGGCGACTAGAAGGAACCCGGGCTACAATAAGTGGGTTTTCTCTTTGTTTCGCTCACTCTATTGTAAAACTATTCTTTTAAGGTGTTTAGCCGACGAGCACCTGTTAGCTCGATGCACTTTACTTACTGTCTGCCTACTGGCTGTAAACATGATTAACAAATCCTAGGGTTGATCATGTATGACTTAACTCTTGTTAGTCCTAGCATTTTGTACGACTAGCTTCATGATCAGCTGATATGTAATATTTGGGACGCCTTTTATTGTATATTTGGTGGTCAAACATCTTGTAATTATATTATTTGCTTGAGATTGAGACAGTAGGCTTGACCTTAAGAGACTGTTGGCTTGTAGTAAACTCTCATATTTCTAGACAGTCGTGACCGTATATCGAGGTGATTCCCATTTCAATATACGTAGCTGGCTATGTCTGCCCCCGCTCTCCAGTATTCTGGTTCTGGGGCGTGACACGGTTTAAGTGGTGGCCCATGCAGGTCTTGTCAATCAAGAAATGTGAGGGTTTACTGAATAGATGTCTCAATCAGTATTCGCCCTTGATCTCCGCCCGTATTTCAAATCCCTGAAATTCTTGCCCTGATTACATGCTTGTATCGTTGATCTATCCTGGTCCTTTCTTATTGTTTCCATGTGTCGTCTTCCTCAGCGGCACTGTACCTGACCCTGCTGATCAGCAAGGGAGCACCTCCCGTGGGCCAGCAGCAACCTGGAGATCAAGCCCAGCATTCCGGAGTCGCCTCCAGAGTGATACCTACTGGGGGAGAGTCACCAGTTCGGCCCGTCCAGCCTGCAGAACCAGATGATGGTACCTTAGTAGGCCTCATCAGAACCTTGATAGCTTCCCAAGATCGTCGAAGCGACGCCCTGCACCAGACAGTTCAAGATGCTTTGACCCGAGGCGGACATCCAGGGAACCAGGCGGCGAACAGCTTCAAGCGCTTGAACCCTCCTTACTTCGACGGCACCGAGGATGCGATTGCCGCAGATGTATGGCTTCAGGATACCGAGGTGATTCTAGAAGCAGCTAGAACACCCGAGAATGAGAAGGTGGCGGTGGTACGCCTACAGTTGTTGGACTTGGCTCGCAGTTGGTGGACGGCGCAAGCCATGGGATTAGTGGCATCCATTGCTTGGGCAGTGTTTAGATAGAGATTCCAGACGAAGTATTTCGATGCTGTGGCTCGGTACGACCTGCAGACCAGATTTACCAACTTGAAGCAAGGAGGCAGAACGACAGTTATGCATCGGAGTTTTCTAGGCTCAGTAGGTTTGCCCCCACCTTGGTGGCGACCGAGTTTGATAGGGCCCAGCGATTCCTGCAGGGGCTGCATTTGGAGATCTTGTTGGCAGTTGAGCAGTTCGAGCACCAAACGTTCGATGCAGTCTTGAGAGTAGCTAGAAGGCATGAGTACACCTCCCAGAGGATTGTGGATAGGACCGGAGGTAGGAAGCGGTCCTACAGTCAGATGCACCAATCATCAGCTCCAGCCCGGCAGCTAGGGGATTGACCATTGGAACTCCGAGGCGGGCGGCCTCAGTA
>JANAVB010002696.1:0-32342 GCA_029216955.1 Iris pallida
TTGACTTGTGTTATGTGATTTATGGTTGGGCTTATAGGCATGATATAGCCTATGCCTATGTGTGTCTGCTTGACTAGTGAGCCTAGATTGGACTTGTATAGCCTTGTTAGACCTAGAATAGACTAGTTAGACTAGTATAGACTTGTTTGACTTAGGTTTGACTTGGTTGACCTAGTTTGACTTCTAGGGTTGACCAGAGTTGACCAAGAGTTGACTTTGGTCTAGATTGACCTAGATTCATGTAGAATGCATTGTAGTGCATCTTATTACTATTCTGGACTTGTTGTGACTTGTACTGTTCTAAATAGGAGCCAGACACCACTCCTCGGACAGTACTTTCATCTTGGACATTCAGATAGTAGGCGAGTACATTCTCTGATCTTTTCATACTTGTCTGGACTATACTCTTGCTCTAGATTACTTTACTTGGTACTGACACATATTTTCACAGATTAGTACTATATGGATCCTTTCCTGAGATGTTATCCCTCTACGGGTGCATCGGATATTTCATGTTCATGTACTTTATCATGTGCATCTGGTACTCCTTGTACTCGTACTAGTTCATGTATTTACATGTTCTCATGTGCTTTCATGTACTATCATGTGCCTCATGTACTACTCATTACATGAGTTCACGTATCTTAGGTGTATTCATGTGCCTATAACGTAACTTGAATGGATCATTGTGTATTGATTGGGACGGAGTGAGTAGAATTGGTTATGTGAACACTATCCCCAGTAGGTATTCATGTGCTTCTTAGTTGTATTCATGTGCTCCTAAGCAGTTTACATAACCATATTGTACTCTAAATCACGTAGCCACTTACAGTCTTTACTATCATGTATTTACTTTCAGTTACAAATATCTCCTGTTTACTCGTACTTCTTTTTCAGCACTTCCTGTATTTTACTCTATTGCATGCTTTATACTCCTAACCTGCTATGAATTGTTTTGAGAGATATGTGCTCGTTCCCATCCTGATTGGACCTGTTGACAATTTTACAGAGGACGAGGAGGAGGCCTGCTTAGATACTTTCTATGGGACAGCCTTAGAGGACACTTGCGATCCGGACTTCCAGTCGGATCCCTTAGCAGTAGAGACTGTTGCTCCATAGATGTCTTTATCTTATTTTATAGTATTTGGAGATTGAGTTGTATATATTTGGATCTGTATTATGTCTGGATGTTAGTGGAGTTTATCTAGACACTTAGCTCTCTCTATTTGTATTTTCTGTAGATTTGGATTCTTGCATCTTTATATCATTCTATCTTATCGTATTCTACCTTAGCTGTGATTGAGATATATTCTGTTATGTCACCCCCATTCGGGGAGTATAACTGTTATTACCTTAAACTGTTAGATGTTGTGACCTAGGACATCGTTCTAACCGTCGACACTGCGGCGTAGGCTGGACGTACCCACGTCTCGTACCCTTACTCTAGGGTGCGGGTCGTGACAAACATCTTACTGGCTCAAGAGTTAGTCACATATATGAAATTTTTAGCTAGAGGGGGCACCATTGCTATCAAATTAGATATGGAGAATGCCTACGACAGACTAGACTGGCAATTTATGATCTGGGTCTTCAGGGCCTTCGGATTCTCCGAAACCTGGACCTACGTGGTGTGGAGATCGATCAACAACTCGTGGTTCTCCACGGTTATCAACGGCCAAGCGGATGGATTCTTTAAATCTACCCACGAGGTCAGGCAAAGGGATCCGCTATCCTCCACCATCTTCATCATTACGGCGGATGCTTTGAGCAGAAACCTTAATAAAATGACGAACACCCCCAACTTGTAGCACTACCATACGGATAGCGGCTGCCCAATCATCATCCACCTGGCCTTCGCTGACGATATCCTTATATTCTCAGCCGGATATGCAGGTTCGATGGAAGTCGTCCACAATACGCTCCAGACTTATGAAAGGTGCTAAGGGCAGAAGATCAACCCGGATAAGAGCGTCGTCTACACCCACAATAATATCAAGAGAGAGCAAGCGGCTAGCATATCTACCACCATATCATTCCCCATCAGTCACCCTCCATTCCTCTACCTTGGGTGCCCCCTCGTGTATGGGAAATCCAACGCCGAGATTTTCGAGAACCTGACCAATCGTATCAGAAAAAAGCTCGAGGGCTGGCAAAATGCCACCCTATCCCCCGGAGGCAAGATTATCCTCATCAATCACGTCCTTACCTCCATCCCCATCTACACCCTGGCTGCGTGTTCCCCCCAAGAAAGTCCTATCCTTCATCGAGAGCATCTTCAACAATTTTCTCTGGGGACACAGCGGCGGCCACGAGAAGCACCATTGGGCCAGTTGGGACACCATGGCTCGCCCAACTGGCGAGGGAGGTCTGGGTTTTTCTAAACTTTCACACATTGTTAACGCCTTCTCGATGAAATTGTGGTGGACGCTTCGTACTAGTAAGAACTTATGGTCCAGGTTCGTGAATGCCAGATACTTCAAGCATATCCACCCATCCACGGCCATCGCCAATAGCAGATCATCTGTGGCCTGGCGTCGCATTCTTCCCTGTCGGACCCTAGCCGAACCGGCGATTCGTCTTAAGGTAGGCAATACGGAAGCATCACCATTCTTGGAGCGCTGGATCGGGGACTTCTTGCTAACACCCACCCCGGTGGCTCCCAGAAACAGTACTATCAAGGACCTATGGGACCCTCCTAATAACTCCTGGAACTGGATTAAAGTCAGGTCTTGGACTGGGCCCGAAGCGACCGATTACATTTGTCATAGCAGCTTGAGGAACGGTCCGGATGCAGATAAGCTCGTGTGGTCGTCCGACGGTGCTTGCGCCTTCTCGGTTAGGTCTGCCAGAAATGTCATCTAGGGCAACGCGGTTCCGTCTTCCACCGTTGCCTCGTTCTGGCAGATATGCATCCCCAAGAAGTGGTCTTTCCTTATCTGGAGAGCCCTCCGCAATATCCTCTCCACTGATGACAAGCTCAATGCAATCGGGTTCAGCCTCGCCTCTGCGTGCACATGTTGCTCGGATCGACAACCGGAAATAGCCAACCACATCCTCAGTCAGGGGGACCTACCGGTCAAGGTATGGAGAGCTCTTTCCCAGCGCTGCAGATTGCCTCATGGAGGTGAAAACTTTCACGATCTCATGGACACCTGGTCTTCAGCATCCCATGGCCACCAGATCGTCACTGCGGCTGCCACGAGGGTTATCTGAAAAAATCGAAACAAGACGAGATACGAAGGCCATCAGTACAGCGCGGACCAACTAATTTGGGAAACCATTCGCCAATGCCACAAGCGGAGTCCTCTCTGTAGGCTTGTCCAACTGACCTTCTGGACCTCTCTCATTTCCTCAGCTTAGCCGTTTTGTTTCCGTTTGCCTCTTCTTTTGTCAGTATACGTGTATAGGTTTCGACATTTTGCGCCTTATGATATACTTATAAAGGTTCGACCTTTCGGCTTTATTAAATAAAATGGTTGGTTCTTCAATATATATATATATATATATATATATATATATATATATATATATATATATATATATATATTGAAGCAATTGGTACTTGTGGTGAACTTGTCTCCACTGGGGCTCGAACTCTCGACCACTTGGGCCGCATGCATCTCTCTTAACCACTAGGCTAGAGGTCATTTGTGCACACACACACACACACACACACACACACACACACACACACACACATATATATATATATATATATATATATATATATATATATATATATATATATATATATATATATATTCTCTTGTATCAAAAATAGAACTAATATGCAACATAATTTTCTTTTATCATAAAACAATTGTCGTGTAGTGGTTAGTATGTTAAATTTGCACACTAAAGGTCTTAGATTCAATTCTTGGTTGTAAGATTTTTTTTAAAATTTACTTTTATTTTAAAAAAAATATATTATATATGAGTCCCATTTAAAAAATTGGCTAAGGCCTCCATGAACTCAGGGTCGACCCTGTTAACTTGTACTCCATCACTCCATATTTTTATGTGAGATAAAAAAGTGGAGTGTTGGAGTATGCATAACAATCCACATAAATTATCTTTAAAAAGTGGAGTGTCGCGCAAGGGAGGGGGGGGGGGGGGGGGGGGGGGTGGGGGAGGGGGTGTTGTGGAAAGCTATAAAGTTTCCAATTCGATTACCTCCATTTCTCCAATTAAAATATCTATCAATTGAGATAGAATTATCATTTATCCTATATAAATGGAGACCTATTTCATATATTGTACCCTTCCTAGAATTGGACCTGCATGATAGTGATTGTAGCAAAAATTTAACTAAATATGGACCCAAAAAAATTTAAAAAAAAATTCTATACGTAGTTTATATTAAAAAATTTACTTTTATCTCACATAAAAAAATTCTATACGTAGTTTATGATAGTAATTTTTTTTTAAAATTTATTTTTATCTTAAAAATAAATTATATTATATATGGGCCCTATTTAAAAATTTGCCTAAATTCTCCATGAACTCAGGCCGATCTGTTAACTTGTACTCCATCACTCCATTTTTATGTGAGATAAAAAAGTGGAGTGTTGGAGTACATGTTGGAGCATGAATAACAATCCACATAAATTATCTTAAAAAAGTGGAGTGTCGCGGCGGGGGGAGGGGAGCTATAAAGTTTCCAATTCGATTACCTCATTTCTCCAATTAAGATATCTATCACTTGAGATATAATTATCATTTATCCTATATAAATGGAGACTTATTCTCATATATTTGTACCCTTCCTAGAATTGGACCTGCATAATAGTGATTGTAGCAAAAATTTAACTAAGTATGGACCCCAAAAAATTAAAAAAAAAAAAAAATCTATACGTAGTTTTATATAAATAAATATAAAACATATAACAATTATATATCAAAAAATTAGAGGTCTATAAATTCGGAGGACTATAATTGCACATATTACACTCCCTCAAAACAAGTCCGGATATTCAACTTGAAGCGGGCATACGAGGGTACACTGAATCTATCAGTACTGCATGGTTCTGAGAAAAAGGTTGCAAATAATAGTTTACACGCTTGATGCTTGCGAATCTAGCATAGGCGAGGAGGATTGTTTGTTCTTCTTTCTCGATGGACTCAAACCGTGGCAGCAACAGAGGGTGCAAGACTTGAACATCACCGTGGCAGCAGTCGAGCGGCTCGTCTAGTATATGTGGGTTGACAACGATGCTAAGGCCAAGGCAAAGTCCACCAAGAGAATGGTGGGGGAGAGCGGGAGAGCTCTCCTAAGGAGGGTCCGTCCGAGGGGATGAAGCACGAGAAGGTCCAACCCGAGTAAGTTGCTTCGTGTTTCATATGTGGAGAGAATCACTTTGTTCGGAATTGTCCAAAGAGGAGCATGAGTGTTAGCGTCGTCCGATCCGAAGGTGGAAGACGAAGAGTGCAAAGTTCCCAAATCGGTTACCTCCCCAATTCGATTACCTCCTACCTCATTTCCCCAATTAAAATATCTATCAATTGAGATAGAATTATCATTTATCTATATTAATGGAGACCTATTCTCATATATTTGTACCCTTCTTAGAATTGGACCTGCATAATACTTTACAAGCAATTAAATCAAATTATGTTTATATGTTTGCAACGTAAGATTAATTATGTACAAATCAAATTGACATATATAGGTTTCAACTTGAATCCATATATATTTAAAAACAAATTTGACCCAAAAAAAACTCAAGCTGCTCGATAAGTTCAATCCAGGCTAGACATACCTAGTCAAGCTCGAATCAAGTTCAAGCCATCGAAAAGTTAAATGAGCAAAGCTTGGGCACATATTCAAGCTAGGCACAGCTTGGCACATTTACATCAACCTACCTATGAAAACTGAATTTAATACTTCCATATTATGGGCCGGGGTGCTGGCACAGTGGCACGGATGCTTCTTGAAGTAGTTCCAACTTCTCGTCATCCATGTTTTATGCTCAAATGATCTTCCATGTTATGGGAATATAGGTTTACTCCGATTTCGAAACCAAAAGCCAAATGGTTTCTAACATTCTAAGAATTCGATTTCCGACTACTTGGTGGTAAACATTGAGATAAACTGCTCTGATTCAGAATGTTGTTGGTAATATATATATATATATATATATATATATATTATATTATATATATATAGTCTACATGTACGTGCTTTGTACGTATTTTAATTAGAATATCATAAGGCCAGCTGTCGTCTTTCAGACTTTTTTAGGTGACTATTCATGTGTGTGTGATTTTTTTTACAATGCCAAAAATTATAAGTAGGAATTTGGTTTTTTTTTTAAATTTTCTATTGAGAATAATAACCTTTAGAAAATGGTAAGGACAGAAAAAATTTATTACCATTGGAACATGAATAGTTGTATAGAAAAAGAAAAATTCATAGCATGCAAACATTATTGTTTTGACTTTAAACATAAATGACATGCAAGTCTATATAAAATACTCGAGAGTATTTTGGACATTCAAAAGTTTCACCACCAAGTTTTCATATTATATAGTAGAATAGATGACTTTAAACATAAATGACATGCAAGTCTATATAAAATACTCGAGGGTATTTTAGGAATTCAAAAGTTTCACTACCAAGTTTTCATATATATATATATATATATATATATATATATATATATTCTCTACTATATAATAGGAAAACTTAGATGGTGAAACTTTTGAATTCCGAAAATACCCTTACATACTTATACTAATTAAAAATAGTTCATTAATTTTAATAAGGATAACTTAGTAATAGGAAGACTACCCTTTAGTCTTCCTAAGAGTCTTCATAAACTAATTAAAAAATGCACATATGCTAGTATATATATATATATGGAAATGGTTTAGTTTCCGGAATTGCTCCAAATATTTTCGGAATCGCTCCTATTGGGATTCGAACTCTGCACACAAGGACCACATGCCTCAACACTAACCATTTGGGATAGTAGTCATTGACTATATTTATTTTTTTGGAAATAGTAATTGGATTCAATTAATAAGTATGCCACCTTACAACCCTCAACACTGCAGAAGCTTGAGATCAAACCTTCACATCGACTCACCACAGCCATCCCTCGCCCCTCCATCTATCATTGCCCCCATAGCTCTCATATCCGCCTCTATATTGTGAATAATCTCGACTTGGGAAGCTCTGACATCTTCAAAAACCTTCCTATTTCTTTCCCTCCAAATGTATGTGCCATTGAGTCACTGCAAGTCTGCAACTAGCTGCCCAGGACCATTCCGCTCCCTCGTGACAGTTAGCCTCTATACCCTCCATGATGCTCTTGAGATCTATGGTAATGTTATAGTTAATACCTAGTCTCGAGCATTGATGTAGCCATATCTGCCAAATGAACTCGCAGCTAAAGTGTAAATGGTCTCTGCTTTCCCCACTATTCATGCACAGCTCACATGCCTGGTTGGATTCTATGATACCAAATCTACCAAGTCTATCCTTGGTAAGTAACCTATCTCTAATGATTTTATAGGAGAACAAACTCATTTTAACTGCTAACTTCTTTAACCAAATGTAGCTTGCAGCCGGGAATTTGTCGGAGTGGTGTCGGAATTGCTCGTAAGCCGTATGGAATACACCTCGGGTTCGGTAGGAGAAATGCATTAAAAAGGGACAAATTTTAGCGGACAGTGCAGCCACCCACATGCATTTTTTTTATCGTTCATAGAATTTGGAGCATGAAATTGCCCACGGACTAGACCCGGGCTCGATGCGCCCAGGCTTCGGCTTTTTTGAATGCCTGTCTATTTCCTGTTGTGTGGGCTGGGTTGTCAGGAAGTGAGCCCGAAAGGGGCATCCAGGCGCGGGTCGAGTATGAATGCTTCCTTTATCCAAACAAGCTTGATTATTCCTTTTCTATTTGGCTATTTGAGCTGCGGGTTCGGAGTTTGCCAGTTCAATAATTTCCGTCTGATCTCAGGATCAAATCTTCAGCATTGAGATGCTTAACGCAGCCGTTCCAGTTTATTGCACTGCAATCAAAGGCGCTTTGGCCGCGGTGCATGCTCTAGTCCCACTGCCCAAATTTGCGAAAGGAACTCCCCCAGTAGAAGAACCCTTCCACACCCAGCTGTCTCTAGTAGCAGACGAGTCGATAGGGATATGCATAATTTTATTCTTTAATGTCGTACCTGCATAATGCCCCCGAACATGCCATTCGTATTCTTTGACAATCCTAGCAACTGATTCACGGCGACTCTCCAACACATATGTCTGCTCCCCCAAGAGATCCTGAGCGTTTTGATGTTGTATCCACGGGTCCTGCCAAAAATTCGTGTCCGCTCCGTCGTGGATGACTCTCGTGAGCACGCTACTAATTCTCTACCTTTGTGCCAACGCAGATTTAAATGTGACCGAGTAGTTACTGTTCGATTTGTGGGTCTAGAAATTAGCTCCCTGCAGGTACCTGTTAAGCATCCAATGAGCCCATAGGGACTTGCCTTCGATAAGTTTCCAGGTGATTTTGAGCAGTACAATGTCTCCGAGAGAGGTAAGGGATCTAAGCCCGACCCCCCCTCATCCTTTGGTCTACAGAGAACACCCCACGCGATAGTATGGATCCCCCATCCAAAGGGGGGTAGCACAGAGCTTCTCGACCCTTCGGATGGTGGCCAGCGACAACTAGATCGTCTGCAGCCAGAATAGTGCGGCAGCCGTGATAACCGAGCGTATCAGTTCCACCCGGCCCCCGAAGGACATAGTACTCTCCTGCCACCCTCCAACCTTCTCTGGACATAGTCGATGATCCCAGAATAATTTGAGTCCCTAGCATAGTTCACGGATAGAGTAAACCAAGGTATTTAACAGGAAGCGTACCTCGCTCGATCCCGAGAAGTAGACAGATCTCCTCCTTATTGGGACATGAGAGATTGAAGTAAACTCTGCTCTTTTCTTCATTGAGAGTTAGCCCAGACATTAAACCAAATCCCTGGAGCAAAATCTTCAGATTATGAATACCTCTGACGGAAGGCTCTATGAATACAAGGAGATCGTCTGTATATATGGGATGCGAGACAACAGGGGAAACTTTGCGAAATAATGGCACAATCTTCTTGCTAATAACCGCCCTATCAAGTAAACATGACAGATACTCCATCACCATGGTGAACAAAAATGGAGACAATGGATCTCCTTGACGAATCCCTCTGTTGCTGCTAAAGAAGTCATGAGGTTGCCCTTTGACAAGCACATAGAAAGAATGGGAGGAGATGCAAACTCGTATCTTGTTAACCCATTCTGCTCGAATCCCATCTCTGTCATCACTCGACAAATGAAATCTCTATTAACCATATCATAGGTGTCACGACCCGCCGAATAACCGGATACGAGTCGGACACGCCCAGCCTTTGTCATTAGAATAACAAAGTAAGCTGTACCATTCTAGGGAAACTAACCAGATATCAAGACAAGTATGAAACACAGCATCTATATAAATGTATCCCAGAGTAAAGTACAATATCTGAATTATTACATTCAACAAATGAAAGAAGTCTGCTAGTCTCAATACATGGAAAATAATAGGGAAAACTAAGAGAAGCACTAGGCTTCTGCAGCCTCTAGGTCACAAGCAGCTCCAGCTGGCTCAACAGGGAAAGCAATATCCTGACCATAGTAAGTGTCGCACAAGGCCTCCAACTCACCTGCAACATATCCTATTCAGGAGCGGGAGTAAAGTATATCCAGAGAAATGAACATGTACATCATGGTATGAATCAAGAAAATAGGAATAAATGTAAAGTACAAGAAATGAGAACAAGACATGAACTGAATAGGAATACTGAAAGTAAAACAGGGAACATGGTATGAATCCTGAGCATGAAATACAACCTGAATCATGAAATACAACCCGAATCATGAAATACAACCTGAATCATGAAATACAACCTGAACATGAAATACAACCATGAATCCTGAAATACAACCTGAATCCTGACATGTGCAATAATGAAATACATCTAGATTGTGATCGGCTTGGGTAGATGCAATGAACATAAAATGGTACGGCTTTGGTCCCGCGTGCACAGTGCGGGACCCAAGCTATTCACATGAGTAGTAACAGGGTTTGATCACATATCTATAGTATTTCCCCTTCCAGACACAATGATACAAGGAACATGAAACGAGACAATATCGTGAACTATAGTGTCATCAAGGAGATACAAGAAAATATATAAAGACATGAGAAATGTACAAATCAGAGGAGTATACTTGCCTGTGCCGGATGATCGAGAAAAGGTAATAAAGCTGGAAATCCTCCTGTTTATGGTTTACAGTTGATGAGTCAAACAATGTAAAGTTGATGTTTTAAGTCTAAGATTATAAAAACAATCCTAGATTCCATTTGATAAAACAATCTACTCTATTGAAAGTAATTATCTATAGTCTAGTTTAGATTAAACTTAGCTAAATACTTTCTTAAACCTATAATAATAGTCAACTTATTATTATGACTATGTAATATCCTAACAAGCATTGTTTAACAGAGCTATAGATCATACAAGGGTAATCTATCAAATGGGTAGTTCTAACTGGTTATCAAATGTTTCTAATCATGATTAATATCATTAACCATGTTATAACTGGCAGGAACCCCTATACATATAACAACATACTACAAGAATTTCTATGAGTCAAGTGTTTCAAAGTAACCTAAACTCAAGAGTCCTGGTTCACTGAACCATAGGTACTCCAGTTCTAATGGACATTCAGTCCTGTACCAAGGTTCCAGGAAAAATCCTAACTAGGCTTTACATGTCTCAGTTCCTAATCAGAACTGAGAATGGTTCAATCTCAGGATGTAGTTGATACCCATATCCGAAATTCTAACCAAGTCTAACACAGTAAACAAAATATCAATTTACAGTGAAGTTCAACTTACAATCTTCTGATGTCCTATACAGGAAGTAGGATGTATCCTTCGAAGTTCACTTATGTGCACTCAAAAACAGATGCCTGTACAATCTTATCTAACCTGAAGGTTCCCACAACTTAGCACAGATTCTAAGGAACTATGTGGGTTGATTCCAATCAGTCAAGACTGGACTGAACGATTCCTGTCCCCAAGTGGAACTGATTTCCCTTGATCAGTACCATCAAGAACTCAGCCTCTACCAACTGATATGCATTACAAGGCTGAGACAATCAGTTCAAAATGTGAATCATGTCATTTTCCAACCTCTACTTGCAGGACAACCATAGATTGCTCCTATATTTAGTAACCTATAACAGAAAACATATCTAAGGTTTAATCAATATTGGAAGGACTGATATAATGTAAATCAAAACATGCCCATATGATCAAAATCATAACTGTCCCATTCGTTTTCCCAGAAAACAGGGTATGGGTAATCTACCCTTACTACTGCTAGCTTCACCATTTCTAATCCAAATGAGAGTTAAGAGAAGATAAATTATAACAGGGTGGTTCAATCCTAAGTCATGTAAGTATACCTTAGCCCAGAATCCCTAGCTAAATCCTGAGTCCTGCCCAGACTTCTGAACCTGAATACTGATTCATGTTCCAGCACTCCTCTTAATGTAGCAGGTAGGAGCAATCAGTGAAATGTATGTCTCCTACCAAGCACCACCCTAAGAGCAATACTGTACTTAGTGGTTCAAAAATTTGTAGTTCTCAACTCATGCTACTCATTGAAAGAAGGAAGGATTAAACAAGCCTCAGGATGGGTTAACAGTCCTAAACAATACTCTATTCAAATCTAGCATCAGAATTGGTATCCACAGTCCTGAACACTGAACCATTTAACTCAATAAAAGACTATCAATCAAAATTATACTGTTCTAAATAGGACAGGGGCAACTGTTACAACTGGCTGATGGTTCAGCCCTGCAAAAGGTTCCCTGATGTAGGTATCAGTCAGTCCCAATAGGAAAATACATGTTCCAGTACTTGGTGGATACACCTAGTCCTAAATCAGGCCCTTTCAGTTCTTAGGACTGATATGGATCAGACCATAGACTGAACTGGTGTGATTCAGTCCATAAACTAGACTTCAATTCTGATTTCCACATTTCATCACTGAGAGTCATAGCCTCCCAATAACAGAACAGTAAATTCAGTCCCATGGAATCACACGCCAGTCCATAAGGATCACATACCAAGTCACATGAATTGCTCTCGTAACAACATATGGAATCACATTCACATCTATATAGGAACACATATAATATGTATATGGAAAGCTCATACCAATCTACATATGAGGATACATAAATCTATATATGAAATCTCATATCAATCTATATATGAAAACACATATGAATCTATATATAAAATCCCATATGAATCTATATATGAAAACACATGAATCTATATATGAAAACACATATTTGAACACACAACAGGATTCTCAGTGTACCACACATAGATTTCTCCATAACTTTAAATAGAATTTACGAAATCAAAATAAGGATTTACCTATAGTGTCGGCTATAGCTGGAAGAGTAGATCTAGATCAGAAGAACGCAAGAACGATCAACTATTCCTAGTTGGGTTTATGAAGGATCGACTGGTTCATGGAGGAAAATAAACAAACACATTGCAATCAGAAATTATTGATTCCAAAAATGAAGGATTGTTGGAAAAAGGATCGAATCAATGATTATTGTTCGATCTATTCTTCTCTTGATCGAGTCGACTGACTGGATCCAGAAGAACCAAACGATCAAATCATTGATTGATCAAGCTAAACTTTAGAATGATCAGAACGATCAAGGAGACAAGAAGATCAGGGAAATTACCTACTGATCTTGCTCTGCCATTTGCAATGGTCGATCCTCAGAACACTTCGCCATGGCCGATTGGATCAGAGTTTTGGGGAAGATGAAGTTGTGGAGAAATCGTTCAATAACAGTGAGGAGAGAATGGTCTAAAATAGGTGATTGATAGCGTGAGAGACAGGCTAACCTACTGGCAGGAATTCCACCTCTCTCCCTCTCTCTGACAATTCTGTTAGGATGGAGAGAAAAGCACATGGCCGACTCCTCCTGGCCGTTGGGTTCAAATTTTGAAAAGGCTATGATCTATACTTCAGAATGAAGAGAGTAATTTCTCTTCATGATTTAAATGGTTGGGTTATGACCTCCTGGGTTGGGTTATGGGCTTCCTGGGTTGAGCCCAACTTTAATAGGTTTAAATGAATTAAACCTAACCAAAGATTAGTAATAACTAAAAATTCACTACCTACATTAAACCAAATAAAATTCCAATTCATTTAATTAGCATAAAAATATTTTAAAAATTTCAATATTTGGAAAAGTGGAGTTACAAATCTCTCCCCCTTGAAAATTTTGCCCTCGAATTGGAATGTAGACACAGATTATCAAGAATAGTGAATCTAACGAGTTGTTTATTGAATTCATATATTTGAAATACAAAAGACTCAAATGAACAAACTAGGATATCGCTCACGCATCTCGTCCTCACGCTCCCATGTGGACTCTCCAGGAGAGTGGTGTCTCCATATGACGCGGACAAGAGGAATGGTCTGGTTCCGAATCGCTTCTCCCTCCGTCCAGGATCTCCACTGGCTGCTCTCGTAGGTCAATCTCGGGCCACCTCCAGCTCAAATAGTCACCACATGGCTCGGGTCTGGAATGTAACGTCGAAGCTGAGATACGTGGAAGACGCTGTGTACTCCCTCCAAGCTAGCTGGAAGCGTTAGTCGATACGCCACCTTGCCAATCCGTGCTGTCACATCGAAAGGCCCGATGTACTGGAGCTGGGTTTCCTGTCTCTGCCAAAACGAATGATGCCTCTGATCTGTGAGACCTTCAGGAACACTCTATCTCCAACTGTGAACTCCAGTGGCCGTCTGCTGCTGTCCGCCTAGTACTTCTGTCGATCATGTGCAACTCTGAGACGCCCTGAGCCTTTGAGACCATGTACGATAATTACACACAAGAAATTGAAATAATACGATCTAACAATGATCAAGAGTTAAATAGGCACGAATGGAATGAAGTTTCGATTACAATTTAGAGGATCAAAATCATGAAGACACAATTATTAGGTACGATCAAAAATCGATAGTTCAACACAGGTAGACTAGAACAAGATAGAAATCATGGTTAGATAGACATGACTTTAGATCGGAGTTTAGACAAGTCACAAACGCAGTACGGAACCACAATCTGGTAATATACTATTTGGAGGAATTCAATGATCTAACGATAAAATGTTAGAAGTAAAATTTAGCAATGATTGACTGAGGAGGCGTACGAAATACTCAGGAGATACAATATCAAATCAGAATGAACGTGCAAGGATCTGTGATTCTCGAAAACCAATAATCATATAAAAAAGGAAATATAGTCTCCAGAATATCCAAGAACATGTTGGTATCTGAAATCACTTTGCTTAGAATCCCTACCCCGCCAGTATGTATCTGACTGCAGTGGACTTTCGGCTCCTTGACTCAAATAACAATATGTCTCCGAATACTCTATCAACCTTATCCATTTTCTGACAATCATTGACGAAACAACCCAAGAGATCAAGATATGAAGAATATAACAAGTCTCGACAATACTCGAAAACCTATGGGTGTCTGAAATCACTTCAACTTAGAGTTCCTGCCTGCCAGCGCGCTACTGGCTGCAGTGAACCCTCAGTCTCCATAATCCAGCTAATGGCTGCAGCGCACAACTGTCATGCCATAGTAGGTCATCGAATAGCTTCTCGACTTTATCTCTAGGAATTTCAAAAGAGTTTCAAGGAATTCAAAATGAGTTTCAATAGTCCAAGTCACGGAAATGGTGAAGTTACCTGACTGTTAGAATACAAGGATTTATTAGGTACTAAAAGACGACAAGGGATCCCATTGGTGAGTACAAAAGGGCAACTAGGGAGATTTAAAATTTCAGACAGGGAGCGAAGTTTCAAATTATAACGGAATTCCAACTGATATCTGGAATGGTAACAAGATTCCATATATGGGACATTATCCCGAAGGGATAACAGAGTCTCGAAGGATGAACGGAAGCAAGGTATCAGATAGGAGACAAGTTTCAAAAATAAGAAATAAAATCTCGTACTGGAAACGAGTTTCAATAAAATTTTCGAATAACAATGAAATCTCAAGTAAAACTTGAATAGAAAACGAAATCTCCAATAAGGTACACAGTGGAAATTAGAAAATCAAGTATCAACAAAGTCGTGAATAAGGAACAAATTCTCGAATAGAAAATCTCAACGAGGAGACAAGATTGGAATAGGGAACACGGTCTCAACGAGTCGCGAGTAGGAACTGAAATTCAAAGTCCGGTAAATCTTGAATGGGAGACAAAATCACGAAAAAATAAAGTCGAAATAGGAAACAGGATCTTAAAATCTCGAATGGAATCAAGTTACGGGTAGGAAAAAGAATCAATGGGTGAATAAAACAATATCCATGAAACAAGCGATACCTCAAATAGGGAACAAGATCGAAGCAAAGTTGTGAATGGAACAATTTCCAAGTAAAAACAAGCCACGTAGGAAACGAAATCTCATGTAGGGAACAGGTCGAAACCGAAGTTTTCAAACGATGTCTTGAATGGTGAATAGAAACAAGTTGAATAAAAATCAAATTCCAACAATCCCCAAATAGAAAACTGAACTTCGGAAAGAAAAAAAATTTACAAATGGTAACTAGTCCTGAGTAGGAAACAAAATTCCTGAGTAGAATCTCGAAAAGAGCAAGGTTACGAAGAATGGATGGAGGAGTACCAATCAACGAATAGGAAATAATATCTCGAATTAAGTTTCGAATACCAACCAAGATTCCAAAATAGAAAACAAGAAGTTCCAAAAAATGGTCTAGATGCTAAAAAAATTTAAGAAAAACTGGGTTGCTAATCAAGATACATGGTTTTCCTAACCATGCAAAAGAAATCTTCTGCCTTCAGTCTATCGTCAATATCCCTCCGAAACTAGAATCTCTTCAATCTTCTTCAACTGTCCTGACGTAGACTGGTCCATACGGTAGTGCTCCATGTGATTGCTAAATCTGGAGAGGCGGGTCCTTCTTCTGTAGTCCGATGCTCCTCGTGTTGTTCTTGGGCAGTGCGATCAACGATCTCCGGGAAATCCTTGACTTGATGGGCAGGTGATCCGCAGTGCAGCGTAGCCTTCGTCTCTGGTGGCACTCTTTATGGTGATGTCCTGGCGACGGCAAAATTACAGGTGGTCGTCATCTGAATCTGAGTCTGGGTCTCCCGCTGGGCTGAAGCGCAAAGCCTCTGTTAGGAATATACGTTTGCCGGCGTGCTGGCCGTTGAGATCTACTCCGATGTTGCGACTGGTGGTGTGACCGAAGAAGCACAGACTAAGTGTTGCGATGCCTTGCGGGTCCAGGATAGTTGTTGTCTTCGTCATAAGTCTTCATGTCACTCCTGGGCTTTAGCTTTCCATCTTGTTGTATGTGCTACAAGTTGGATCTCTCGGTTGGTGACTTCAATCTTCAAAGGAGTCGGGTTCTCAGGGACTTGAATGATCTTCAGTTGCGACTCCAGGTTCTCGATCTGCTCCTCGATTTAAGATATGTGTCGGTATCGGAAAGTCCAAAGATCTGGGAGTCTGGAAAGCAGAAGTCTTTTCTGGCTCGAGAAGTGCATCCACAAGTCTGGCTTGGAAAGATGGCATACTCCTCTGGTTGTCAAGGGACTCTTCAAATCTCCGTCATCTACGTACTACCCATGGGGATAGTAGAGTGGTAGAAGGTAGTGGAAGCTCGAAAGCGTCAAGTGCAGGTGAATCGACGGTTCTGATATTTGTGTGTCTGAATCGTTGAAAAACGAAAACTGTTAAAATGTCCTAATCCTAAAACAACAAGTGTTTATTGATATCAATATACCTGATATACCTGATATACCTGATACATCCTTATTTTTCGATTTTCTATGCTGTGTTCAAGTTTTCTAGTGTAATCAAGTCCCCCAATAGTACACTAAGACCTAGGTACCATTAGGATGGACCTGCATGGGCCACCACTAAAAACATGTCATAATCCGCTCTCGAATAACCGAATACGAGTCGGACACGCCCAGCCTTTGTCATTAGAATAACAAAGTAAGCTGTACCATTCTAGGGAAACTAACCAGATATCAAGACAAGTATGAAAACAGCATCTATATAAATGTATCCCAGAGTAAAGTACAATATCTGAATTATTACATTCAACAAATGAAAGAAGTCTGCTAGTCTTAATACATGGAAAATAATAAGGAAAACTAAGAGAAGCACTAGGCTTCTGCAGCCTCTAGGTCACAAGCAGCTCCAGCTGGCTCAGCAGGGAAAGCAATATCCTGACCATAGTAAGTGTCGCACAAGGCCTCCAACTCACCTGCAACATATCCTATTCAGGAGTGGAGCCAAGTATATCCAGAGAAATAAATATGTATATCATGGTATGAATCAAAAAAACAGGAATAAATGTAAAGTACAGGAATAAGAACAAGACATAAACTGAATAGGAATACTGAAAGTAAAACAGGGAACATGGTATGAATCCTGAGCATGAAATACAACCTGAATCATGAAATACAACCTGAATCATGAAATACAACCTGAACATGAAATACAACCATAAATCCTGAAATACAACCTGAAGCCTGACATGTGCAATAATGAAATACATCTAGATTGTGATCGGCTTGGGTAGATGCAATGAACATGAAATGGTACGACTTTGGACCTACGTGCACAGTACGGGACCCAAGCTATTCACATGAGTAGTAACAGGGTTTGATCACATATCTATAGTTGTAATGCCTGTGGTTCGTATTACGTATTTTGGAATGCGTATACGTATTTTATTCTGTATTGCATGATTTCCTGGCTTTGTATTTCCTTCTTGGCTCGGTTTATTCTTGGCCCGAGTTGGCTTGGTTCGGCCTGGCTTAGTTTTGCTTGGTGAACCCCCTACCTACCATTACTACCATTTATTAACCCCTTCTCCCTTTCTCTCTTCATTTAATTATCTTCTTCTTCCCCATTTACTTCCTTCACCTACCAGAGAAAGTAGAGAGAGGTCTAGGCAAGTGTAACTTGCTTCATGGAGGAACTCAAATTTTATTACTTCATTCTTTTCCTTACTTCATTCTAAAGCACTTTAGTACTTAGCATTTCTAATTTCTATGGCTAGATTCTTGTAGATCTAAGTTTACTTTATTTTCGGATTTTTTGGGTTTTGATCTACTTAATCTTGTTATTTCCTAGTTTGATGGTTCCATGTTGTAGAGAATTTTGTTCTACCCCATTTTGACCTATGAAAGTTCGGATTTGGGCTCCGGATGATAGAGTTATGCAGCTTGGAAGCCATGGCTTATGGTGTACTTCTTTTCGGAAATTTGGAGAAGAAGCACAGTCCCGAGCCGCATGGTAGCACTTGACCGCATGAATATTCATGCGGCAAGTCAGCTTCGAAACCGCATGCACTATCAACTGGACTTGACCGCATGACAAGTTCATGCGGCAAGTATTTAGTTCGGCCGCATGAGGCTCTTGTACTTCTAGCCGCATGGGGGCCTTCTTCCCGAACCGCATATGCACCCTTGCTCCCAGCCGCATAGGCATTGCTCCTCGCTGCCGCATGGGACTTCGTCCATCCCGAGCCGCATGAACTCTAATACTCGCGAGCCGCATAGACCACAGTCTCCCGCTGCCGCATGAGGACCCGAGTCCTCTCAGCCGCATGACTGACTGATCCCGAGCAGCGTAAACCCTGATTCCCTTCAGCCGCATGAGACCCCTCCATTCCTGACCGCATAAGCTCCTGCAGTCGCATACGCCGCACGCCCGTACTGCCTTGAGACCGACCTTTCCGAGCCGCATGAACTCGGATTTCGGGCCGCATGAACCCATATCCATTCAGCCACATGGGCTGTTCTCTTCCAGCCGTATGTGATCATTCCTGGCCGCATATGCCTTAGCCGTATGGCTCTTCTATAGCCCTGAATATTGATATTTTATTAGATATTTAACGTCCATTTTATATCCTTACACCTTTTGTCATGAACTTGATAATCATGAATTCAATTGATATGTTTGGAACTGATAATTGAGCATGACACGATAGTGACCCGTAGTGGTGTACTCTTGACAAGTAAACCTGACATGACCTGATAGTGGCCCGTCGTGGTGCACTCCTGACAAGTACACCTGACATGATTATCTTGAACAGCTGTTGTGACAGCTACCTGACATGATATGACCTGTATAATTAATCCTAGTCACCGTGGGTGATTTTGCTTGTACAAATAATCCAGTCCTGTCTTGCATCATGTCTAGGAGGGGACTCCTGAGTACCACGGTCAGGAGTACCTACTGAAATGGACTAAGGCTAATAACTAGATTAATACAGTAGTCATGAAGAGATCTTCCAGCTACAGGCAATCCCGTTACCTGGGCGCGCTTGGGATCTGTATCCTGCCGTCGAGTAGGGCACATTTCCAGCACACTGTCATGTATTGCACCCTTCAAGCTACCTAAGGGTACATGCGTTTCCTGGACGGTGTACCCACCTGAATTCAACCCCTAATTTCGACCTGGATAACCTGGATGGTCTGCAGGGCTTGTGGCTGTGGAGTAATCTCACTGCATCTTGCTAGTAATTAGGCCTGTGATAACCCTAGTTAGTTAAAGTATCAAGCCGTAACTCTTGCTTGGCCGTGAAATGATTGGATGGAGTCTAACCTGTCTAGTCTTGTCCTGATTTTGCCCCAAATTACTACATGACCAGAATGCTTGTATTTATTTTACCGATAAATGGTGATAATTTCAAGTTCTGTTCAGACGAAGGGTTATAACCCCGGTCCTTGTTTGGTTTACGGGTTGTAACCTGGTTCTCTGAATAGTTCCATGGTTATCTCGTCGTATACCATCCTGATGTATTTTCTTTATTTCTAGTTCTTACTTTTTTATACTCTTGTGCTGATTGCTGGTTTTAGTTCCTAAGTGAAGCTTCCTTTGTGGCACTTGCACTTTCTGGGATCTGACCCAGCTGGTTTTGTATGGCCAAATTTCGGAGCAGCTCCAGAGGATCTACCGACTATCCAGCCTGATGGTGGCGACTAGACGTAATCCGGGCAACGAGTGGATTTATTTTTGCTCTCCCACTTTATTATAAAAATATTCTTTTGAGGCGTTTAGCCGACGAGCACCTGTTTAGCTCGATTGTATTTACTTACTGTCTGCCTACGGGCTATAACATGATTGACAGATCCTAGGGTTGATCATGTATAACTAAACTCTTGCTAGTCCTCACATTTTGTAATGACTAGCTTCATGATCAGCTGAATATGTAATATTTGGGATGCCTTATTATTGTATATTTAATGATCATACATCTTGTAACATTTACTTACTTGCTTGTGATTGAGACACTAGGCTTGTTCATGACCATAGGAGACTGTTGGCTTGTAGTAAACCCTCATGTATCTAGACAGCCGTGACCGTATAGCGAGATGTAATCCATTTCAATATACGTAGCTGGCTATGTCTGCCCCCGCTCTCCAGTATTCTGGTTCTGGGGCGTGACATGGTTTAAGTGGTGGCCCATGCAGGTCTTGTAAATCAAGATATGTGAGGGTTTGCCGGATAGATGTCTCAATCAGTATTCGTCCTTGAACTCTGTTCATATCCTCTGAATTCCTGGATTCTTGTCCTGATCACATGCTTGTCTCGTTGATCTGTCCTGGTCCTTCCTTATTGTTCCCTATGTCGTCTTCTTCAGCGGCATTATTCGTGGTCCTACCGATCAGCAAGGCGGAGCACCTCTCACGGGCCAGCAGCAACCCGGAGATCAAGTCCAGCACTCCGGAGTAGCCTCCAGAGTCGAGCCTATTGGAGAAGAGCCCCCAGTTCAGCCAGTTCAACCTGTAGAACCTGATGATGGCACTTTGGTAGGTCTCGTCAGGACCTTGATAGCTTCTCAAGATCGTCGTGGAGATGCCTTGCACCAGGCAGTGACGGATGCTTTGACCCGAGGTGGTCATCAGGATAAGAGCGCGGCCAACAGCTTCAAGCGCTTGAACCCTCCTTTCTTTGACGGTAGTAAAGATGCTATCGCAGCAGATGCATGGCTTCAGAACACAGAGGTAATTCTTGAAGCAGCCAGGACCCCAGAGAACGAGAAGGTGGCCGTGGTGCACCTGCAGTTGTTAGATCTTGCCCGCAGCTGGTGGGCAGCGCAGGCCGTTGGATTAGCAGCACCCATTGCTTGGGCAGTATTCAGAGAGAGATTCCAGACCAAGTATTTCGATGCCGTGGCTCGGTATGATCTGCAGACGAGGTTTACCAATCTGAAGCAAGGAGGCAGGACGGTCGATGGATATGCGGCCGAGTTTTCCAGACTCAGTCGGTTTGCTCCCACTTTGGTGGCAACCGAGTATGATAGAGCCCAGCGATTCCAGCAAGGGCTTCACCTGGAGATTCTATTGGCAGTTGAGCAGTTTGAGCATCAGACTTTTGATGCAGTCTTGAGAGCAGCCCGGAGGCATGAGTATACCTCCCAGAGGATTGTGGATAGGGCCGGAGGTCGAAAGAGATCTCACGGCCAGATGAATCAGTCTTCAGCACCGGCCCTGGCAGCCAGGGCTTTGACCATTGGAGCCCCGAGGCGAACGGCCTCAGTAACGTCGGTTCAGCATTCCACTCCGACGTACCCTCAGCAGCAGAAGCAGAAGCAGTCTTCCGCAGGGATGCTCTCATTGTGGGAAGCCAGGCCATATGGTAGCAGAGTGTCGTAGGGCGCAGGGATTGTGCCTGGTTTGTGGAGCACCAGACCATATGGTTGGATCCTGCCCGAATAGGGGTGGTTCATCATCGTCCAATCTTTCTAGCTCTTCGGTGAGAGGACCAGCACCGGTCCAGCAGCAGCAGCAGCAGTACCCATTGTCGAGGCCCTTGCCGCCTCAGTCCCAGATGTTCCAGCAGCAGAACCCCCAGCAGCATGCACAAGCCCAAGCCTTGGGTCAGCAGGCAGCGAGGATTTTAGCAGAGGGGACCAGCACCCCGAGGGCATGGTCATGCTATGGTGATGACCGTGGAGGAAGGATTGGCACCAGAAGAGGTAGTGGCAGGTACTATTCTCGTCAACTCATTTCCAGCTTCAGCTTTATTTGATTCTGGTACATCGCATTCTTTTATGTCTGCACGATTCGCGACACGGGTAGGATTGGAGCCCGAGTCATTATCAGTAAGGCTCAATATACTTACTGGTAACGGACTTGTGGGAGTAGATAGAGTATTTTCCTCGTGTCGGATCGTAGTTAGCGGTAGAGAATTCCCCGCTAGGTTGATAGAGTTCCCGATGGCCGATTATGATGTGGTCCTAGGGATGGATTGGTTGAGGAACCAGTATGCTAGAATAGACTGCCACATTGGCAGGGTTGTTTTTAGTATTCCAGGCGAGCCGGAGTTTTCTTTCTCCTGAGGTGAAGTTGAGTCATCTCCTCCGATATTGCGGATGGCAGTAGCAGCAGTTCAGTTGCCCAGGATAGTGGATAAGTTTCTAGATGTTTTCCCAGAAGAACTTCTAGGTGTGCCGCCAGAGCGGGAGATCGAGTTCACCATAGACTTGATTCCCGGAACAGCCCCAGTGTCAGAGAGAGTCTACAGGATGGCGCCGTCAGAGTTAGAGATATTGTACAAGATGATTGAAGAACTCAGAACCAAGGTATTCATTCGTGCTAGTGGATCGCCTTGGGGAGCCCCGATGCTTCTTGTGAAAAAGAAGGATGGTATATCCAGGTTTTGTGTTGATTATCGTACCTTGAACTCAGTGACAATCAAGAACAGATACCCTCTTCCGAGGATAGATGACTTGTTTGATCAACTCAAGGGACTTCAGTATTCTCGAAGATTGATTTGCGCTCAGGATATCATCAGATCAGAGTCAGAGAGCAGGACATCCCGAAGACAGCTTTTAGATCGAGATATGGGCATTGGGAGTTCCTTGTTATGCCTTTTGGAGCAACTAATGTGCCGGCAGTATTCATGGACCTCATGAATCGCATCTTCATGCCTTACTTGGATCAGTTTGTGATTGTGTTCTTGGATGACATCCTGGTCTACAGCAAGAGTGAGGCGGAGCATGAGCAGCATCTCCGTATAGTTCTTCAGATCCTCAGAGAGCACCAGTTATATGCCAAGTTCAGTAAATGCGAGTTCTGGCTCGATCGCATTTCGTACTTGGGTCATATCATCACTCGAGGAGGAGTAGAAGTGGATCCCCGGAAGATTGTGGCTATTGAGTCATGGCCAGTGCCCAGCACAGTTGCAGAGGTTCGTAGTTTTCTTGGATTGGCCGACTACTACCGACGGTTTGTTTCGGATTTTGCTCGAATTTCAGCGCCATTGACGCAGTTGACCTGCAAGGATGTACAGTTTGCTTGGACAACAGAGTGTCAGAGTTCTTTTGAGCAGTTGAAGCGAGGCTTGATAACAGCCCCTATTCTCACGCTTCCAGATGGGATCGGAGGATTCTCAGTATACTGTGATGCTTCAGGCAGAGATTTAGGATGTGTTCTGATGCAGCATGGGAAGATAATAGCTTATGCGTCATGACAACTTCGTGATCATGAGAGGAATTACCCAACCCATGACTTGGAGCTGGCAGCAGTGGTGTTTGCACTTAAGTTGTGGAGGCACTACTTGTATGGAGACAGGGTGGAGATTTTCACCGACCATAAGAGCCTGAAGTATATTTTCACCCAGAAGGATCTTAACATGCGTCAGAGAAGGTGGCTGGAGCTTCTTGTGGATTATGATGTCAACTTGCAGTATCATCCTGGGAAGGCCAACGTCGTTACAGATGCATTGAGCAGAAGAGCCAGAGTTTATTTCCTAACAGTGCAACCAAAGCTGTTCGCAGATCTTCAGAAGATGGGTATAGAAGTTGTCCTCCCTTCCAGTGTGGCCTTGATGGCCAGTATGCAAGTTCAGTCCACTATAGTCGAGAGGATCCGGATGGCGCAGTCGGCAGATTCCAAGCTTCAGCGACTCAGAGCAGAGTGTGAGGCTGGACGAAGACTAGAGTTATGCATTCTTGAGGATGGTACATTTCGACATGGTAAGCGTCTTTGTGTACCCAGCGGAGATATCCGGCAGGAGATCATGTCAGAAGCGCACAGTTCGCAGTATTCCATCCATCCCGGCAGTACGAAGATGTACCGTGATATCCGTCAGCACTTTTGGTGGAATGGCATGAAGCGGGAGATAGCCTGGTTTGTCTTTCGGTGTTTGGTTTGTCAACAAGTTAAAGCTGAACATCAGAGACCGGCTGGACTTCTTCAGCCCTTGTCGATCCCAGAATAGAAGTGGGAGCATGTGACCATGGATTTTATGACTGGACTACCTAGATCCCCAGCTGGTAGAGATGCTATCTGGGTTATAGTTGATCGACTCACGAAGGTGGCTCACTTTCTTCCATTTAGAGTTGGTCAGTCGACGGCTCAGCTAGCAGAGATGTACCTCAGGCAGATTGTCAGGTTACATGGTGTGCCAGTCAGTATCACCTCGGACCAAGATTCAAGATTTATGTCACACTTTTGGCGTAGCTTACAAGAGAGTTTGGGAACTCATCTCCAGTTCAGTTCAGCATATCACCCGCAGACAGATGGCCAGTCGGAGCACACGATCCAGACTCTTGAAGACATGTTGCGGTCTTGCACACTTGACTTTGGTGGATCATGGGAAGATCACTTGCACCTGGTGGAATTCTCATACAACAACAGTTTCCAGGCCAGTATCCAGATGGCACCGTTCGAGGTACTGTATGGTAGGAAGTGCAGATCTCCGTTAGCTTGGAATGATGTTGGAGAGAGGTAGATGCTTGGTCCAGAAATGATTGCTCAGACAGTTGAAGTGGTCAGGCGAGTCAGAGATCATCTTCGAGTTGCCCAAGATCGCCAGCGCCATTGGGCCGATTCTTATCGGCGCCCTCTCGAGTTTTCGGTCGGCGACCATGTATTCCTGAGGATTTTGCCTAATCGTGGCATCATTCGTTTTGGCGTACGGGAAAAGCTTAGTCCTAGGTATATAGGACCGTTCGACATTCTGGAGCGAGTAGAAGATGTATCCTATCGTCTCGCTCTTCCGTCGTCGCTAAGCGAGGTGCATGACGTGTTCCATGTATCCCAATTACGACGGTATATCCCGGACCCGAGCCACATCCTGGATCATTCGGAATTGGTTATTGGTACCAACCTTTCGTATGAGGAGAGGCCCGTGTCTATATTGGACCGAAGAGAGAAGATCCTTAAGAACAAGACTATCAAGTTAGTCCGAGTTGCTTGGGGTCATCACTCTTTGGGGGAGTCAACGTGGGAGCGTGAGGATGATATCCGATCGCGATATCCCGACTTGTTTGACTCGTGAGGTATGATATCTTTCTTATGCCTCATTCCTTCGATTCCTTGCTTGCATGAGTGATTGTCTGCCTAGTTATAGCATGCATGTGATTAATGTAGCTTGTCATTGCCCTCTAGCCTCTTGATTAAATTTTGAGGACGGAATTCTTTTAAGGTGGGTAGAGTTATAATCCCTGTGGTTCGTATTACGTATTTTGGAATACGTATACGTATTTTATTCTGCATTGCATGATTTCCTGGCTTTGTATTTCCTTCTTGGCTCGGTTTATTCTTGGCCCGAGTTGGCTTGGTTCGGCCTGGCTTGGTTTTGCTTGGTGAACCCCCTACCTACCACCACTACCATTTATTAACCCCTTCTCCCTTTCTTTCTCTTCATTTAATCATCTTCTTCTTCTCCATTTACTTCCTTCACCTACCAGAGAAAGGAGAGAGAGGTCTAGGCAAGTGCAACTTGCTTCATGGAGGAACTCAAATTTTATTACTTCATTCTCTTCCTTACTTCATTCTAAAGCACTTTAGTACTTGGCATTTCTAATTTCCATGGCTAGATTCTTGTAGATCTAAGTTTACTTTATTTTCGGATTTCTTGGGTTTTGATCTACTTAATCTTGTTATTTCCTAGTTTTGATGGTTCCATGTTGTAGAGAATTTTGTTCTACCCTATTTTAACCTATGGAAGTTCGGATTTGGGCTCCGGATGATAGAGTTATGCAGCTTGGAAGCCATGGCTTATGGTGTACTTCTTCTCGAAAATTTGGAGAAGAAGCACAGTCCCGAGCCGCATGGTAGCACTTGACCGCATGAATATTCATGCGGCAAGTCAGCTTCGAAATCCCATGCACTATCAACTGGACTTGACCGCATGACAAGTTCATGCGGCAAGTATTTAGTTCGGCCGCATGAGGCTCTTGTACTTCTAGCCGTATGGGGCCCTTCTTCCCAAACCGCATATGCACCCTTGCTCCCAGCCGCATAGGCATTGCTCCCCGCTACCGCATGGGACTTCGCCCATCTCGAGCCGCATGAACTCCAATACTCGCGAGCCGCATAGACCGCAGTCTCCCGCTGCCGCATGAGGACCCGAGTCCTCTCAGCCGCATGACTGACTGATCCCGAGCAGCGTAGACCCTGATTTCCTTCAGCCGTATGAGACCCCTCCATTCCTGACCGTATAAGCTCCTGCAGCCGCATACGCCGCACGCCCGCACTGCCTTGAGACCGACCTTTCCGAGCCGCATGAACTCGGATTTCGGGCCGCATGAACCCATATCCATTCAGCCGCATGGGCTGTTCTCTTCCAGCCGCATGTGATCATTCCTGGCCGCATATGCCTTAGCCGCATGGCTCTTCTATAGCCCTGAATATTGATATTTATTAGATATTTAACGTCCATTTTATATCCTTACGCCTTTTGTCATGAACTTGATAATCATGAATTCAATTGATATGTTTGGAGCTGATAATTGAGCATGACACGATAGTGACCCGTAGTGGTGCACTCTTGACAAGTAAACCTGACATGACCTGATAGTGGCCCGTCGTGGTGCACTCCTGACAAGTACACCTGACATGATTATCTTGAACAGCTGTTGCGACGGCTACCTGACATGACATGACCTGTATAATTAATCCTAGACACCGTAGGTGATTTTGCTTGTACAAATAATCCAGTCCTGTCTTGCATCATGTCTAGAAGGGGACTCCTGAGTACCACGGTCAGGAGTACCTACTGAAATGGACTAAGGCTAATAACTAGATTAATACAGTAGTCATGAAGAGATCTCCCGGGAAGTAGGCAACGAGGAGTTGCTACTGCTGTTGCTGCTCCAAAGGGGAGCTTCTGGAACTGGGCCACCGAGTTTGGGCCGAACTCGGTCCCAGGCCGAGTTCTGGCCGAACTCGGTCTGGCCATTCCAGAATGTTGCTGGTACTTGCTGTTTGCCCGATACAGAGTTCTGGCCGAACTCTGTGTCGTCGGGGCTGAAGCGGAAATCTGGGTAATTTTTCACCATTAGATCTAATAACAACGGTCCAGATTTGTTGCGGGATTAGGGAGTTAAGTTGGGATTTCCAAACCCTAATCGACTGTAACACAATTGTAGCACACAACAAGAGGAGATAGAGGAAGGAGGCAAGAATGCCATTACAACTTTGGAAGAGAAGACGGAGGATCGAAGGTGTTTTTCGAAGGAGAATCAGATTCGGGTAATCTCTGCTCGTCGTTCTTGTTCTTCGTAGCCTTGTAATCGTTGTTCTTGCTTCCAAGTGTTGTGGAGATCCGATTTGGATCGGAAAAAGTTTGTAAAGGGTGTAATTCTTCTATTCCATTAGTCCCGCAAGGGTTTTCTACGTCAAAAATTCTCTGTGTCTGCGTGATTGTGTTTGGTGTTTTGGTTTGTGCGTTGTTTGCTCGGTTCTCTCGCAGGTACTCTCTAGTTTGGGGAAAGGTTTCCGCGTTTCTTTCCCAACAAAGTGGTATCAGAGCCAGGTTCTGGAATTCAGAAGGGTGTCAGGAGTTGACAGAAACTAGAGAGGAGAGATGGACGCGAAGCCGGTGTGCATGGTGAACCTGAACGGCACCAACTATCACTATTAGCGGAGCAAGATGAAAGATTTATTGTTTGTCAAGAAGCTGCATCTACCCGTGTTTGCATCCGAGAGGCCCAGTGATAAATCCGAGGAGGACTGGACATTCGAGCATATACAGGTGTGTGGGTACATACGGCAGTTTGTTGATGAGAACGTGTACAACCATGTTGCCAATATTGAGCACGCGAAGACATTATGGGATAAGCTGGAATCCTCATATGCGAAGAAGACCGGGGTAAATAAGTTGTTCCTGATCCGAACGATGATGGGTCTGCGATACAAGGATGGAGCGTCTATTTCGGATCACCTGAGTGAGTTCCAGGGCATGGTTGACCAGCTATCTTCTATGGGAGTCAAGTTCGATGACGAGATTTAGGGACTATGGCTGCTGTGTATATTGCCAGACTCGTGGGAGACCGTACGAGTATCTATGATCGCTTCTGCTCCAGAGGGCGTGGTCAGTCTGGAGTTTGCCAAGAGTGGGGTGCTGAATGAAGAGATACGGAGACGTTCTCAGGGTACTTCATCTATATTCCATCACTCAGAGGCATTGGTTTCAGAGAGCCGTGGAAGGGACAAAAGCAGGGGTCCAGGTGGTGGCAGAGACAAGAGCAGGGGGAAGTCCAAGGGTCGTTACAAGAACTCAGAGTGTTACCATTGTGGTAAGAAGGGCCACATCAAGCGAAATTATTTCGCTTGGAAGAGAGAGAAAGGGCGACAAAGGGAAGCAAGAAGAACACTACACGCGGTGGCCTCGATTCATGGAGGCGATGTGATCGTCGTAGGTAATAAGGTCATTATTAACCTCGCCTGCGATGATAATTCTTGGCTGGTGGACTCAGGGGCTTCAGCACATGTATCTCACAACAGGGTACTATTTGCCACTTACACAACATGTAACTGTGGAGTGTTGAAGATGGGCAATGGAGATGTGTCGAAGGCGGTTGCCGTTGGAGATGTGCATTTGAGAACGAAGACGGGTGCGGTTCTTGTTCTCAAGGATGTTCGTCATGTCCCTGATATCCGTTTTAACCTGGTGTCGGTTGGAAGGTTGGATGACGAGGGATTCTTCAGTCTCTTCGGGAACAGTCAGTGGAAGCTTTCCAGAGGTTCGATGGTGATTGCCAGAGGAAGCAAGAAGTCCGATCTCTACTATATGGAGGGAAGCGCACATGGGGCATAGGAGGTTAACGCAATCAGTGATGCGTCTACCGAGTTGTGGCACAGACGGCTCGGCCATATCAGCGAGAAGGGGATGAGCTACTTGGTGAACAGGAAGGTGATTCCAGGACTCAAGTCTACAAATTTGGATAAGTGCACACACTGCTTAGCTGGGAAGCAAAATAGGGTGTCTTTCCAAAGTCACCCAAGTTCAAGGAAGCCGGCGTTGCTCGAGTTGATTCACTCGGATGTCTGCGGTCCATATAAAATCTATTGGTGGTGCTTCTTACTTTATAACTTTTATTGATGACTATTCCAGGAAGGTTTGGGTCTATGCCTTAAAGACCAAGGATCAGGTGCTTTCTACTTTCAAAGAGTTTCAGGCCTCTGTTGAAAGAGAGATGGGCAAGAAGTTATTATGTGTTCGGTCCGACAACGGCGGCGAATACATCGGTCCCTTTGATGCGTATTGCAGAGAGCAAGGGAAACGACACCAGAAGACTCCGCCCAAGACACCTCAACTCAATGGTGTAGCGGAGCGCATGAACAGGACACTGATGGAGAGGGTACGGTATTTGCTGTCAGAAGCAAACTTGCCAAACAGTTATTGGGGTGAGGCTCTTCTCACAGCTGCTTATGTTATTAATTTGTCTCTTAGTGCTCCTTTGCAGGGTGATGTGCCTGACAAAGTATGGTACAGCAAAGAGCCGTCATATAATCCCCTGCGAGTGTATGGCTGTAAGGCCTTCGTGCATGTACCGAAGGACGAGAGGACCAAACTTGAGCCGAAGACGAGGCGATACGTCTTTGTCGGCTATGGTCGGGATGAGTTTGGCTATAGACTCTATGACCCGGTAGGAAGAAAGCTCTACAGAAGCAGGGACGTGGTGTTCGAGGATCAGACCATGACCAACACTCAGGATTCCGAGACGCCTTCTGATGCTGAGGAATTGCCTGAGTTAGAGTCATTTCGCTTCGAGCAGTTTCCAGAGGACATCGTAGAGGATCCCATTATGGGGGAGCCAGTACATGGAGTTGCTCCCAACCTTGATCATTAGCCTGCTGATGGTGGTCAGGGTGTCCCTCAGGAGGATGAGCATGCAGGAGAGGCAGTTCCTGAAGGGAGAAGGCTGTTGGTATACATCCAGCACCAGTGGCTCCACTGAGAAGGAGCGACAGAGATCGTCAACCATCTACGAGATACTCACCAGATGAGTATGTGCTATTGACTGACGGGTGAGAGCCTGAAAGCTTTGCAGAGGCTATGGAAGACGAACACAGGAGTGGATGGAGGCCATGCAGGAGGAGATGAGTTCCTTGCACACTAATTCCACTTATGAGCTGGTGCGGTTGCCAAAGGGCAAGAAGGTTTTGAAGAATCGATGGGTGTTTAGAGTGAAGCAGACGGATGATGCTACTCGCCCTCGATACAAAGCGAGGCTGGTAGTTAAAGGCTACGGTCAGCGGAAAGGCGTGGATTATGATGAGATCTTTTCGTCTGTCGTCAAGCATTCGTCCATTCGGGTGGTGCTAGCATTAGCAGCCAGTCTCGACTTGGAGGTCGAGCAGATGGATGTGAAGACGGCATTCCTCTACGGTGATCTTGAGGAGGAGCTGTACATGGAGCAGCCAGAGGGATTCTGTGAGAAGGGCAAGTCACATTAGGTCTGCCGGTTGAGGAAGAGCTTGTATGGTCTGAAGCAGGCTCCGAGGCAGTGGTACAGGAAGTTCAAGTCGTTTATGGGAGAGCATGGTTATGCACGGACGACGTCGGATCACTGTGTATTTGTGAAATATTTTGCCGATGATGATTTCATCATTTTATTGCTCTATGTTGATGATATGCTATTAGTGGGTCGGAATGCCACTAGGATAGCGGAGCTGAAGCGCCAACTGGGCGCGGCCTTCTCTATGAAGGATTTGGGCGCAGCGAAGACTATTATTGGGATGGAGATCAGTCGAGAGAGAGTCCAAGCTGCTACACTTGTCCCAAAAGAAGTACATTCATCGGGTACTTCAGCGTTTCGGTATGGACGGGTCGAAGAAAGTGAGTTGTCCCCTTGCAGCTCACTTTAAGCTCACTGAGGAGCAGTGTCCCTATCGAAGACGAAAAGGAAGATATGGAGCGGGTTCCATATGCCTCAGCTGTGGGAAGCCTTATGTATGCCATGGTGTATACGAGGCCAGATAATGCACATGCAGTTGGTGCGGTTAGCAGGTATCTTTCAAATTCTGGAAGGGTACATTAGAGTGCGGTCAAGTGGATTCTACGATATCTTCAGGGCACTGCTGGTTGGAGACTTTCCTTTGGTGGTGACGAGCCGAAGCTGGTTGGGTATACCGACGCTGATATGGCTGGAGATGTAGACACGAGGCGATCGACTTCGGGCTACGTGATGATGTTTGCGGGAGGAGCGGTGTCGTGGCAATCGCGGTTGCAGAAGTGTGTTGCCTTGTCGACGACAGAGGCATAGTACATTGCGGCGACGGAGGCTTGCAAGGAGTTGCTGTGGATGAAGAAGCTGCTGCAGAAAATAGGACTGAAGCAAAAAATGGGACTGAAGCAAGAGCAGTATACTTTACTTTGTGGCAGTCAGAGTGCTATTCACCTTGCAAAGAATCAGACGTTTCATAGCCGGTCCAAACACATCGAGACTCGGTATCATTGGATACGGAATGTGGTTGAGAAGAAGGACACGGAGCTTGAAAAGGTTCATACAGTTGACAACGGGGCTGATATGTTCACAAAGATTCTACCAAGAGGGAAATTTAAGTACTGCAGGCAGATCGTCGGGATGACGATATCCTTCCCATAGTTGTGAAGGGGGAGATTTATTGGAGTGGGTGGGGTTCCCAACCTATGTGGAGAAGATCCCGGAGTGCGACGAGCGCCGTTCGATGTCGAAGAAGCTCGGGAAGTAGGCAACGAGGAGTTGCTACTGCTGTTACTACTCCAAAGGGGAGCTTCTGGAACTGGGCCACCGAGTTCGGGCCGAACTCGGTCCCAGGCCGAGTTCTGGCCGAACTCGGTCTGGCCATTCCAGAATGTTGCTAGTACTTGCTGTTTGCCCGACACAGAGTTCTGGCCGAACTCTGTGTCGTCGGGGCTGAAGCGGAAATCTGGGTTATTTTTACCATCGGATCTAATCAAACGGTCCAGGTTTGTTACGGATTAGGG
>JANAVB010002697.1:0-24060 GCA_029216955.1 Iris pallida
CATGGCCGTGTATAGCTCTTCTAGCCGCAGAGGATACTCTGACCGCATGGCCTTTCTAACCGCATGGACATATTAGCCGCATGAACTGCTCTGGCCGCATGGATCGCTTCTGGCCGCATACTGTTCTCTCTGCCATGTAGGCGGCATTAATTGGTTTTGATTCGTTTGATTTGGAGCCGTCTTTAGGGGGAATCCCAAGAGTCGATTCATTAAATACTTGGATTTTGATGAATCTCCTTTTTGAGAGGGGACAAAATCTAGGAGTCAGTTTTGCCTGCCGTACAAGACTCGAAGCGTTCATCAATCCACGTGTCTCCCCTTTGGCCTCCTATAAATAAGAGTAATAAGAGAGAAACTCTTTACACTCCTTTCCGATTTAAGCATCTTTGTCCTAACTGTCATCCTCTTCTTCTTCTTTCTTCGATCAATAGCTCCTAAGTCTTCCAAGGCTGCCTCTGCTGCGGCGAAGGGCAAGAAAGCCGCTTCCTCGTCGGCCATAGTTCCTGAAGTGCACTCCGACGTCCACTCTACCATTGCTGGTAAGGATGAACTCCGACATAGGCTATGTCGCATATTTATGAGCGGGCCTTCTTCGTCTTCGCTACTGTGCTGCGTGTGCCTCCCAAACCGCAAGGGGGTATACCCTATGTCTGGGCCGCATGAGGGTTGCATAAGCACTTCATGAACTGAACCGCATAAGGACTTTCTGAATCGAACCGCATGAAGCCTTCTCAAATACCGCATAAGCCCCATTTTGGACTGTGTCGCATAAGGCTGTGCTGAACTGAGCCGCATAAGCTCGTCTACTAAGCAGAACCACATAAGGCTGCGCTAAACAGAACCGCAAAGCCCCTCTGATTTGGGCCGCTGTCATGACCTGCACCCGCTTTTCGGATACGAGACGTGTCCAAGCTAGCCTACGCCGTAGAGTCGGCGGTAGAACGCTGTCAAGCCCACAAGAATAAATGCTCAAAATATCACATATGCTGCTCATTCACATTTCTAAGTTTATTACAACAATTACAACATTTATATTTAAAGGAATTATAATATTTTACAATTAATGAAAATGGTACAACTGCTATCTATTTCTAGGTTGACATCAGCATACCCAAGCCTTCCCAATGCTAAGAGTGATCGCGGCTAAACCTAAAAAATGTTAGTTTCCAGTCAGGAATGGAACAAGTACACAAACCGACGGCAATGCGAAAACACAATAGAATTAACAAGACATGAAAATAACATATGAGAGATAAAAATGGTAGATAACTGATGACATAGCACGATTGAGAAGGAAACAAGGAAAAACTAAAAATCTATGTAGGTGGTGTGAAATATCTGTTTCGACATGTGAACGGCTAGGGGGTAAATCCGGTACACTGCATGTGTCGTGCGCAGCGGCTAGCATTCAAGAATAGACATATTGGGATATTTCTGGGTAGTCCACATGTATACTAAGATATTTCCCCTCCCGTCAACTCCGTGTGACGAGCGTATCAACAAGCAGCAAGATATATGTATAGACATGAAATGAAAAGACTACTATGAATCGGAAAGCAATCAGAAAGTGCACTTGCTTGAGGTCCTTAGCTGGTGAAACCGATAATCGTTGCGTTCAAAGTAGTCCAGTTAGCCTAGGGTTGATATGGAGTGGTCAGAATCTCAATAAATAGGAACGTATGACTCGTTATGGTCAAAATTCGATAGTCGAAGGGTATACGTTTAATTATAATTAATAAAATATAAAAGAAAATCTTTAATAAGAATGCTTATATATATAATAAACTTGTAATCTATTTGAGAAAATTGAAAACTATATTTGACTAGTTAGCCCATTTTAGGTATTTCTTGAAAGCTACGAGAATAATTTATATGGTAAGAAATATTCTACAGTACCATAATATTCTAAAGATATCTTTATACTAACAATAAATGATAATTTAATTAGGAAAATATTCCATACTATTTTAAACTAGTTGTATTAATCAAAATAATATTTAGATAATTATTTTGAAACTAATAGAAATCCTTTACATGAGAACCCATTAAAAAGTAAACTAATAGATATATACTCAGAAAATACATTTATAACTATTTAGTAGCATTTAAACTTTTATGTATAAAGATAATATGAAAGCCCAAAAGCCATTTCACTAGATTACCCAATAATAAAACAAAACCAAAATAATAATAGTAATAATAATTTATACATTTTAGGTTAAACTATAAATTTTGGTAAGAGATATTACAAAATGTTCCATGGTCAAAATACCTTAACTAATATAATAGTCCTATTAGTTTATATGCGTGACAAATAATTTAGAAATATCACCGTATATTAATAACAAAATACCTTTTACAATACTAATTTGGTTTTTAATGAAAAGTAATAATAAAGTATATTCTGCACTTAGTATACAATATATTTACTGTAGAAAGTAGTATATTATACATTTGCTTGATTTTAATAAAGCCCCAAAACATTCTTTTCCTATCCTCGGCCCCTACGGCCCATACCTGGTACTGGGCTCCTTAGCTTAACAAATGACAAAAAAAAAAAAAGAAAATAAAAGTAAAGAACATAGTTAAAAGTGCTGCTCTGTTCTTAGAAGAGAGAGAACCATTTGGGAAAGATTCTCGTGACCGAGAAGAGGGAGAGGGAGAGGGTGTAGAGAGAGGGAGAGAGAGTTACCACTTAGGAAAAAGAAGAGGCAATCGGAAGTCAACGCACTGGAGTGCGTCTCCTCGGCGGAGCGGCAAGCCGTAAAGGGCGCCCGTCGTGGCTATGCCTCGTAGAAGGGAGCGGCCTAGACGCACACTGGGCGGCAACACAGGTGAGGATGGGGTCAGGGCAGCGCCTGTGCGGAGAAATCGCAGGACGGCTCAGCGTGGCGGTGCTTTCGGGTGGGACGACGATGACACTGGTGGTCGTCGGATAGGGACTCGCCGCATGTGTAGATCTGGTGGCGGGGCCAGATCCAGGACGGGGTGGCGTAGTGGACGTCCGATACGGGGAGCGCCGGTCGAGGTAAGCGATGGTTTTACCGGATGGTGGTTCTGTGGTGATTGTGGTGTTGTATTGGTCTGGTTTTGGGCGAAAGCGGTGGTGTGATGATGATGAGGTGGGGGTCGTAGGCTGGGGACGGGTTCGGCAGAGGCGGTTCGGTGGTGGTTGGGTGGCCGGGTGACAAAGGAGAGAGGGGTGATGTCGGGTTGTCGCGGAGGAGAACGCGGTCGACGCGGTGGTGGCGGGTGTGAATGATGTTGATGATGGAGGTGGTTCGGATGCTGGGACTTGGGTCCAGATTTTGGATAATATGTATGTTTGGTAAAACTTTTGAAGAAGTGCCTTTGCGTGGTGTATATAAATATATATAGAGAGAGGTATAGATAGAAAAATTCAGTTAAATGGCTAAGATAGGACGACAGATAGAGATGAATATTTACCTGGCAGTTGGAGCTGTATAGTATACAGATTAGGATGTATTGTAACACCTTTTATGGATATATATATATATATTCATTACTTTAAATATTAGTTCGGTATTATCCCCTATATACTAAAGAATTACTTATATGATTTAAAATATTCTTTTTAAAACTAAACCCTTTATTGGTTAAATATAATTATTCAAGTAAATCTCAAAACTACCATAATCAAATTCTCATAATTGATCCAAACAAATATTTAAGGTATTAGTCTATATCATCAAATAAATTAAGTTATGTAAATTCAAATCAAATAAACTATCAGCGTAATAACTTTTTAAAAATAATATTTAATATTAATCTAAATAATCTAAATCATATAAACTTAATTAAATTCAGTCAATAATTGATTATAAAATCATAATCGACGTCACCAAATAACGTAGGTATTAATAAATCCAAAAACTAAATTTTAAGAAAATGTTTTGGTAAAATCTTCTTATCGTTTCAAAATACTATAACTTTTCAAATCTATTTTCGAAACCCATAGTTTGAAAGTCCAAAGAACAATGACCACTCATCGTTGAAATTCAAGAATAAGAAAACTAAATGGGATTTTCAACATTAAATTTGAAGTAGTTGTCGAAATACAAGAATAGTAGAAAATGACGTTTATACGTTTTTAAAGAGAATTTTATTTCAAAATAGAAGAATAAATTAAACAAATAAATAAAATAGAAATAAATAAAATTGAAAAATTCGAGAAGAGGAGTTACAAATCTACCCACCTTAGAAATAAATTCGTCCTCGAATTTAGGGACTACCAGGATAGATAGACTTGGTTGCCCAAATCTTTCAAAGCTTTGAATAAATATTAATTCCACCAAATCAAGAATAATTCTTAATATATAAAAAAATTATAGGTATTATTAATAAACTTTAAAATACTTTTAATCAAATCAAAAAAATATTTGGTAAATAACCATAATTGGATACTAAGGGTTATCATTTAACTTCAAACAAATTCATTTGCATTGCTCTACACAAAATTTAGTAGAACTTCATCTAATATTAGGTCACTATACGAATATAAACATAATATTTAATATCATCCAATATATTTATAAATTAAATTCGTAAAAAAAAATTTGATAATGATATAATTCTTAAAAGTTGATTTCTGTCATTCTTACAATATATTTTAAAAGAACTTTTTGGCAAAACTCCTTTCATTTCAAAAAAAAAACATCTATAATAGATTAGAATATATAAATATATATTTTTCAAAACAACCTTTTAAAAGTTCAGGGAGCGAGCTTACTATCTACCCAACTTAGAATGTTTCATCCGAGAAATCTCAAGGGCCACTATTAGATGTGACTCGTGACTGAAAATATATTCAAGGAACAAAATTTCAGTCAATCCAAATAAGGACGATAATTGATATAATCAGGAGGATGATATGATTCATGATCAAATTTGTCACGTGCAATCGTTGATATGATAAAATAATAAAATTAATAGGCAAAAGGAGAATGTGATTGGGCACGGTCAACATTTGGTCAAATGGTCTAGTTGACGAGCAAATTTTTTTTTTAAAAAAAAGAACGATCAAGATTGAAATGGATTGACACGACCAAGCTATAGTCAGCATGGTCTAGTCACGACCAATTTCTAAGGAATGATCAAAGTTCTAGATGAAATCTAAACATGATTATAGAATCGTAATCTAGGGGTGATTATGAATCTAGTGGAAGGAAATCAAATTAGGTTTAAAATATGGTGATTCGAAAATAGGAAGATATGGATGAAAAGAACAACCAGTTTATTGAGAAGTTGGTAACTAGGAATAAGGCACAAATCAGTTTAGAAACTTTATAGTCGTATGCCAATAAAAGACGTAGCCTATATTGTATTCGATTATCGTAAACATATCTGAAGTCGTTTTACCAAGAATTTATTCCTCGCAGTGTACAGCTAGCTGCATTAAACCCTTGGTTCCACCACTCAAGCTATGTTGCGATAACGAATGCCCTATCAACTCCATCTAATCTTGACATAACAACTCAAGGGTAAAATAAGACGGCCAAGACATAATTTTAATAATGTTTGATCACTCACGCTTACTTGATATTATTTCAACTTAGGGGTCATGCCACGCCAGTACGCTGCTGGCTGCAGTGAACCCGCAGTCTCGATAATTCAAATAAGTGACGACAGTGCGCTGCTGTCTTGTCATCGCAAGCCATCAAAATTATTCCAACTATATCTCCAAGGATATCAAAGGAGTTTAAAATATCATACAAGTTGATAAAGATAGAAAAGTGTAAGTACCCGTTCTTCATGTATAAGGTCATCTTCTTGAAAAGAAAAACAATTGATTAGGAAGGATAATGATCGAAGTCAAAATAAGTAAAATCTTATAATCCTTATTTCACGGATATTCAATATTCAACGTTTGAGAGGGAACTTTTGAATCCGAAAACTTAACTCGAAATTAAATAGACAATTGAGTGAGAAGTAATTAAAATAATTTCTTAGGTCCAAGGAAAAGAATATAGATGATACTAACTTATGATATGGCGGTGTTTTAGAAAAGGCATAAGGTAAAGTTGTACAGATGATCATTATTATGGAGATGATGACCAAAGGCAAAAGGAATATAACCTTAAATTTGTATTGCTCTAATATTCAAGATCGAAGAAAGCAGGTATAAAGCACTATGTCTACCTATTATGAATATATTTATACACAAATATATAGGTATAGCCTAAGTGAATCCCAAAAATCCCAATTTATCATTCTAAGAGGAGATTATCCTATTTCCAAGAAAATACAAATAGCAATAATACATATATTATATTCAATATATAATTTATAGAAATTAATCACAATGCTAGAAATGGACTACCAATATATACACATTCACATATCTACATGGACGACATTGGTCGCGCTACATGACCACTAAGACCTGGGTTGGATTCGGGCTGGTTTGGAATAATCAAAATTTCTAAGAGCAAATAATCCTAATAATAAATAAATAAATATATATACATATCTTTGGTCAAGTCACAACTTGGCCTGGTTTTCCTAGTTGGGACACACTTATGGCTCAGCCTTTTCTACCATGGCTAATACACTAGTTAAAGCATGCCACTGCACTATTCGTGCCATAGTCTCTAGTCATTTTACACCCCAAAATTTAACCATGACTAAGGTATTCCATAATAATAATTAATTAAATTAAATATTTCTAAAATTCTAAAAATCACATTTCATTCAAATAAGTAAATAAAAGATATTCTCAAAATTTTGGAAAGAGGGTTACGAATCTACCTTCCTTAGAAATACTGTCGAATCAAAATGTGATAGTGCATCCTTTTATGAGAGTCGTCTAGTGAGACCTATGTAGCAACCTTAACTACCCCAAATGTCAAATTAAACTAGGGACTCCTAGTCCTAACCATTCTCTTAAAATTGATTTACTCCTAGTTGTGAATGAGCATTTCCTAGTCGCAGGCTCGCAGTAGTACGACTAATATGGTACTACCACGAGTTCGCACAATTTACAAAATCGGACCTGCATGGGCCACCACAAAAACTTGTCACGACCCGCACCCGCTTTTCGGATACGAGACGTGTCCAAGCTAGCCTACGCCGCAGAGTCGGCGGTAGAACGCTGTCAAGCCCGCAAGAAATAAATGCTCAAAATATCACATATGCTGCTTATTCACATTTCTAAGTTTATTACAACAGTTACAACATTTATATTTAAAGGAATTATAATATTTTACAATTAATGAAAATGGTACAACTGCTATCTATTTCTAGGTTGACATCAGCATATCCAAGCCTTCCCAATGCTAAGAGTGATCGCGGCTAAACCTGAAAAATATTGGTTTCCAGCCAGGAATAGAACAAGTACACAAACCGACGGTAATGCGAAACACAATAGAATTAACAAGACATGAAAATAACATATGAGAGATAAAAACTGGTAGATAACTGATCACATAGCACGATAGAGAAGGAAACAAGGAACAACTAAAAAGACATCTATGTAGGTGGTGTGAAATATCTGTTTCGACATGTGAACGGCTAGGGAGTAAATCCGGTACACTGCACGTGTCGTGCGCAGCTGCTAGCATTCAAGAATAGACATATTAGGATATTTCTGGGTAGTCCACATGTATACTAAGATATTTCCCCTCACGACAACTCCGTGTGACGAGCGTGTCAACAAGCAGCAAGATATATGTATAGACATGAAATGAAAAGACTACTATGAATCGGAAAGCAATCAGAAAGTGCACTTGCCTGAGGTCCTTAGCTGGTGAAACCGATAATCCCGTTGCGTTCAAAGTAGTCCAGTTAGCCTAGGGTTGATATGGAGTGGTCAGAATCTCAATAAATAGGAACGTATGACTCGTTATGGTCAAAATTCGATAGTCGAAGGGTATACGTTTAATTATAATTAATAAAATATAAAAGAAAACCTTTAATAAGAGAATGCTTATATATATAAATACTTGTAATCTATTTGAGAAAATACCTTTGATATTTGAAAACTATATTTGACTAGTTAGCCCATTTTAGGTATTTCTTGAAAGCTAAGAGAATAATTTATATGGTAAGAAATATTCTACAGAGTACCATAATATATTCTAAAGATATCTTATTATACTAACAATAAATGATAATTTAATTAGGAAAATATTCCATACTATTTTAAAACTAGTTGTATTAATCAAAATAATATGTAGATAATTATTTTGAAACTAATAGAAATCCTTTACATGAGAACCCATTAAAAAGTAAACTAATAGATATATACTCAAAAAATATATTTATAACTATTTAGTAGCATTTATAACTTTTATGTATAAAGATAATATGAAAGCCCAAAAGCCATTTCACTAGATTACCCAATAATAAAACAAAACCAAAATAATAATAATAGTAGTAATAATATTTATACATTTTAGGTTAAACTATAAATTTAGGTAAGAGATATTACAAAATGTTCCTAAGGTCAAAATACCTTAACTAATATAATAGTCCTATTAGTTTATATGCGTGACAATATAATTTAGAAATATTACCGTATATTAATAACAAAATACCTTTTACAATACTAATTTGGTTTTTAATGAAAAGTAATAATAAAGTATATTCTGCACTTAGTATACAATATATTTACTGTAGAAAGTAGTATATTATACATTTGCTTGATTTTAATAAAGCCCCAAAACATTCTTTTCCTATCCTCGGCCCCTACGGCCCGATACCTGGTACTGGGCTCCTTAGCTTAACAAATTACAAAATAAAAGAAAAGAAAGAAAATAAAAGTAAAGAACATAGTTAAAAGTGCTGCTCTGTTCTTAGAAGAGAGAAAACCATTTGGGAAAGATTCTCGTGACCGAGAGAGAGGGAGAGGGAGAGGGTGTAGAGAGAGGGAGAGAGAGTTACCACTTAGGAAAAAGAAGAGGCAATCGAAAGTCAACGCACTGGAGTGCGTCTCCTCGGTGGAGCGGCAAGCCGTGAAGGGCGCCCGCCGTGGCTATGCCTCGTAGAAGGGAGCGGCCTAGACGCACACTGGGCGGAAACACAGGTGAGGATGGGGTCAGGGCAGCGCCTGTGTGGAGAAATCGCCGGACGGCTCAGCGTGGCGCGGTGCTTTCGGGTGGGGACGACGATGACACTGGTGGTCGTCGGATAGGGACTCGCCGCATGTGCAGATCTGGTGGCGGGGCCAGATCCAGGACGGGGAGTGGCGTGCAGTGGACGTCCGGTACAGGGAGCGCCGGTCGAGGTAAGCGATGGTTTTACCGGATGGTGGTTCTGTGGTGATTGTGGTGTTGTATTGGTCTGGTTTTGGGCAAAAACGGTGGTGTGATGATGATAAGGTGGGAGTCGTAGGCTGGGGACGGGTTCGGCAGAGGTGGTTCGGTGGTGGTTGGGTGGTCGGGTGATAAAGGCGAGAGGGGTGATGTCGGGTTGTCGAGGAGGAGAACGCGGTCGACGCGGTGGTGGCGGGTGTGAATGATGTTGATGATGGAGGTGGTTCGGGATGCTGGGACTTGGGTCCTGATTTTGGAGAATATGTATGTTTGGTGAAAATTTTGAAGAAGCGCCTTTGCGTGGTGTATATAAATATATATACAGAGAGAGGTGTAGATGGGAAAAGTCAGTTAAATGGCTAAGATAGGACGACAGATAGAGATGAATATTTACGTGGCAGTTGGAGCTGTATAGTATATAGATTAGGATGTATTGTAACACCTTTTATGGATATATATATATTCATCACTTTAAATATTAGTTCAGTATTATCCCGTATATACTAAAGAATTACCTTATATGATTTAAAATATTCTTTTTAAAACTAAACCCTTTATTGGTTAAATATAATTATTCAAGTAAATCTCAAAACTACCATAATCAAATTCTCATAATTGATCCAAACAAATAATTTAAGGTATTAGTCTATATCATCAAATAAATTAAGTTATGTAAATTCAAATTCAAATCAAATAAACTATCAGCGTAATAACTTTTTAAAAAAATATTTAATATTAATCTAAATAATCTTAATCATATAAACTTAATTAAATTCAGTCAATATTTGATTATATAAATCATAATCGACGTCACCAAATAACGTAGGTATATTAATAAATCCAAAAACTAAATTTTAAGAAAATGTTTTGGTAAAATCTTCTTATCGTTTCAAAATACTATAACTTTTCAAATCTATTTTCGAAACCCATAGTTTGAAAGTCCAAAGAACAATAACCACTCATCGTTGAAATTCAAGAATAAGAAAATTAAATGGGATTTTCAACATTAAATTTGAAGTAGTTGTCGAAATACAAGAATAGTAGAAAATGACGTTTATATGTTTTTAAAGAGAATTTTATTTCAAAATAGAAGAATGAAGTAAACAAATAAATTAAATAGAAATAAATAAAATGGAAAAATTCGAGAAGAGGAGTTACAGCCGCATAAGGCTGCACTAAATCGAACCGCATAAGCTACATAGGACGCATAATGCTTCGCTAAACCGAACCGCATAAGCTTCTCTGACTTAGGCTGCAAAATGCTCTGCTAATCAGGACCGCATAAGCCTACACTAATTAGTGCCACATAATGCTCTGCTAATTAGGACCGCATAAGCCTACACTAATAAGTGCCGCATAAGTTTATGTCCAAACAGAGCCGCATGAGCGCAGAGCCGCATAAGCTCGTGTTTGATCAAAGTCGCATGAGCATATGTGGATTGGACCTCATGAGCCTAGAATCACTAAGTGGTTATGTTTAACCATCTTTTAATCTGTCTCTTTCTTTCCTTCTTCAGTGAATCTGCCAGTTAATGCAACAGGAGAGCCTCTGGTGGGTCGTGCACAATCGGCTTTGGGCTATCGATATGACCATATAGTCGAGTATGTGACGAATCAGCTTCCGAAAGAGCTTTTGGAGAGGCTGAATGCTATCAAGAAACAGTCCTTCCACTTTCTTTGCGCCATGATGAACTCGGGGCAATTGGAAGGAGAATACCTGAAGCCTGCGTTCCTCTTTGGGCATGCTTTATCTATAAAGAACACCCGGGTTCTAGATATGTCGGAGAGCTGGGACTTTGTTCTTGACGGGGTGGAGATCCATATCCCTCCGATAGAGCATCATTTTCCTCTCTCGTGGTTCAACATGTTATCGCAAGACAGAAAGATGGTAGACTCTTTAACCCCAAGCAAGTCAAGGATGTTCGTGGAAAACATCCATTATAATAGGAATCTGGGGTTGGCGTATGCTGGGAGGGAATCGGTCAGTAAGTAAGTGATGGGACTGGCTCCGGGGACCTTTATAAATGTAACGGGTCCCAACTTCACATTCTCTCAGGCTGATACCTTTTTGAACCAGCCTGCTCGTAAAGGGTCGTATCCCGTCGGCCGGTTGGCGTTGCTGAACTGGATAAACCCTATCCCTGCATGGGACAATTTGACCACATGGATTTTGCAAAAATATACGACTTCCCTGCATGAGATTGGCCTCTATCACGCCATTCGGGGCACCTGTCATGGCCTGCCCATAAATAAGCCGTTGTTCATGGCTCTTCTAGAGATGTACAACCGGCGGACGAGAACCTTCTTTACACCAGGAGGGGAGCTGGGACTTGCTCTCCACGAGATGTATGTTGTCTCTAAGTTGTCCTGGGAGAAGAAGTTTTTGAAGTGTACACCCCTACGAGCGAAGAGCTCGAAGATTTGGACCGGCAGTTCCCGGGCTTCGTCGCCGTGTATCGGGAATTATTATGTCATCACAACACTTGTCATCAGATGGCCATCAAGAAGGATGGCAGCTCGGAGGGGAGCACCCCTCACACCAGGTCCTGGGTTTCATACCTTTTTACCCTTGGTGCCTCAGGCCGGGTTTCTTCTCGAGATTCTCAAACCCCAAAGGAGGTACAATACCAGGTATCAACTGCCAGGAGGTCGAGGTCCACGGGCGACATTTTTGGGAGTCGAACTGACTCTTTCAGCTATTTTTACCATGGTACTCAGCCACTATCGGAGAAGGGGCTTTTGACAGGATTCTTGGTGGTGTGGCTACGGAACAGCGTAGTCTCCGGAGGGGCAGGTTCTATTGAGAGGATCAGCCGCCACTTCATTCTCCCTGCCGTAAAGTTGGTTTTCGGGGTCAAGCTGGCTCTTCTTCCGGCTACGGTGTGCAGCATACACCATGGCCTTCACGCCTTTTCTTCCAAGGTCATCGCCATTGACACGGCGATGGATTTTGAGCGTATAGAGCTGCCATACCATTATCTAATGGGGTGGCTGTTAATGCACAACAGGTCTTTGATGAGGCCTGGAGCAGAAGATGGCGTTATAGTTGTTGATGCTTTTATTTTTCGATTCCACCATCAGCTCTGGGAATACAGCACCATGCCAGCCTGCCGAAGAGTGCTGGCGAGAGTGGACGGATACGACTTTTTTGTGTCCGTATCTCATTTTACAGTTGAAGAAGTGAGGAGTGTATATATTGATGGTACCGAACCTCCTCTCCTCTTACCTGAGAAAGTGTTGCTTTGGCTGTGCAATATCCGTCCAGCGCACTTGGTGTATCGTAACCGCAACCTCGTCTTCCTGGAGCCTGTAGAAGTATGGAAAAGAATATGACTGCCCATGCGGCTCAAAACAGGAAAACCCATGCGGTTTAAAAACAGACGAGCTTCATGCGGCTCAGGAACATCATGCGGTTCAAAAGTCACCAACTTGGACATGCGGCTCAAGCAATACCACGTGGCCGTCTGTGGTTCGCTTCTACAATTGGCCATTAAGCAAAGGCCCTATTTAATGCTCTGACATGAAGGAGAACTGACAGCTCTGACGGCTCTGACATAAAGCTGCAATAATAACTTTGTCATGATGGTAGACTCCTAGGGAAACGAAGGAAATCTCTGACACGATCCATCAAACTCCAAAATCCTTTATGCGGCCTTGACACGTGGCCACCCCATACGGCTCAGGGAAAGGCTACCCCATGCGGCTCAGGCAGAGGCAACCCCATGTGGCTCAGGGAGAGGACACCTCATGCGGCTCAGGCAGAGTCTATCCTATACGGCTCACGAAGACTATATTCATGCGGCTTACTGAGAAGCCACCTATCATGCGGTCACCTACGCTCATACGGCTCAGATCATCTCCATACGTGGCCAGTCTTATGCGGCTCAGTAGGGAACAATCCTCATGCGGTTCGAATTTCCAAAGTAGCTCACGGTTAAGACACGTGGCAGAAGATTAGTTTTTCCCGCGTCCCTACAGCTAGCAGCATAATAATAATGGGACACGTGGCATCAAATCGATCAAGATTCATCAACAAATCCCAACAAACAGATTTAGTGCCATCCTCATAATTATTGGGATCAAATTAGATCATTTGCAATCATGCAAATTGAACACGTGGCGGGAGATCCGAGCTTGGCTTAACAAATCATGAAGATTTTTGGCAATCATCATTAATTGCCCGTAGAGATTTGATGCAATCTACATTAATTACCTAGATTTGCTACAATTAGAATAAAGGGCCCAGATTAATTGATCCTTAAACGCCAACTTATCAAGGAGGCAATCATTGCAAACCCTAATGATTGCATCCCACTCCTATAAATAGCAAGGTGCCATTCCCTTGCCAAGATGACTTTTTCGAAGAGCACGAGAGCACCTGGAGAGACCTGAAAAGAGAGCACAGAGAGACAAATGCACACACAGAGGACATCCTGAGAGCATTTCTTCCCCGGAGCCAAGGCTGCATCCGATCGTCCAATGAGTAAGGCAGAGCTGCCGTCGCTTTCCCGAGCCTCTACCGTCACCCCCCATAATCTAAAATAAATAATTGTACTTAGATTACTGTACATAGGTTTCGTCCCTAGGCTTTCTTTGTACAGGCGAGTTTGTATTGTGAAGTAAAAGTCCAGTCCTCCGATATAATTATTTTGTTCTTTTATATTTCATGGCAAAGACGATGGCGACTCTGCTGGGGATAAACTTTTCCACGGCTGAGGAGTTGGTGACGCAATCCGATGCAGCCAAACTTGGCTCCATACAACAGAAGATGGTCGTCCGCTTCGACCAACAAGCGTATGAAGAAATGCTCTCCGACGGAAGCGATGGCCCAGTCCAGAAGCGAACCCGCACAAAGAAGGCTTGCAGGGAGTGGAGGCCAAAATTATTTGCTCCTCTCCAAGCTCCGGACGGAGTACTCTCTGCTGCCCAAGACGGCGAAGACAACTCTCATGCGGCCTCACTTCAAGCCATAGAGGACTCTGCTGTCCCCAAGTCCGACAAAGGAAAACACTACGATACTAGACTTGCAGGGGCAAAGAGTGAGTCTATGTACTCCAGGAAGAAGCCGAACAAAGGCACTAGCCGCAAGACGAAGACTCATGCGGCCAAACTTGCCAGCCGCATGCATGATGCCCATACGGCTAAGACTGCCAGCCGAATGCATAACACTCATGCGGCCAGCATTTCCAGCCGCATGGAGAAGACCTATGCGGCTGAGACTTCCAGCCGCACGAAGAAAGCCCATACGGCTAAGACTGCCAGCCGCATGAAGACTGTTGATTCCAGCCGCATGCCGCATGCTCCACGTGGATCGATTTTCGACCGCCTCTCCTATGGTCCTGATCTCTCGTGCTCTCTAGAAAATATGTCTGACTCTCTCCAGCACCACTTAGACCCTTCCTATTATGTGCCCTCATGCACTAGAGTGAAGAAGTCTAGGGCAGCGCGAGCTTGGTAAGCTTAGTCCGCTGACCCGACCTCTGACCATCCGAGCATTCTACATACTGTTATGCGGGCCTCTGATGGAAAGTTATACGGAACCACTCGAGTCCAGCCCCGGTGGCAAACGGACAGAATGGTTCCCAAAAGTCTCCCAAAATCCAGGGAGCAAACATGGTCGTTCCAGACCCATCTGACTTGCGTGAGGCTATCCTCCACAAGTACAAGCAAAGAAAGGGGGCCTCGGGGTGCAAAGATTCCTCCCACGGACGTCACTGCACCCAAGTCATCGTCAACTGCTGTTGTAATAACGCGACGGTACGAGAAGACCGGCAGTCCATCTTCCAAAGACTGTAACAACCATGTTCAGAGGATGAGGCACCTCCCGTCGTCTCCTGCAACTCTGCTCAAAAAATCTTCGCCGATGGGAGAGGAAAGAAGACAAACGTTTCCAGCCCAATGATTTCAACCACTATGACTAAGAGACTGTCGTCTAAGCGGTTTGCCCGCCACCGGAGTTTTCTAAGGTACCCGTTCAAAGATGAAATCTGCTAAAGTAGGAGATTCATCGTCCACATCACTGGGGGTTGCTGGAACTGGGGGTAGCACTCCTCCGAACCTCCACGACAATTCGATGTTCCAAAGAGACGAGCTGGGGGAAACAACTCTCCCATTAGATGCACCAAATCCCGACGTCCCCGAGGACGTCCGCAATTCCCAAGACGAGACAAACTCGGAAGCTGGGGGTAATGTTCCTTCTGAGACAGAACCAGAGAAAGACATTCCCACAAACCTCGATGACTTCTCGTTACAGGGGTATGATTCGAAGTGTACGTCATCTACTGTCCCTTCCACTTCTACTCATGTCAGGACGACATTCATGACAAACAACGAACAGGATGGTACCAGTGATCGCCAACGCATCGACACTCTGGAGGCCATACTACGCACTTTGGTCAAATCCGTGGACGAGATCAAAGCAGCCCTCCCTACTCTACAAGGAGGGATGCCTGGCCAAACAAACTTGGGTCCCACGGTCAATGCAGACTCAAACTCAGCGGCACCAAACCCGGGCAATATTCCTCTTAAAATGTCGGCTCCTACCACTGCAGACGAAGCCAGGGAGGCAAGAAGAGAGGTCCAGGAGCTCCGAGCCATGTTCCATACCCGAGAAAACTGTCAAGACCTCAGGATACGACAACCGTATCCCGCTGCGTGGAGAGATATTCCCTTTCCACCAAAGTATAAACTATTCCACATCAATCCATATGATGGCAAGACCTCCGCAAGTCGGTACATCACTTACTTTGAGGTCACCACCGACCATCTACCACGTGACGATGCCATCCTTACACGATTATTCATCGGGGCATTGGAAGGGGTCGCCTTCGACTGGTACCGTAACCTGCCAGACAACTGCATCCACTCCTTCGCCAGCTTCAAGCGCATGTTCTTGGAGAGATTCTACGAAGTAGGACATGACATCACAATGTCCACCCTCATAGACATCGTTCAAGGGGAGAAAGAGCTGACAAGGAACTATATTGAACGGTTCCGCCAAACCGCCATGAAGTTGCCGTCCGGTAATCCGGATTCCTCCTTAATTGAAATTTGCCAAAAGAGACTGCTTGCAACAATCAGCCTCTGGATGGATGAAAGTCAATTTAAGGGCTGGAAGACGTTTATCATCAGAGCCACTAGCGCCGAAGACAGGTTGAAGAAGGCTCGCCAACTGGGATTGCACATCTCGGAGGGAGAGGACAAGGGCAAGCGTCCTAATACCAACAACAACAATAGTGGTAGCTCCACCAACAATCGGGACAACAAGGGCAAGCAGGCTATGATGGCCGACACAGCCCAAAAACTTGAGTCAAAACCGGCAGATAAGCAATGGCCACAAATGACCTACTCCTTCGAAGACGGCTATGTCAAGCCCATCTTGGATATGCTCATACAAGGAGATAGAATTCAACTCCCTCCACCAAGACGGGAACTTCGGCCGGCAAAAATGGATAGCCCAAAGTACTGCCATTACCACCGCTACGTCCACCATTCAACACACGACTGCTACCAACTAAAGCGATACATCCAATATCTCATCGATTCAAAGGCTCTGGCCATTGACTTCGAGGAGGTAACCGTGGTAGCCAACATAGTGTCTGTACAGTTTGGCAGCTTCCCTCCAACAGAGACTCAAGACGGCGTGGTACCCATCCCTCGGGCGACAATGGAGATTGCTAATCTTCTACCTCCTCGAGATCAGGCTACTGGTCTGGTACCTCTCACCACGTCACAAGGAGAGATCATGTGGGTCCATCCAGATTTGGTACCAGATTTAACTCAGTCCGTACCACTCCCCATTGGCAGGAAGAAGGGTGGAAAGGTCTGATCCTGCCGCATAATTTTGGTAGATGTCAAAGAAGCCACAGCTGTCGTCACTCGGTCTGGTACTCAATCCCAACCTTCGCCAGATAACTCGACTGAAGAGCATCAGCCGGCCACTGCTGACACTTCGGGACCTTTCCAACCTCCAACGACCGACAAGCCTAGGCCGAAGGAGACTCGCTTTGACAAATCCCTCCGAAAAGAGGCACCTCATGGGCTGAAAACGCCCTACAGCTTTGACATCTTGACGCAATTGGTCAACACACTGGCCAAATTGTCATTATACGAGCTCCTGAGACTCTCCAAGGATGTTCGTGCAGCTTTGAGCGACGCACTCCAGAACGTCGACGTATATCTAGCTCAGGTCAACCTCACAGGAGAGAGCCCGCCTGCAGATCTCCAAGACAGCGCTTGCACATGCGCGATGCCTAACATTGTCTTCACTCCACAGGATATGCTCATCAAAACCAACCTGCACGATCGACCGTTATATTACACTGGATACATCGACGGCATTGAAGGTGGATCGGATGCACATTGATCCTGGTTCTTCCATAAGCATCATCCTGAAGGGTCTGTTACATCATCTCCGCATTTTTATGCATTGCCTGACACCAACAAGCACCGCCATCAGCGGTTTCAATTCGGACAGGAGCTACCCGATTGGAAAGATTCGCCTGAAGTGCCAAATCGGCGATCTTCAGTCAGAAGTAACCTGTTACGTCATAGATACGGACACTTCCTACAATATCCTCTTGGGGCGCCCTTGGATACACGATTACATGATCGTGCCTTCCATGCTGTACCAGTGCTTCAAGTATGATGACAAATACGGCTTCGTAAGGACAGAATTTGCCGACATCGATCCCTTCAAAGGGGTCGAATCCTACTACTCTGACTCCTGCCTATACGAAAAGTCGAAGAGAAACCTTGGTGAAAGAGATGTGCAAGCTCGTACTGAGACGGCCACAGGACCAGAAGAACCTCTGAGAATCCACCTTCTAGCTCGTAAACCTGGCAAGTTCGCACCCCTTACGGCCCGCTCTGCGAAAGGACGCAATCAGCCTCTCGGCACAAGAAGAGCAAATGATAATCCGGCTGCCAAGGTCCGGCCAAGCGCTAAGACCCGCAACGGAGCCACTGACAATCAGACTGCCTAGAGTCGGCCAGCAACAAACGGAGAAGCTCAATCCCTCCGACAAACCAATGACGATACATATTCACAAGAAGGATCGTCACCCCGATGCAAAGTCGGGGGCGTCCAGCGAGCCAACCACTCCCCGCCCAGCATCGAGTACCAAACTGGGGGTCGCTAGTCTGCCAACAACTCCACGTTCTGCTCCACCAGCAGAACTTCTGATGATCAAGTTGCCCAAGTCATCCTCTCAGTCTTTATTTATACAACGAGTTGCCGAAGAAGAACTGGAACTGGCCAAGTATTTGGCCGCTCACACTGATGTTCCATCCGCAGATGATGTAATCTCGCTAGAAAAGATACCTTACTTCATCAATAACGGGCTATCTTTGAACTACATCGAGCTTAACAAGCTTTGTATAATGTATGCTATGGAACACGGTATAGACACTCACCTACATACACAATTGAAAAATGTTTACACGGCAAATCAACTCACTCCCGTGGAAGACGCTTACTATATAATCGAGGGAGGAGACCATCCAATCATCTTCGGTCGGAAGAATGATCCACAGTCCTTCACCATAGAAGAAGTCGATCTCGAATCGGACATCGAGAGACTGCCTCTCTATCTATATAGCCCCCAATCCAAATATCTCATGCAAAATAAGGGTATAATCTGGAAACTATGCCAGGTTTAAAGTACGGCACTGGTCGACGATTACCTTTAAAGTCGCCAGTCCCGGCTGACAAACCACAGGACTACTACAACAAGACCCGATGCAGACTGGGATATGTTACGCCTACAACGACCCCTGAGAGCTCAGATGAAGAATGCGACTGGCAGTCACACTCAACCGGATCACCAACGTCTGATTCGGATATCAGCATCGGGGATATATTCAGGTAGGTCTTGTCTGTCAACATGGCGTTCGTTGATGCTTACGAAAAGGGTAAAGACTTTCCTGAACTCCTTAAATTAGAGTTGTGGGCCCAATAGCTGGATGCGCAATGGGAGAAACGGTTTGAACAAAGAGAGCCTCCTACTGAAGATGAGGTCATGCAAATGGATCTAGGCAGCGACTCTTCTCCAAAACCAATCTTCGTTAGTAAAAGCCTGACAGACGAAGAGCAAGAATCTCTACTGGAACTCGTCAAAGAATATATTGATGTATTCGCCTGGAACTATGAAGACATGCCAGGGTTAAATCTCGATATTGCTTTTCATAAACTCAACATTCGGCCAGATGCAAAGCCAATAAAACAACAACAACGACGCTTCCGTCCAGGCATCATGGATGCAATCGAAGCCGAAGTCAACAAACTGATAGCTAGCGGCTTCATTCGTGAGGAGCAACATCCAGACTAGGTCGCCAACATAGTACCGATCCTCAAGAAGAATGGAAAGATTCGAATCTGTATCGACTTCCGCAATCTGAACGAGGTGTGCCCCAAAGATGAGTTCTCCTCCCTATCACAGACATCATGATTGACAACACCTGCGGCTTCGAACATATGTCGTTCATGGATGGTTTCTCGGGGTACAACCAAATTAAGATGTCTCCCGATGATGAAAAGCATACATCGTTCCGAACACCAATAGGTACGTTCTGCTACACAGTCATGCCTTTCGGTTTAAAGAACGCTTGTGCCACCTATCAGAGAGCTGTGAGCATCATCTTCAGGGATCACTTTTGCAAGACCGTGGAGTGCTATATTGACGACATCGCCGTCAAAAGCGCTCTAAGGAAGATCATCTGCATGATCTAAGGACAGTCTTCGACCTAATACGAGCGCACAATTTAAAATGAACCCTACGAAATCCTTCCTAGGCGTATCCAGCGGGAAGTTCTTGGGTTTCATCATCACCTCCTAGGGTATCCACGTAGACCATGAGAAGACAAAGGCAATCATAGAGATGGGTCCCCCAAGAAATCTTCGAGAACTCTGAGGCCTCCAAGGGAGGTTGGCTTACATCAGGAGGTTCATTTCCAATCTCTCGGGCGATGCCAGCCATTCACCCATCTCATGAAGAAGGGCGTCTCATTCGTATGGGATAAAGAATGCCAGCGTGCCTTCGATAGCATCAAAGAATATTTGTCGAACCCTCCAGTCCTGGTGGCCCGGTTGTTGGAAAACCATTCCTGCTCTATGTACGAGCAATGGAGCATTCCTTCGGCGCTCTGCTAGCACAAAACAATGATGCAGGCCATGAGCAAGCTATATATTACCTAAGCCGAATGATGATTGGGCCAGAGCACCGATATACCGCCGTGGAGAAGGAATGCCTCGCCCTGGTGTTCGCCATTCAAAAGATGCGACATTATGTTACGGAAAAACCATACATGTGATATCACGAGTCAACCCTCTCAGGGTCCTCATGACTAAACTAGGGGCACTCAGCTCTCGTCTCGCTACATGGGCAATATTACTGTCCCCCTATCATATGATCTTCGTTCCGCAAAAAGCTGTTAAAGGCCAAGCTCTGGCGGACTTTTTAGCAGCCCACCCGGGCCCGGAGTCGGCCAGAATATACGAAGACATCCCAGATGAGGTCGTCGACTCGCATGCAACCTCTCACGATGATATATGGCGAATATTCTTCGACGGTGCTTCAAGGACCGGACCCAAGGGCAACATCGTCGTCGGAGTCGGAGTGGTGCTAGTTTCTCCTTCCGGACAGGTGATCAATCGCACCTACTCCCTCACCGAACCGTGCTCTAACAATGTGGCCGAGTATAATGCTTTAGTCATTGGTCTCCAACTTGCAAGAGAGCTGGGAGTAGAATATCTTGAAGCATACGACGATTCACAGTTAATCGTCAATCAGATCCGGGGTTCATACGAGGTTCGCCATGAAGACATGATCCGCTATCACCAAATAGCGATCAACATCATCTCGTTATTTGAAGGGTTCTTCATCGAACATGTCCCTAGACTCCAAAATATCGAAGCCGATACCTTAGCTGGCCTTGCCGCTTCCCTAGCGGTCTCGAACTATGCTCATTAATCGGTGGATGTGATAGGCCTTGAACTGGTCTGTCCCAAGAACAATGTTCAATTCGTGATGAGTTATTCCGCTCAAACGATCGACAAAGCACAAGACTGGAGACAACCATTCATTGACTTCGTAGTCTACGACATTCTGCCGGAGGACACAAAGGAAGCCACCTCTATCAGAAGGCGTTCTCTCAGATTCTTCTACGATACAGAGACGAAAATGCTGTATCGCCGATCCTACGATGGATTATTGCTTCGATGTCTATCAAACGCAGAAGCCAAAGAAGCCGTACTGGAAGCTCACGACGGTGTCTGCGGGGCCCATCAGCCTGGCCCAAAATTATAGGATCGTCTTCGCCAAATGGGCTACTACTGGCCCACGATGGTAGCAGATGCGATAGACTATGCAAGAACGTGCAAAGCCTGCCAAGTCCACGCGGACTTCATCTACTAGCCATCCGAATTTCTACATCCAACAGTGGCGTCCTGGCCATTCGAAGCATGAGGATGGATATCATCGGTCCGATCACTCTACCTTCTTTTCGAGGACATCGCTTTATACTTGCCATCATAGATTACTTCTCCAATGGGCGGAAGTTGTTCCGCTTGCAGAAGTAAAGACTTCAAATATCAGCTTCCTCAAGCATCACGTCATCTATCGCTTTGGACTGCCCCGAGGATCATCCACGATAATGGTCCGCAGTCGCAAGCCAACACCTTCTATCGGTTCTGTGACAAGCACCGCATCCAGAATATTGCTTCAATACCATACAACCCAGCAGCAAATGGGTTGGCAGAAGCATTCAACAAAACAATCATCAAACTTCTTAAGAAGTTCGTATCGTCCAACAAACGCGACTGGAACGAGAAGCTTGGTGAATGCTTATGGGCGTACCGTACCACAGTTCGAACAGCTACAGGGAACACCAATTCTCCCAGGTGTACGGAAGTGAGGCGGTTCTCCCATTAGAGACTCAAATACCCTCCCTCCGCGTCGCTCTCACTTACCAATTGACGACAGACGATAACTATCGTCGCTGGTTACAAGAGTTGAAGGCCTTAGATAAAAAGCGCCTCTTGGCTCAGCAACGAATCGAGCTTTACCAAGCACGCATCTCCGGAGCCTTCAACAAGAAGGTTAAAATCAGAACATTCTAAGTAGGCGATCTTGTTTTGGCAGTTCGGAGGCCGATGGTCATGACTCACAAAATTGCCGCAAATTCCAGCCAAAATGGGATGGCCCATTTATCATTGGCCGTATCTCCAACGGTGCTTATCGCCTCGTAAAACAAAACGAAGACTTGCTCATGTTGTCCGTCAACGGCAAGTTTCTGAAGAATATTATGTCTGAACTCATATTCTAAATTCCAGATTATTGAGTTATGTACCCGCCGGTACGCTGAACTCATATTCAAATTCCAGATTATTGAGTTATGTACCCGCCGGTACCGCTGAACTCATTCACAAAATTCTAGATTATTGAGTTATATACCCGTCGGTACCGCTGGACTCATTCTCCAAATTCTAGATTGCCGAGTTATGTACTCTCTGGTACCGCTGAACTCACATTCACAATCCCCAGATCATCGAGTTATGTACCAGCAGGTGCCTCTGAACTTACATTCGGTCACTCTTTCAGATAGTAAGTCATGTATGACCATACCTCTGAACTTATTTCTCTGAAAGAGCCTCCCTCATGATCCACTACCCGAGCTCTCAGTGCACAAAAAGGGTAACAGATCCACAAAATTTTCAAAAAGACCACGTCGATGTTACCTCTGAGTCGTTTCATTTTTGCCAAAAATAAATCACCCCTCTACATAGAACTTCCATATCCTCGTTACCTCTGAGTCGTCCTATGTACCCCTTCATGGAGCCCACTCCTGCCATGTCCTCATTACCTCTGAGTGGAAAGGCTCCATCGAAGAAACCTCATATTTGCCATGTCCTCATTACCACTGAGTAAATATGTTGGTTCTCTCTCGACTTATTATCTGTACCACAAAAAAAAAAAAACCCAGGGTACGCCAAGGATAATAGGTCCACAAAAAGTCTCCCATTGGGACAACTACTACAAGCAAAGAATAGAGTGAATACATTCCGTTCAAAATCGGTGACATTCATATGACTACGTCTCATTAGCAAGTCAGAAAAGTTCTCTATTATTTCATTCAGAAAAGAAGGGAAAGAGATTACATCGATGTCCAAAAGAAGCAAGACATAAACCGCAGCTAAAGACAGACAGAAGTATCAAAACAAAGACGACATTTGTGAGAGCCCACGAATCCTAGTTACGGGGACGCATATACCAATCCCTCAACCATTTTGCATATGAAGGATGTACTTGAGCAAGATCCTCGTCCGAAATAGGGGGGCCAGAACTCCCAGTACTACCGCCTTCAAAATGGGGCTCCTCCTTTACAGCAATGGGCGCCAGCTCCCTTCTGTTCCTCCGTTTCTGGTGTTACCTCCCCCTTAACAAGCGATGATTCTTGTTTGAAAGGGGGCAGCAACTCTTCCTTCATAATGATCTCAGCCTTCGGCAAGGTTTCTACGAGAATCAAAGATAAAAAGAAACAAAGTCAAAGGATGGTCAGAGCTTATGCAGGGGACTCATGCGGATCTGATCGACAGGTCATTATGCGATTCGGTTTACGAAGTGCTCATGCGGCCCACTAAGACAACTTCTATACGGCTCGGACATGGGTTATACCCCCATGCGGCTCGGTTATGGGACATGTATGCGGCCCATACAACTCGAAACAGATTGCATTAAAGGCTTGTACATACAGCATGCAACAGAGCCGTCATTAGGGTTTCGAAGAATAT
>JANAVB010002698.1:0-12765 GCA_029216955.1 Iris pallida
TGCAGGAAATGAACTGCGCACAGATGAACTGCGCACAGATGAACTATGCACAGTTAAACTGTGCAGGAAATAAACTGCGTACAGATGAACTGCGCACAGATAAACTGTGCAGGAAATGCTGCACAGTTGAACTGTGCAGGAAATAAACTGCACAGGAAATGAACTGCGCACAGATGAACTGTGCAGGAAATGAACTGCGCACAGATGAACTGCGCACAGATGAACTGTGCACAGTTGAACTGCGCACAGTTGAACTGTGCATGGCCTTGCGCTAAAGCGCTGACCGAGGGTCATCTTCTCCAATCAGGCTGAGAAGAATCTCAAGAACATCAAAACTTCAAATCTTCATAACTTGATCAAATCAAAACAAAATTTCGATTTTCAAAGCTTTAACTTGTGTAAAATTGAATTCTCTTTCACATGGAAGCCTCAAAACAAGCAAAAATCTAAGTTTAATAGATCAAAACCAAGAAATTCCAAAAATAGTTAAAACTTAGATCTAGAAAAATGGAAGCTCCAAATCACAAAATGCCAAGTTCTAATGTTGTTCACCATGGCCTAATCTAGCTAATGGACAAATAAAATGGGGTGCTTATTTGGTGGCAAGGTGCACTTGCCTATGATATTGGTGGAGGAAGGAGGAAGAAGAAGATGGAGAAATAAATGGAAATTATGGAGGAAAGAGAAAGTTAGGTAGGGATTTTAATGAGGGTGGATTGTGGTAGAATGAGGGTGGAGTATAGCTAAGGTGTTCCTTTGGGCTTAAAATCAAACCAAACCAAACCAAACCAACTAAAATCGAGCCGAGCCGAAACCCAAAATACGAGAAAACCCAAAATTCCACAAGTCGAGAAAAATAAAAATACATGCCAAAATCTAATTATAAGTATAAATACAAAATACAGGAAATGAGGGTGACAGTTGTTACACGAGACTATCAACTTATCCGAAGAAAAAGACCAAACTATCATCCAGCTAAAGAAAGACCTATCTAAGGAGAGAAAGAATCTCCAGTGTGCACAAGTCAGAATGGAAATACTTACATCTGACTATACTAGATTATATGACACCTCCAAAAAATTGGAAATTAGTTTAGGAAAACGGCCTGAAGTTGCTGCTTCCTATTCTAACACGTGTCAATTACCGAATCATCGGAACACACCCAAACCAAAAACTATCAGACCAAACCATACCAAACCTATGCCCAAGAAGACTAATAGGCATACATTTTTCTATACTAGAAAACCAAAACCTACCAATCATGCACCTCATACTACTTTCAACACTCAACATACAAAATGTCATTATTGTGGCCTCGTTGGTCATATATCATCTGCATGTAGAATCAAAAAGTTAGTAGATTTAAATGTTATACATGGATACCAAAGACTAATATGTCAGGACCCTACAAGAAATGGGTACCACGAGTTTCATTTGTAAACTATTTTATAGGTGGAACACCCTTCACATGCTAGAAGCAAATGGATCCTCGATAGCGGTTGCTCACGGCACATGACCGGTGATGCATCATTATTCGTAACACTGTCGAAAAAGAATAAAGAAGGATACGTCTCCTTCAGTAATAATTTAATAGGGTACATGATCAGTATTGGTGATATTGGTAAGGCTCCCTATTCTGTGATTAAAGATATCTGTCTAGTTACCGAGTTAAAACATATTCTGCTCAGCATAAGCCATTTAGCTGATCACGGTTATGGCATTAACTTTGTCAAAGACAAATGTACTATAGTTGATAGCTCAACTGGTAGTACTATCTTTGAAGGTATCAGGAAAGACAACATATATGTTTTCTATCTGTTAGAAGATGCTAACAAAGCAGGTAGATGCTTGATGGCCGAGGGCATTGAGAGTCAACTATGGCATATGAGACTCGGTCATGCAAACATAGATACAATTTCAAAACTATCCACAAAAAAGTTGGTACGCGGCTTACCGGACATATCTTTCAAGAAGGATACGATATGTAGCGAATATGAAAAGAACAAAGCTACCCGATCCGCCTTTAAATCCAAGAACGCTGTAAGTACTACTAGACCTCTACAATTATTACATATGGATTTATTTGGACCTAGTAGAATTGCTAGTCTAGGTGGTAAGTTATATGCATTTGTTATTGTAGATGATTTCTCTAGAAACACATGGGTATATTTTCTTGCACGCAAGAACGATGCTTTGTCAGAATTTGTCACCTTTTGTAATAAAGTATAGAATGAAAAAGGTTTCATTATTACTCGCATTCGTAGTGATCATGGCGGTGAATTTGAGAATGCAAAGTTCAAGCAATTCTGTGACATACACGGTTATTTGTATGAGTTTTCCTGCCCTAGGACTCTACAGCAAAATGGAGTTGTGGAATATAAGAACATGACTCTATCTGAAATGGCTAGAGTAATGTTGAACCAGTTTAGTCTACCTAGACACTTTTGGGCTGAAGTTGTCAATACAGCGTGCTATATTCTTAATAGGGTTCTAATTCGACCTATATCGAAGAAGACTCCCTATGAGTTATGGTTTGATAGAACACCCACTGTTTCATACTTCAAGATATTTAGTTGTAAATGCTTTATTCTTAATACTAAAGACAACCTGAGTAAATTTGAAGAAAATATCGATAAAGGTATCTTTTTAGGTTATACGACAAAGAGCAAAGGGTACAGAGTCTTCAATAATAGAACCATGATCATCGAAGAATCAATCAATGTCAGTTTGATGAACTAAATCAACATTCTGACGATGACGATAATGAAGATATGAGTACACCAAGTATAGCTACTGCAAAACCTTCCCACAAAGATGCAGAACCTTCACACCAAGCACCAGCTGAGTCTTCAAGCAAAGAAGCTGGAACCAACAATCCTGAGGATATGCCAAAAGAGATAAGATTCTTGGCAGATCATCCAAAGGACTTGGTAATTGGTGAGATTACCAAGGGTGTAAGTACTCGTTCCTATAGCTTCTCGTGTTGGTTTTATTTCACTGCTTGAACCCAAAAACATTGAAAAAGCATGTAGTGATAATTTTTGGTTAGATGCTATACAAAAGAAATTAAACCAATTCGAACGGAATCAAGTTTGGGAACTTGTTCCCAAGCCTATTGATCATCCGGTCATTGGCACCCGTTGGGTATTCCGAAACAAACTAAACGAGAATGGTTTAGTAACTCGTAATAAGGCTTGACTCATAGCTCAAGGATATAATCAAGAAGAAGGTATCGACTACGATGAGACTTATGCCCCAGTTGCGAGATTAGAATCCATTCGCATGTTATGCGCATTTGTATGTTTTCATAATTTCAAATTATTTCAAATTGATGTTAAAAGCGCATTTTTGAATGGTTTTATAAAAGAAGATGTTTATGTAGCTCAACCTCCAGGTTTTACTGATTTCAAAAATTCTGATTATGTTTTTAAGTTGAAGAAAGCCTTACACGGTTTGAAACAAGCCCCTCGTGTTTGGTACGATCGTCTAAGCTCTTTACTACTTGACAATGATTTTTCAAAGGAAAGGTTGACACTACACTGTTTATAAAATCTTTGAATAACAATCTTCTTTTGATTCAAATCTATGTAGATGATTTTATTTTTGGATTCACTGATGAATCTCTTTGTCAAGAATTTTTAAAGTGTATGCATAATAAGTTTGAGATGAGCATGATGGGAGAGCTGAATTCTTTTTCGGACTGTAAATCAAACAAACCAACAATGGGACATTCATAAATCAAGCAAAGTACACAAAAGATTATTAAAGAAGTTCGATCTGGAAGCAGTCAAACCACTTAGCACTCTAATGACGACTTCAACCAAGCTTGATATTGAGGAACAAGACAAACCCATTGACATACGTAAGTATCGAGGTATGATCGGTAGCTTACTGTATCTAACTGCTAGTCGACCAGACATTATGTTTAGTATTTGCTTGTGTACACATTTTCAAGCCAATCCTAAGGAATCACATCTGTGTGCAGTTAAGCGTATCTTCTGATACCTTAAAGGCACTTCTTCTATCGGCTGATGGTATACTAAAACTACGTTATTTGACCTAATCGGTTATTCTGATGCTGATTTTGTCGAATGCAAAGTGGATAGAAAAAGTACCAGCGGCACATGTCATTTCCTAGGAAAAGTTCTAGTCTTTTGGTTTAGCAAGAAGCAAAATTCTGTCGTATTATCAACAAATGAGGCTGAGTATATCGTCGCAGGACATTGTTGTGCACAAATTTTGTGGATGAAGTAAACTTTAGAAGACTTTGGATTATATTTTACACACATATCCATTTTTTGTGATAACACTAGTTCTATTAATTTGACTAAGAATCCAGTATGTCATTCTCGTACTAAGCATATCGAGATTCGACATCATTTTCTTAGAGATCATCAACAAAATAGAGATATAGACCTTAGACACACAGAATTAATTGGCTGACATTTTCACAAAACCTCTAGCGGAAGATCGTTTCAATTATTTACGTCAAAAATTAAGAATTTTAGATGTCAATAATATTAATTAATTTTATTTCATTAATTAATTTTTTTTAATACTGAATAACTGTTTTCGAGACAAGCCTACAAAGAGTCTATCTGTCACTACGACTATGGTTGAAGCGAAGCGGTACTTAATTGTTCCCCGGTGAACTCCCGTTAGCTGGGACAGTACTCCTACAACTAATCTAAAATAGATACTGAGTAAAGAAAATTAATTTATAAAATAATATTAATTATATTATTTGAAGTTTAAAATTACTAAACATTGAATTAAATATTTGAAATAAGTTGATAAAAAGGATGTGGCCCAGAAATTTTTTTAAAACCCAGGAGAACCCTAGGCGAATTCGGCCCGAGTTTGGTCTGAATTTGGCCAGAGTTCTGTTGGTGCTGTAAGTTTTTAAGTCAGAATCTGAGGCCTTCTCCTCTTCATCTCTTTTAAATTATATCATCACAGCAGCAGCAGCAGCCGAAGGTCCCCCCAAACCCTAGTTTTCTCTACTCATTTTCTTCCAATCTACGTGGAGAGATCCATCCAAAATTTGGATTCGTGGGGTGAATCGCGTCCTCTACAACATGATTCTCGGAAGGTATAACTCCTTCTTTCCTCCACTTTTAAATTCTTAGGGTTATCTAGATTTGGGAAAGAATGTCTAAGGGATTCAATCCTTCCAAAAGAAAGAAGACTAATGCCAGTGAAGAGGCAATGTCTTCCGATCCGAACATGGATTCACTCTTTTTCCCGGTCCAATCGGGTGACGGCGTATCGGATGAGTTTTAATTCAAAACTCATGACCAAGCTTTGCTATGGTATACCGACTTTGCTATGCGTATAATATGCACAGGCGCTCCGATCAAATGGACTGCATTTTCAGATCATCGTCCTTTGTTTGAGGCATTAGGGTTACACCGTCTCGTTACCCAATAATTTTCTATAGCTACTAATGCCCTTAGACTATTCTATTATAACTTCGTGTTTGACACTTTTACCGTAAGAACTCATGTTGGCGGGATCAATATCGAGTTCGATGATGTATTGCTAGCAGATATCCTTGGTATTCCAAACGAAGGTGCCCCGTTCGATGACATCGTCGACTTCAACTTTCCCGAGGGTACGACTCTTGTTAGTTTCAAGAATGAGCTTTGTGTGCCAGCACGTGTTCGTCCTGGAAAGTTCAAGACCAATAACTTGAACTTGTTTAACTACGAGTTACATTGCATCATCTATTCCACTATTCTTCCGAAATCCACTTCAAAAGATGATGTCACTACACTAGAACTCTCTTCCCTCTATCATATTCTTAAGAGGATTCCTTTTTCTGCCCCTAAGACTATCATCCAGATGATGGGCAGATGTCGCGGAAGAGACCGCAATCTCTCTTATGTGATGCTTATCCCTCGCATCTTTCAGCATTTTGATATCGACTTATCCACTTGCGCTCTGGACCCTGAGCCCAAGTTTTTCAAACTTTCTTGTCGTAGCATTGCCACTGCTCCTACACCTCCTGCATCTGCTCCTACAACACTTGTTCCTCCTTCGACCTACCCTATGACTTTTGAGGGTATCCATCAGCACCTTTCGGATATGCAGACTTTTTTTGTTGACACTTACAGGGAACGTGAGTATCGTGACGTAACTCAGTTCCAGGCTATTGCCAACTCGTTTGCCGATCTCCGATTTTCTCAGACGGGTCATTCTGCTAGTTCTCTTCCTAAAGACAGTACTGTATCTTGTTATCGCATTGAGGTTGAGGCGGTTCATTCTTTATTCCAGCCAGGGAATGCTTATGATTGGTACCGTAGTTTTGGTGCTACTCTACACACCTCTGGAGCTGGCAAATCTAGAGCTGGTCCATCCAGACATGGTGGACATGCTGGCACTGCAGATGGTGATGATGACGATGAAGATGATATGTGATTTTAGACATTATTGTCTAGTTTTTGTACTACTGAGACTGATTTAATTGTCTTTGTTTACTTAGAAATGCTCTGACATTCCAAGCTAGTATCAATACTCTTATTTGGTTGTGATTTCTTTTGTCACATTTTATTCTGATGAACATGTTATATGTTTTCTTCAACATATTTTATTCAGTTTAGCATTATCTTTTATTATGCTTCCATGTAAACTGCCTGTGATATATTTTCTACTTATCATATTTCTTTACTGTCTGTAGCATTTATACCATGCATGTGAGATTTTTTTATATCTATATTTTGTGTTTCTTCACTGATTGTTACTTATGCTTATAATGCGGGGGAGCTTTCTCTTTTGCAATTATTTTGCTAAGTGACAACGGAGGAGAAATAAGATCTAACATCTTCTCTGTAAGAATACATGATATGAACAATCTACAAGAATTTTTTTTGGTACATTATATCGGTACAATTTGTTTTGATAAAGACCAAAGATGTTATATCGGTCAAGGTTTGTCAATTATCAAAATGGTGGAGATTGTTGACCCATTGGTCATGGTCAAACCTGATTTTAATAATTGATCAAACCCTGTCTCGATATACGGACTACTCAGATGTTTACTCACGACATTTTGGACACTTGGACACTGATCAAGATTGGATATCTACTCAGTTCAAGACTGAAGCTTTGTTTGCCACTCGAGACTGTATTTCTTTATGCAATGTAATTTTTACTTTTATTGAGTCTAGGAATACATTGTATACCAAGTCGTACTGGCAAATAGGCTATCCAAAATCGTTTTCAAAAATGACCTATGTTTTGAAAAACATCTCTTATTTACAAAAGCTTCTGAAGGATTTCAAAAAGCCCAAAAATATTTTCTTAAAATATTTCTGACCAACCCTGACAGAACTCGGCCAGAGTTCGGCCAGAGTGAATGTTATATGAACGTTGGATTTTTGAACTTGGTCTTCGTTCAGTTCGGATTGTTACATAGAATTCTGTCCGAATTCTGTCCGAATTCTGCCAGAGTTCTGCCTTTGGAAAAACTATAAATAGCGAGGAATTCTGATCTTTTAAAATCACTCATTCACTTTCATCTCTTCTCTTCTAAAGCTTACGTTTCTTTCCAAAGAGTTTTCTAAAAAGCTTTCATTTTCAAATCCTAATCCAGTTACAATTCTCTAGTCAATTTGTCGGTACAGTACGGTCTAGAAGATTTTAGAGAAATTATAATCAAAGGCTTGATTGAAGAAAGACTCTTCAAAACTGAAGTTGATCGAGTTTTTTGTATCAAAGCTCGCGTCTGTAGAAGTTACAAGGACTTCGTATGAAAACTTGCAGGATTTTTCAATAGTGGATTCAACTGGAAGCTGTGGAAACACACAAAAAAAAAGAAAAAATACTGTCTTTTCTTTATTGGCGTAAGGCACCACAAATCGAGTACGCCTGAGAGATCCTGCGCTAAGGATCCCCGAGTACAAAAAAGAATTCTAGGGAATAGGACGATGGAGATCGAGCGGCAGTTGCACCTTTACTCCGTTGACACTTCGATTACAAAAGTGGAAGAAAACCTAAGAAAATTGCTAACTCTTCGCTCACTGGCAAGAAGTACAACAATTTGGCTCTTGAAAATGCTCTCCGTTCTGTCTTTTGAAAAGGGATGAGACCTTTTTATAGTAGTTTCTGAGCTAGAATGATGTTATGCGCCAACATAAGGAAACACGCTGGTTTTCATGTGGGCGCATAGTCCTACTTTGGGCACATAGGATGTAGGCGCATGCAGGTTGCGTAGTCGTGGATTGATCGTGGTGCTGACGTGGCCGCATGTTTCGGTGTACGATTGCTCGTGGAGACTGACGTGGCCGTACGCTTCGGTGCACGTTTTGATCATGGCTTTGACTGAGTCGGGCTTGGGCGCAAAGCCATGTCTCAGGCTATGCGCCCTCCTTTTGGAGGGAGCTGGGCGCATATAGCTTCACTGGCTGGACGCATAGAGCTTCACTAGCTGGGCGCATGGAGCTTTACTGGCTGGGCGCATAGAGCTTAACTGGCTGGGCGCATGGAGGTTCACTGGCTGGATGCATATAGCTTCACTGGCTGGGTGCATAGAGCTTCATTGTTAAATTTTTTTCATGCTTCTACAAGACCCCCTTCAAAGTTTTTGATACTTGAACAAGTTCGAAATACTTTGAAAGAAGCATGGACTGTCTTCTCGTAGGCGCATAGCACAATGCTATCTTTGGGCGCATAGTATTTGGCCAGCCTGTCAGAGAGATACGATTGTTGAGATCTTCTTTAAAAATTTGAACTGACAGATTCATTGGGATAGAATTTGAAGAGGTCCATCTTTCATACGTTGTCCACGTCAGCAAGTGGCAGTCACATAGAGTGCAAAAGGTTGGATCTCCATGTGGGCGCATAGGCTATGGTGGGCACATAACGCGTAATAGGTGCATAGGCGCATAAAGATAGTGGGTGCATAGGAAGTGGCCCGTGCCTATAAATAGGCTCTGAAGGAGAGAGAAAGTTCATTATTCTCCTCTCTTAGAATTTTCAAAAAGACTCTTCATCTCCTTTCTTTAAGAATCATGTCTCCCAAGGTTGTCAAGAGATCCGCGAAGGGCAAGGGGGCTGCACCGAGTGGCTCTCCTCTTGCGGCAGCGTCCTCTCCAGTCCAGGACCCGATTCTGGGTGAGGGCACGCCTCAAAAAACAAAGTCTTGAGCGTTAATTTGCGACGCTCAAACTTTTCTTCTGCCTGGGCGCATGTGTCTAAGTTAACATACTTATGTGAGCATCATTATGCGCCCACAGAAGTCATGTGCCAACACTGTGGTGTGCTATGCGCCCACATGTTGCCATGTTATGCACCCTCATGCTGTGGCATGTTATGAGCCCACGTACTGCTATACGTTATGCGCCCACGTGCTTGTCTGGGGCACATAGTCCTTTGGGCGCATAAGAGTCCTTCAACACTTAGCTTTTCCTGCAGTTTTCTGAATCTGACTTTCTCTTCTAACCTTGTTTTAGCCATGGCTCCAAAAGCTTCCAAATCGACTGGTACTACGGCCAAAGGGAAGGGACTCGCTTCTCTGTCGAGAACGGCGGATTTCGCTTCTATTCATCCTAACGTGCAACTCCCTTTCAAGGGTAAGGACGGTGGAAAAAATGACGAGTAAATTTTGAATGACCATATCGCATATTTTACATGCAGGCCTATCATGTATTACCTCTGTGCTTTAGGCATGACTCATTGGACCGTATGTATTCTGTATGAGGGGGCCGCGTGGCTAATGCACTTTGTTTTCTTCTGACTATTTAACCCCTTTTTCCCTTTTTATACTTTGTAGGGATCCGGCTAGCAAATTTCTCCAGGATCGATATTGGCGATAGAGTAGCGATGTACCATTCTGACATACACATCAGAAAGCTCAGAACTTCTCATGCTTCGGAAGAGTTTTCTCCGTGCCAATTTGGCATACACATCAGACAACTCAGAACTCCTCATGTTTCGAAAGAGTTTTCCCCAGATGGTAGAAAGAACCTTTATACATCGGAGAGTTGGACGGTGGTCAGGTATATCATGAATATCCTGTTTTTACTGCTCTCCAAGTAGGCAAAATCACTATTAGGGATATTGTTTTGAAGGTATGGTCTTTTGGAGGAGCGGGGCTAGGGTGTTCGTAATATGGAGGAAAGAAAAGCATGCTATATTTGCCTTCCTCTGTGCAGCTCCTCGGAGGTTCAACAGCCTTGTTTGCTTCTCAGCAGTAAAACATGACTTCTTTCGAGGGCCACGAAACTGCTTTTTGATGAGGGCAAAGTGCTGTCAAACTGACCAAACTATGTATTGCTAGATCTTCCTTTCTTTTCTTTTTGCTGCTGATGTAGTCCTATGAATGTAACTGATTTTGAATAAACAGAATACATTCACTCTATTCTTTGCTTGTAGTATTTTGGTGCTTGTACTAGAGAGCCTAATACAATATTTGTGTAAAGGGTATCCCGCTGGGGGACTTTTGATGTGGACCAATTATCTGTTTTATATTCAAGTTTTTTTTCCCTGAATATAGATAATAAGTTGAACGAAGCTGCTAGTAGAGGTAATATGGATGTAATAGCAGAGGATGTTCTATATCTGGCCAGAGGTAATATGGACGTGGAAAGATATATAACGTTAGGTGGGAGTGGATAATTCAGAGGTAATAAGGACGTGATTATCCTTGATGAATGCTTTGATCAGAGGTTATATGGACATGGCAAAACATAATCATTTTACTGAGGAAATAATTATCGAAAAACAATTCAGAGGTAATAGGGACGTGACTTGTTTTCGTCAAACCGAGTTTAGACAGAGTCAAAAACGGGAATGATTCCACTAGAGAAATATTTTGGAGGACCTATTATCCAAGGCGTACTCAAGACTCATGAAATACGGATAATAGTTAGATAATTTCGAATCACATAAACATCGTACTGTACATTTACATGACTGAATATATGTGAGGGTTACACGTAGTATTTCTTCAGGAACTTGCCGTTGATAGGCATCATGAGTAAGTCACCGTCCGGCCTAGTTAGTCGGTACGCACCGTTAGAACATACTGATTCTATGATGAAAGGACCTTCCCATTTAGGCTGAAACTTTTCTTTTGTTTTGTGCGTCATGACCATTGGTCTTATCACTACTAAGACTAGATCACTGACTTGGAAGATTCTTTCTTTCACCTTTTTATTGAAGGCTCTAGAAAGACGTGCTTGGTATAGCTCATTACGCTGCTGAGCTAACAAGCATTTTTTGTCTAGTGCTTCGAGCTCCTGTAGACGCAAACGGTAGCTTTCTTCGGTAGTCAACTCGCTGGCTAAGGCTACTCGAAGAGAAGGAATCTAGATTTCTAGGGGAAGAACTACTTCGCTCCCATAAATCAGAGAGAATGGCGTACTGCCTGTTGGAGTCCGGACCGTTGTACGATAGGCCCATAAACATTCGTCGAGCTTCTCATTCCAATCGCGCTTGTTTGAAGATACGAACTTCTTCAGAAGTTTAATGATGGTTTTATTGAAGGCTTCTGATAGCCCGTTAGCCGATGGATTATAGGCAGTAGAGGCTACGTTCTGGATTCGATTCCTATCACATAACCGATAGAATGTATGGCTTGCAAATTATAGACCATTATCATGGATGATCTTGCGAGGTAGGCCAAAGCGGTAGATAACATGATGTTTGATAAAATTGATCACATTCGATGCCTTCACTTCGGTGAACGGTATAGCTTCCGCCCATTTGGAGAAGTAATCGGTTATGGCTAGGATGAACCGATGTCCTTTGGAGGATGGCAGGCTGATTGGTCCTATGACGTCCATGTCCCATGATTCAAAAGGCCAAGATGCTACCATCGGGTGTAGAAACTCTGAAGGTTGATGAATAAAATCAATATAGAACTGACAAGCTTTACACTTCTTTGCATATTCAACAACATCTGCTATCATCGTGGGCCAATAATAACCCATTCGTTTGAGATGATCTTGTAATTTGGGGCCAGTTTGATGTGCACCACAAATTTCGTTGTGAGCCTCCGAGAGTGCATGTTTGGCTTCTATGTCTGATAAACATCGTAACAGTAGCCCTTTGTAAGAACGTCGGTACAGCATCTTGGTAGCTGTATCGTAGTAAAATCTGAGGGATCGCCTTTGGATGGATACTGCTTCCTTCGGGTCCTCGGGAAGGATTCCATAGACAGCGTAGTCTATGAAAGGGAATCTTTAGTCTTTAATATTGACGTTTGTTTCCGTTGTGTAACTGTGATGAATATACAAGGCATCTTTCACACAGAATAGTTCTCAACTAGACACTGTGATCGACTGCGGAGTATTGGTAGGAACGGTCAAGGAAACAACGAGACCGGCTAGAGCAGCTGCTTCTATATTCTATAGTCGAGGTACGTGCTCGATGAAGAATCCAGCGAAAGTAGACACCAACTCGATTGTTGCTCTGTGATAGGGGATGAGATCTTCGTAGCGAACTTCATAATCCCTTCAGACTAACTATTAGCTTGGAATCGCCGTACGCTTCTAGATAGTCAACTCCCAGTTGTTTTGCCAGTTGCAGGCCGATTAATAGGGCATTATATTCGGCCACGTTGTTGGTGCATGGTTCCATGAGAGATATGCACAATATATAACCAATGATCAGGTGACACGAGCACGACACCTACTCCAGCCACAATATTTCTTTTGGTCCTGTTCTTGATGCACCGTCAAAAATTCGCCAAATGGGAATTTCTTCAGTTGCAATGTTGACTCTACTACTTCATCGAGGATTTTGTCGTAGAGTTTGGAAGAT
>JANAVB010002699.1:0-44815 GCA_029216955.1 Iris pallida
ATATTCTATGACAATAGTGAGGTTGATTTTAAGGATAACTCGGTAGTAAGTGTTTTGGATAAATATATACCCTTAAGTATGATTTGGACAAATGTTGGACACTTCAACATAGGATAAATTGTGAATGTGAATTTTCGTACAAGGTTATACACATATATTTGCACATACATACATACTAAGTTCATGAAATAAAGCCCAATATTGTAGTTTTCATGAGAGTACTTCTAAATAACCCAAAATGAGAAATTATGAGTTTTATCCATTATTTTTATCTCAATTCAATTCTGTCAGAATTGAAATTATACATATTTGACATAATTAGTGTGATTTCATAGTAAATATGTATTTATTGATACCGGTTCATTAAGGTAACTTCAATTATGAACTTTTACGTCAAAAATAACTATTTTGTGCCCTAAAAGTTAGTTTTAGTATGTAATAGTATTGGACATGTTAAAATTGGAATTAGATAACTTGTTCATTGTGATTGTGCATAGAAACTCATTTTGCTTTTTCAAGAAGTTAGGATTCGGTACAATAATGTATGAGTTAAATTACTATGTGATAGGAGTTGTTGTCAACCATTTTTTTTTTTTACATAATATGCAAATCTGTCCAGAAATTCATTTATGCTTAAAATGACCACTTTGTCATAGACACATAGTTGGAATTGATATTTAATAGATACCGGACCAATAGGTTAACATACTAGTTAACTTTTCAAGTGAAAAGACTATCTTGTACACTCAAGAAGTCCACTATATCATTGCTAGTTAAGATTTTGTGCTTTGTTTTGTAAAACAACTAGCATTAGGCCTACAATATATTCTTTACTAACTACATTAAGTTTTCTTGAGCTTGGAAGAGTGTTTTAGAAGAAGGGAAAATGCTAAAATCTTATTCCTATTGCTTGCTTGCTCGCCAAGGTGAGAAAGCTACCTTATGTGCATAACCTTATTACAAATTGCGTGTGTTCCGGTGTTGAGGGTTGCTCCACCGAAGGGGTCGGCGTACCCGTTTATATTTGCGTGTTGCCGGTGTTGAGGGTTGCTCCACCGAAGGGGTCGGCGTGCCCGTATATTATTTCTTTTGTGTTTACTTGTATCGGATTAATTTTCGGGTCAGTAAATACAAAGGAGACTCTGCCGAAATTTTTGAGAATTTCCAGAGTTAGTCTATTTTCGACAAACTCGGATTTCTTAGAAAATTTGACTCTAGTTCTAGACCACTTGAACCATCCATCTCCGACCTATAATATCGGAGGGATTTTTGGAATCATGTCCAATTAGATATCTTGGAATTTTACCTTGATTCCAATATTTCTCGGACTACTTTAGTTTCGGAAAAGACGAAACTAATATTTGAAAGCGACTTGACTTCTAGGACTCCCGTTTAGGAGATAGTTTCTCTGAAGTCTAAATGTTTAGAATAGGTTGCATAGGGTTTTGGGAGAGAAACCGTTGGATCACACCCGGCTGACTTCTTAGCAATATCATTTTTCATTTTCGTACTGATCAGTCCCTGATACGGTGTTCGTGCGGCCGTGCGAATATCCGGGGTGAGGCTTAGCTCACTTTCTTGATCGCAATTAGACATCCAGGCCCTGAGTTTCAGCTCAGCTATCCATTTGCACACCCTGAGTTTCAGCTCAGAATATTTGTTAATTCATTAGATATCCAGGCCCTGAGTTCAGCTCAGCTCTCTAATGAATGGGTTCGATATTCTTGGAAAAGTCCAAGTCATACGAACTTCTTGATTATAACACATGATGCGATGACTCGACCCAGATGATTCGGAAACCACTCATGATGTTATCTTGCTTGTAATCACATCAATATGTGATAGTACAGACGGCTGGAGTATCTAAGCACCAACTCGTTTTGTACGAGCCTGATCCCGGGCAAACGGGATTATTGTTGAGATGCTAGGCGAATGTGTGTGATCCTGGAGTTTCTCTAAATTGCATTTAGGTCTAGAAAGATCTTGTCGTGTCCTTGTGACATTAATTGAGAATCACTTACTTTTGACTAATATCAAGGTATGAATTTAATCACTCTAGATACTAAATCTTGTTCACTTGTCTTATCATTACGTATTCATACTTCTCCTTTGACTGAGGGCTTGCTCGTCGTATTGACGACCTAGTTTTGTTCACTAGGGACTGAAGAAGATCATGATGTGGATCAAGCGTACACGGAGAATGATCTCTACGAATGAAGTAGAACGGATGGAATATAATTTCATTTTGATAATATTTTCAATTATGTAAATTATGTGTTGAAGACTATGAATCAATCATGTGTTTGAAGACAGTGAATTAAAAATGTAAAATATGTGTTTTGATGAATTCTAGACCAAATGTGTAATATTTCTAGATAAATGATTGTTATGTGATTGTGGAATTCGGTGATTATTCCTTTTATCTATGCCTATCCCGGACCTTACAGGCGACAATCGCAGGGTACATTTCGGTACTCATTGTACGGTTGCGTAGCCTGGGGAGAAGTATCACGTGCCTCGTGTCATTCTGGGAACCGGGGCGTGACACGTCTCTTTTGGTTGGTGGCCCATGCAGGTCTAGTCTTTAAGGATAGTGTATAGGTTAAGGAGAATGTATAGATAGATAATAGATATTCTAAGGACTCACTTGAAATACCCCAGGACAGAAATGTTTAAGTTGAAGATTGAATTCCTAAATTAAAGAATCGAGGATTATGCAAGGATTTGGGATATGAATCTTGATTGAACTTTATTTAAATATTGATGATGCATTATTTCTTGTCATAGATTTCTAATTCGAGGATTTTTGGGTATAGGTCATGGCCCGATTTATGCCGAGCATCTTTTGGGACGGAAGTGACAGAACCTTTTACGGTTACGAGCAGTTCGCCCGGAAGGCATGGCTAGTGGTAGACGATGCGGAACTCCCAGTATTCGGAGTTTACTTTCATCGCCTGCGTCCCAAGATCCGGGACATTGAAGATGGGGCAAAAATTTATTGGGAGAAAGAACTGCGTTTGATGTTCTTCCTTGCGAAGGACGGTCCCTCTCCCTTCACTTATGGGTATGATGGGACCATAAGCGAGTAGGAAGAGACCAACCCCTACGACAAGATTTTGGAGATCACGTACCTGAAGCTGACTAGGGGTTAGTCAGGATGACTGGGATATGGGATAGCTTTTTGTCTGCTGTACAACTTTTTGACGGATCAGCAGATATATGTATATGTATGTGTAGAAAGATATGTTGTGGAGGTGTAGAGGGGGAATTTTTTTTGTCTGTTGTATTATGCTTTGGAAATTATAACAGATGTATATAGTTTTGTATAGGGTTAGAGTATAGGAGTCGTAAGGACTTCTTTGTGTAGCATATTGTAATCTTGTTTTGTGCAATGAATAAAATATGCTTCTTTTGGCTTGACTATCTTAATTGTGATTGCCTTTTTCTCCTTTAGCAATTAAATTCTTTAAGATTCTCCTTTAAATTTTGCATTAAGAATTTCCCATCCTTAATAATTAAAAAATGTCTTCTTCGCCAAATCCCGACACACTGCAAACGGAAACCACCGAGATGCGTCCGAAAGATGCTATGGAGAATTTTCAAAAAATCTTGGCAGCCAACACCCAACAGATCCAACTTTTCCAAGCTGTGTCTGTAAAGCTACTGGAAAGACTGGATGTCGCAGCTGCTCCTAAAGCTGGGACCCTTTCAGATTTCAGGACGATTAAGCCCCCAGAGTTCAAGGGGACTGAAACTCCTATGGAAGCAGCACAGTGGATTAGGACCACAGAAGGGTTGCTGAAGGGCTCGAAGATCCCGCCAAATGACATAGTGTCTCTTGTAAGGATTCAACTGAAGGACGTTGTCGACATCTGGTGGAGCTCCTTACACCCGGAGGAGTCAGATGAGATTGTATCATGGGAGAAATTTAAGGAAGAATTTGAAGAGAGATTCTTTCCCCCAAGTGCCAAGTTGGAGCTGGAAAGGAGATTCCTACACTTGAAACAGAATAAGACATCTGTCGATGTATACTCGACGAAATTCACAAGGCTAAGCCGGTATGCTCCAAGCTTGATGACTACGAAAAAGGCAAAGGTGGTCCGATTCATGGAAGGGCTGGACGATAAGCTGAAGATGAAGGTTGCCCCTATAAATGTCAGACTTACGCAGAAGTGGTCGAAGCTGCAAGAGACCAAGAAAGGATGCAAAATGATAAGAACAACTCGAAGGCGGCAGGACAAAAGCGGAGTCTGGAGACCAGCTCACCTCAAGGAAGGACCTCGGGACAAGGACAACAGAAGCGTGCTCAGCATGAGCAGAATAGAGTCACGCTAAGCTGTTCTTACTGCGGGAAGTCCGGGCATACAAAGAATAACTGTAGAAGACTTCAAGGAAAGTGCTTAAAGTGTGGATCCTCCAACCACCGGTTGAACCAATGTCCCGAGAACAATAGAAGATTTGTAGCGCAGAATAATACACAGGGACCAAGAGCTGCAAACCAGGGATATCAACAAAGGCCTTTCTTTCAAAGCAATGAGCCCAAGTTTAATGCTGCTGCAGCACCACAAGCACAAGGCCATCAGCAGAGACCGGCATTGGCACCACAGGCGCATCAATTCCATCAAGCTCAAAGGGCTAATCAGAATCACAACAACAGAAAGAAGAAGAATCACGGCCAAGCCTTTATGATAGATAGCAATAAAGCTGGAAGTACGGGAGACATGGTGACAGGTACTATACTCGCTTCTTCTAGCCCTGCATCAGTATTGTTTGATTCTGGAGCTACTCATTCCTTCATATCTGCATCATTCATAACTGAATATAATATTGAGACTCAACCTCTAGTTAGAAAATTGAAAATCCTTACGGGTAATGGTGTAGTAGAAGTGAGTCAAATTTGTAGAAATTGTCCAATCAAGATGGGAGGAGCAAGCTTCCGAACTAGGTTATTGGTCTTTCCCATGGACAACTATGATATAGTATTTGGAATGGATTGGTTAATAGCAACCTCAGCAATCATTGATTGTGGTCAAGGAAAAGTTCAGTTTTCCTTACCTAGTAGGAAGTTGCATGAATTTGTTAGAGCCCAGAAGGAGTTTGACAAAGAAGAGTTAGAGAGGTTTGAACTTAGGAGTCTCATGAACCAAGAAATAGAGGAATGGCCAAGGGTTGTAGATGAGTTTAAGGATGTATTTCCTGATGAATTACCCGGATTGCCACCGGATAGGGCAGTTGAATTTAGCATTGATCTAATTCCTGGAGCAGCCCCAATTGCTAAGAAGATATATCCAATGAACAAGGAGGAACTAGCAGAATTGAATAAACAAATCAAGGAATTGCTAGCTAAGGAGTTTATCAGGCCTAGTGTTTCTCCGTGGGGAGCGCCTGTTCTATTTGTAAAGAAAAAGGATGGAAGCCTGAGATTGGTGATAGATTATAGAGCACTGAATGAACTGACAATTAAGAACAAATATCCACTCCCTAGGATCGATGAGTTATTCGACCAACTTGGAGGAGCAACTGTATTTTCTAAAATAGATCTCAGATCAGGCTATCACCAAGTGAAGATTAAAAAGGAAGACATACCAAAGACTGCTTTTAGAACTAGATATGGACATTATGAGTTCCAAGTCATGCCTTTTGGATTGACAAATGCTCCAGCCATATTCATGAATTTGATGAATAGGATATTCTATCAATATCTGGATAAGTTTGTGATCGTATTCATTGATGACATATTGATCTACTCGAAGAATGAGGAGGAGCACGAAGAACATTTAAGGATAGTACTTGAGACTCTACGACAGGAGAAGCTGTATGGGAAGCTGAGTAAATGCAAAATTTGGTTAAAAGAAATTCCTTTCTTGGGACACATAGTTAGTGGAGAAGGCATTACAGTAGATCCTAAGAAGATAGAAGCAGTTAAATCATGGCCTACTCCCAAGAATGTAGCTGAAGTTCGAAGTTTCGTTGGTTTAGCTGGATACTATAGAAGATTTGTGGAGAACTTTTCCAGAATAGTTGAGCCGCTTACTAGATTGACTCGGAAGAATGAGAAATTTGTTTGGACTGATAAATGTCAAGCGGCATTTGAGGAATTAAAGGAAAGACTTGTCACAGCACCAGTACTAGCTCTACCCTCAGGATCAGGAGGTTACGAGATTTACAGTGATGCTTCTGGTAAAGGTTTGGGCTGTGTACTGATGCAGCACGGAAGGGTTATCGCTTATGCTTCGCGGTAGTTGAAGGTTCATGAGAGGAACTATCCAACACATGATCTGGAGTTAGCAGCTATTGTGTTTGCACTAAAACTGTGGAGGCATTACTTGTATGGTGAACAGATCAAGATTTACACAGATCATAAAAGTTTTAAATATGTGTTCACCCAAAAGGAGTTAAATATGAGGCAACGTAGATGGCTTGAGTTGCTTAAGGATTTTGATATGGAGTTGGAGTATCATCCAGGCAAGGCGAATAAAGTGGCAGATGCTCTTAGTAGGAGGCCTGAGGCTTTCTTTATGAACACGTCCAAGGAGATATTGGATGATCTCAGAAAAATGGGGATTGAAGTGATATGCCCAGTTGCAGATGGATTTTGGGAAAGTTTACAAGTTCAATCTTCTTTAGTAGAGAGAATTAAGGAAGCACAGAAGAAGGATGTGAAGCTGTGGAGTCAAACTGAAGCTGGGGTACAAACTGGATTGACGAAGCATTCTGATGGATCCTTGAGATTCGGAAGTCGTTTGTGTGTACCTTTTGGAGAACTCCGGACTGAGCTAATGACTGAAGCACATAGTTCTCAGTACTCCATTCATCCTAGGAGTACGAAGATGTACCAGGATCTGAGACAAAATTTTTGGTGGCATAGAATAAAGCGGAAGATAGCTAAATTTGTCTCGAAATGTTTAGTGTGCCAACAAGTAAAAGCTGAGCACCAACGGACTGCTGGACTACTGCAACCACTACCAGTACCTGAATAGAAGTGGGAGCATATTACAATGGATTTTGTATCAGGACTCCCAAGAACACATAAGGGTAACAATGCCATCTGGGTGATAGTGGATAGACTTACAAAGTCCGCAAGATTTCTACCATTCCAAGTTGGACAATCTACGGAGCATCTAGCGGATATGTACATGAAAGAAGTGGTTAGTCACTATGGGGTGCCGGTAAGTATCGTTTCGGACAGGGATACTCGGTTCACCTCCAAGTTTTGGAGAAGCTTACAAGACAGTCTTGGCAGTCGCCTGAAGTTCAGTTCAGCATATCACCCACAGACTGATGGACAGTCAGAAAGGATGATACAAATTTTGGAAGACATGTTGAGAGCGTGCTCTCTAGATTTCCAAGGATCATGGGATGACCATTTTCATCTGGTAGAATTCTCTTATAATAACAGTTATCAGTCCAGCATCAAGATGGCGCCATTTGAAGCACTGTATGGGAGGAAGTGCAGATCACCTATATGTTGGGGTGACGTCGGAGAACGACAATTTTTAGGGCCAGAGTTGGTCATTCAGACAGTAGACATAGTCAAGGCAATCAGAAGTCATCTTCAAGCTGCACAGGACAGGCACAAGATGTGGGCCGACAAGCATCGGAGAATCTTGAATTTCAAACCTGGTGATCATGTATTTCTGAAGATCTCACCAACTAAAGGAACTATCAGGTTTGGAACCAGAGGGAAGTTGAGCCCAAGGTTTATAGGTCCATTCGACGTCCTGGATCGAGTTGGCGACGTGTCTTATCGATTGGCCTTGCCACCATCTCTCGAAGGAGTTCACGACGTCTTCCATATATCTCAACTGCGAAAGTATGTGCCAGATCCCAGTCACATACTGGATCATTCGGAAATCACAGTTGGCCCAACTCTCCGTATTGAACAGAAGTCGATAGAGATCCTGGATCGGAGGCAGAAGATTCTTAAGAACAAGACCATCTCCTTAGTCCGAGTATCTTGGAACAAGGACTCACCGGGAGAATCTACTTGGGAAAGGGAAGATGAGATGCGGCGACTGTACCCCTACCTCTTTGATGATTAAGGTACTTAGCAACCTATCCTTCTCTACCTCTCGTATCTTTAAATTCCAGGGACGAAATTTAAATTAAGGTGGGTAGGGTGTCATAACCTTAAATTTTCTATTTTTATTTCGGTATTTTACTTATTTTCAACCATTCAAAAAAAATTTATTTTTTTCCTAAAAATATTTCTCAAAAATAATTTAGATAAATATAGTGTAAATAAACAAAACAATCCTTCTTTCAAAATACCCCCTCATGCAATTTTATTTTTGCACTCTTCTACATAGAAGAGTATGTGGCATGCATGCAATGGGAAGTGCCAAGTGTCACTTTTCTCTCATGACAATGCCTCATGGGCATTTTGGTCTTTTTTCCCTATCTTTTCATTCTTTTATTTAGAATGAGGGAGAGAGAAAACCATTCTCTTCTCATTCCTCTTCCTGGTAAGCCTCTTCTCCCTCTCATTAATTCTTTTCTCCTTCTTCTTCATCTTATTATTCTTCTTCTTTTTCATTTTACTTTTCCCCTCCCCCTTTCCTTAAGTTGCTGCTGCTACTGCCGCTAATTGCTGCGCTGCTGCTGCTGCATTTGCTGCGCTGCTGCTGCCGCACGGCCGCCGGCGCCGCCGCCCGGTCGGCCACCGGCCGACCCCCCCTTTTCTTCATCTTCTTATTCTTCTTTCTCTTCTTTTCTTCCAATTCCTCTCCATTTTAATTTCAATTCATTTCTAGGGTTCTAAATCTTTAACCCAATTCCAATTTGTGCCCTAGGTTTCTAATTTGGGTTTTGAAGAATTTCTTCTAGGGAGGACATACTCAAGCAAGGCAAGCCCTCTCTCCTTCCACCTCTCACATTATTTTTTTATGTACATTTTTAGTTGTTCTTGTATTGGCATGAATATTCTGAGTATAATCTGAATATATATATAAATATATATATATATATATATATTTAAACCAATATTCTATGACAATAGTGAGGTTGATTTTTAAGGATAACTCGGTAGTAAGTGTTTTGGATAAATATATACCCTTAAGTATGATTTGGACAAATGTTGGACACTTCAACATAGGATAAATTGTGAATGTTGAATTTTCCGTACAAGGTTATACACATATATTTGCACATACATACATACTAAGTTCATGAAATAAAGAGCCCAATATTGTAGTTTTCATGAGAGTACTTCTAAATAACTCCAAAATGAGAAATTATGAGTTTTATCCATTATTTTTATCTCAATTCAATTCTGTCCAGAATTGAAATTATACATATTTGACATAATTAGTGTGATTTCATAGTTAAATATGTATTTATTGATACCGGTTCATTAAGGTAACTTCAATTATGAACTTTTACGTCAAAAATAACTATTTTGTGCCCCTAAAAGTTAGTTTTAGTATGTAATAGTATTGAACATGTTAAAATTGGAATTAGATAACTTGTTCATTTGTGATTGTGCATAGAAACCTCATTTTGCTTTTTCAAGAAGTTAGGATTCGGTACAATAATGTATGAGTTAAATTACTATGTGATAGGAGTTGTTGTCAACCATTTTTTTTTTACATAATATGCAAATCTGTCCAGAAATTCATTTATGCTTAAAATGACCACTTTGTCATAGACACATAGTTGGAATTGATATTTAATAGATACCGGACCAATAGGTTAACATACTAGTTAACTTTTCAAGTGAAAAGACTATCTTGTACACTCAAGAAGTCCACTATATCATTGCTAGTTAAGATTTTGTGCTTTGTTTTGTAAAACAACTAGCATTAGGCCTACAATATATTCTTTACTTACTAAATTAAGTTTTCTTGAGCTTGGAAGAGTGTTTTAGAAGAAGGGCAAATGCTAAAATCTTATTCCTATTGCTTGCTTGCTCGCCAAGGTGAGAAAGCTACCTTATGTGCATAACCTTATTACAAATTGCGTGTGTTCCGGTTTTGAGGGTTGCTCCACCGAAGGGGTCGGCGTACCCGTTTATATTTGTATGTTGCCGGTGTTGAGGGTTGCTCCACCGAAGGGGTCGGCGTGCCCGTATATTATTTCTTTTGTGTTTACTTGTATCGGATTAATTTCCGGGTCAGTAAATACAAAGGAGACTTTGCCGAAATTTTTGAGAATTTCCAGAGTTAGTCTATTTTCGACAAACTCGGATTTCTTGGAAAATTTGACTCTAGTTCTAGACCATTTGAACCATCCATCTCCAACCTATAATATCGGAGGGATTTTTGGAATCATGTCCAATTAGATATCTTGGAATTTTACCTTGATTCCAATATTTCTCGGACTACTTTAGTTTCGGAAAAGACGAAACTAATATTTGAAAGCGACTTGACTTCTAGGACTCCCGTTTAGGAGATAGTTTCTCTGAAGTCTAAATGTTTAGAATAGGTTGCATGGGGTTTTGGGAGAGAAACCGTTGGATCACACCCGGCTGACTTCTTAGCAATATTATTTTTTATTTTCGTACTGATCAGTCCCTGATACGGTGTTCGTGCGGCCGTGCGAATATCCGGGGTGAGGCTTAGCTCACTTTCTTGATCGCAATTGGACATCCAGGCCCTGAGTTTCAGCACAGCTATCCATTTGCACATTACCCTGAGTTTCAGCTCAGAATATTTGTTAATTCATTAGATATCCAGGCCCTGAGTTCAGCTCAGCTCTCTAATGAATGGGTTCGATATTCTTGGAAAAGTCCAAGTCATACGAACTTCTTGATTATAACACATGATGCGATGACTCGACCCAGATGATTCGGAAACCACTCATGATGTTACCTTGCTTGTAATCACATCAATATGTGATAGTACAGACGGCTGGAGTATCTAAGCACCAACCCGTTTTGTACGAGCCTGATCCCGGGCAAACGGGGTTATTGTTAAGATGCTAGGCGAATGTGTGTGATCCAGGAGTTTCTCTAAATTGTATTTAGGTCTAGAAAGATCTTGTCGTGTCCTTGTGACATTAATTGAGAATCACTTACTTTTGACTAATATCAAGGTATGAATTTAATCACTCTAGATACTAAATCTTGTTCACTTGTCTTATCATTACGTATTCATACTTCTCCTTTGACTGAGGGCTTGCTCGTCGTATTGACGACCTAGTTTTATTCACTAGGGACTGAAGAAGATCATGATGTGGATCAAGCGTACACGGAGAATGATCTCTACGAATGAAGTAGAACGGATGGAATGTAATTTTATTTTGATAATATTTTCAATTATGTAAATTATGTGTTGAAGACTATGAATCAATCATGTGTTTGAAGACAGTGAATTAAAACTGTAAAATATGTGTTTTGATGAATTCTAGACCAAATGTGTAATATTTCTAGATAAATGATTGTTATGTGATTGTGGAATTCGGTGATTATTCCTTTTATCTATGCCTATCCCGGACCTTACAGGCGACAATCGTAGGGTACATTTCGGTACTCATTGTACGGTTGCGTAGCCTGGGGAGAAGTATCACGTGCCTCGTGTCATTCTGGGAACCGGGGCGTGACAGGAGCTGGCCTTGAGGCCTTGGATGTGGTAAACCCCATAGGAGGAGGAGGAGAAGTTTATGCTTGATTGCTAGAAATCTAGACAATACATGACCATATTTTGTTTTTTGTTTTCTTTAGAAATTAGTTTTATTGGTCAAAAATATATTTCTTCAAATTGTTTACATCTTTAGTATATGGCATTTTTGGTTTTGATTGTTGGTTTTGAATTTGGTGGACGCGGGATATGTTTCAGTTCCCAAAAAGTTAATTCTTTTGAGTATTCTAACGTAATATATCTTTAATCTTAAGAATATTATAGACTAATACCCCTATGTTGTAGGGCAATTTTATGCAATTTTGACTTTTGAAACATCGAATTTCAATTTTAAATGAAATTCGTATGGCCAAAACAAATTTTATGTTTTTAGATTTCAGATTCTGTGACAATTCGGAAAATCCGTCGATAATTTGCAAAATCCAATCGAAAAATCCGAATATGTGTAGAAGCATGGAATTGCAGGCGCATTTATCTCATGCGCCTCCGAGGTTATGCGCCCAAAGTACTATGCGTCCCCAAAGTATCATCTTTCAGAAAACAACAAGTAGAAGAGGCATATGAAGATTGATTTTTTATTCCATATAAAAAGTCTATTACATATCCAAATACAACAAAAGTCTACTACAAAGAAGAAAGCCTAAACTATAGCTAGGCGCATCACCCTGACGTCTCAATGTAGGTGCATCACTCTTCCTTGTCAGAGCGAATTACTTCTTCGAGTGCTTCGACCAATGAAGCATTTATTAAGTAGAACGCGGGTTGGTAATCAATCCAAACCCGGTGGCTCTTCCAGCATAACGGAAGTCGGGGCACGACGACCCCGATCTTTCCATGCAACAGGCACCCAACGCCATCTCGTAGAAAAATACAGCCGACAAGGGGTTTGAACATAAATTGTTGTGTCCATAGCAAACTCGGCGCATCTCAGTCTTCTGAAGGAGTTCATCGTCAAAGCTTCTTCGAACGAAGAGATCTGCAACCCACAGTGCAACGTCTCACCAAGGAGGAGGACCGGTCGACTTCATCTCTATTTGAAAAGAAAAGTGAAATGAGAAGCAAACTTCACTTCACGAAACTATTTATAGGCCAGGACAAATCAAACCCATGTGCCAAAGTGGCAAGTCAGTGCAATGAACTTGCATTAATGGTGATGAATCTGCCCTTTCGAATTCAGTCGAGTCAATGAAGCATTAATGCCTCGAAAAATTCAACAAAGACTGACCAATGAGGATGTGCAACGCAGTAGATGTGCTCGTCAGCACCATACGCTCCGTACCGACGTGCCTAATGGGGCACAGTCAGATGCGTCCAGTGATGCACAAAGATGCACCCACATAAAGCTCGCCACCCATCAAAGCATTTAATGCTAGAGTGACTGAAACGACAGCAGCAAACGTCTCGAAGTTAGAAATTGTAGAAGACAAAGATACGCAATCATCACTTTTTTTGTCGGTTACGTCTATGCTCCGCCACATGGCCGACTGATCACCCGCATGCGCCTTTGCAGCCATGCGCCCAACAACCCGCATGTGCCTCCGCAACCATGCACCTAAAGCTCCGTATGCGCCTCCGCAGCCATGCGCCCAAAGCTCTGCATGTGCCTCAAGAGCCATGCGCCCAGACTTATTTGTGACTCCTAAAAGCCATGAGCCAAGTCTTCTCATGCGCCAGATCCCGGGCGCGTCCTGACAGATCACCCTCTCCCAAATCTGAGATCTTTGTGCCATGAACACGTGCCACGTGTCATTGACTCAGTTCTACTCAAGGATGAGTGATAACCACTCAAGATATCAGCAACAATCAAATCTCAACAATTGTCGCATGTCAGCTCCACCGCAGCCTAATAGTGCAGTTCAAACAGATTCAGCTTCAACTTCAGGACGCATCATTCACAGCAATAATCAAATCTCAACAATTATCGCATGTCAGCTCCACCACAGCCTAATAGTGCACTTCAAACAGATTCAGCTTCAACTTCAGGGCGCATCATCCATGCACCCATCAACATCAGCCATGTAGTGTCCCTACGAGCAAGTTCTCCAGGCGCATAGCACACATGTGCGCATAAGCAGATCACTCTGCTGGCTATAAATAGAAGGATCATCCCTTCGTAGACACACACACACACACTCCAAGCTTGAGCCCACTTCTTGAGCATTTTAAAAGGAGATCAACATCCAGAGCACTTGCAAGAGTCAGAATTCTCTTCAAGTCACTACCCGTTCCAGAGCAATCTAGACTTTCAGAGAGTTCGAGATCGTCGTCATATCGTCAATGGAGTCAACGTATTACCACTCACTCCATCACCACGATTCCCAGATAAAAATAAAAATGTACTCCTAAGACTACATCTAAGTCCTACATTGTACTCTGTTCTGTTTGTAATTAAAATATATAGTTTATTCAAAATAACCTGTTTTCGATGGCAAACAATATGCCCCTCAAAATTTGATGTGATAGTTCAAAAAATCCCTCAGTAATCCGCAGAAATCTGTTGCAAACAATGTCCTTTTGTCTGTTTTTTTTTATTTCTTCAAATGTTTTAATTCTTTAGCATAATATTATAATTTTATAAAGATTTATTCTCAACATACAAGACAAGAGTACATGTTCTTTTTTGACACCATAGATTTAGCTTGTTAAAGGTTTAATCTATTGCATCTTGGCACTAGACAATCAAGTGTGAGTATTGTAACATGTATCGCATGTTGTGAATACGAATATCCTCGCAAGTATAGCTTGTGAATTACTCGTATATAGCACTTGTTATTTTAGAAAATTCTTGAGTGTCCACGACTTGATAATTTGTAATGAATTTAATAGGGTAAATGACTACTAAATTCAAGTAGATCATTGTAGGAGAAAATTTGCAGCACTAACCCCGAGCTCCAAGGGCCCCATGAGGAGTCGCTCAACCCTGCTAGGCAAGGGCTCCATAACCTACCAAGTTTACAAGTAATGATACACAAACAAGTCACAAGTTATGTCGTGTTCACAAGTTGTGTCGTGTTACGGCATAGTCAGTTATATGTTTTCTTTTACAAGTATATGTTATGATTGTTCATGCTATAAGTTCAAGACATGTTTCATCTGCCAGCAGTCTTATTGGACAATAGATGTACAAGTTACTCATACCCCTGGATGTCATATTCTGATTCAACAAATCTTTCGTCCTCGCATCGATTTCTATCGAATCAATCGTTCTCGCTGGGACGTGATCTCGTACAAGTCTAGATTGTACTTGTAAAAGTCAAGAATGTGCATTTGATAATTCTTTTGAAACAACAAGTTAAAACTTTACAATTTGTAGAGAATTGAACACGCAAATAAAATATACTTTTCATTAATAGCCTGTAACGAAGTGCAAGGTCGTACTTACATTGGATATGTCATTGCGGCTACATTTGATTAAAATAAAAAAATACTCGACAAGCTGCCTTGTCGTTCCATATATTTCCATCCTTTTATACATTGAAAGCCTTCAAGATGAATCGGCTTCAAAATACTTTAAAATAGAAAGAGCTTCAAAATGTCTCTCCAAACTTCAGTTTGGGCCTAGTATCGTGCACCCTCAACGTTCTCGCCACCTGTGGAGTTGGATATTAGTACACTTAGGAATGCACTAGTGAGCAGGACGAACCCACTCGTCTAAACCAACACTTCTTATTAAGGGAATCATGCATTCAAAGTTATCTTGCTATTCAGAACTAGACGAATTTCGGTTCATATCGATTGCATTCTTGAAACAGTTGAACATAAAATTTATATCATTTCTTATTACGAACGTACTCGTCCCTGCATAAAACAAATATAATACTTACCACCTGCATATGACAATTAGATGAGCAAACTATCTATCTTAATCCAGTCATTAATGTTATGACATGATAAAGAACTATCATATGGCATGCGACACGCCTTATCATCCTAGATTACAAGCCCAATTGGAGGTCCTGTAATGTCTCGCGCCGAAGCACGAATCTCAATTTCCTTCTAGGTTTATTCGGTCCCGATGTCCTGGACACCGTTTCAAGGAAAGTTATACCTTGTACACATGTTGTCCATGACCATGCAAGTGTGTGAACAGTTAAAAATATGAAATATATGCATGACACTAAACAAAATTAAGCAGTATTATCATTATACTCATGCAATAATTTATTTTCCTTAAAGTCGTACATTCTGATTTAGCGACCCGTAGGAACCAAATACTCCGAGGCACCATGCCACAACCGACGTATCATTATTATGTTTCAATCTAACAGTTTATCGGTTTATTGAACCTTAATTGTTCGCTTCGAAGTGCGAAGCTTATAACCTTAGGTTCTTAAGGAGTTTATGGTTTTTGAACCTTAACAACTCGCTTCGAGTGTGAAGCATAACATTTTAAGTTTAGCAAAGCTACTCTAAATCTCTACAGTTATCCCAAGCTATTTATTAATTAGTAGTGCAAAATGAATTTAACCAAACATAGTTGATTTGAACGTATTCGATGCAAAAAGAACTTTATTTACGGGAAATAGTAAAAAAGAAGGGTTCGAACCACCCACCAAGTATCGAATGTGCTGAGAGTAGGAGATCGCTTCACAACGATCAAGCTTCAGTTATGCGAGCTCCTGTAATGACACCAACATCGTATTAGAATACTTCTTAAATCCTTCATTTCAAAATTCTTAGGAATGAATGCAGAAATTGACGGAAAAACACATACGTCAAAACCAAACAACGAAAACTTCATGAAAACCATACAACAGACCGGTCCCGTTGAAGTGACTTATATAGAGCTCATTCGCCAAGACGCAGTCCGTTGCATGTTGGACTTATTCCAACAGAAGCTAGTCCATTAGTTGGAACGGTTCTCATAACATTTGTCCAAATCTATTTGTTTGGTATCGCAAAGCATTTTCGTATACCAAACTCTTGACTGAGTTAAACTTGACCATGTGTCGTCAGGTCGGACATGCGTTGTACACAATACCTACACTTTGTTGTATAGTGTCATATTTGTGTCCTTCCAACATAGTACGAGGCTAAGTTGATGAAAATGTGAGGACTTAGAAGATCTTGTGAAACATGGACACGGCACCTATTTTAGCACTTCTTACTATTTTAGTATATGAGTTGAGTCTAATATGTGTCCGACTGTATGGAACATGGACAAGATCCGACTACTGAAAAATTACATTTCTTTCTATGAGGAACTATACTAGAAATGACGAAAAAGAGAAAATGTGAGAGATTGTGATGATCTTTGTGTTCTTGTTTGGGTAACCCATTTACTGGTTCAGGGGTTAGTTGCTTTCTTATTGTAGTGACCCGCTCCGCCCTAGCGGAACGCCGATTCCAAACGGCAAGTGCAACGACTCAAACGAGCCGTCGACCCGAAGAGTTGCTTCGACCCGATGAAGTGTCGATGGGAATCGATGCAAGGCTTGCATTGGCCCGACAAGATGAATCCAGACTTAGACTATCGAAGGCGTGCTCGGAGGATCGCTCGGCCGATGCGAACATCGCTAAGGTGGGTGGCTCCGATGAACCCGTCTGTGCTTAGCCTAGACACATAACAATGCGGACACTATCACGAGAATCGCTAGGCGACAACACCATGCATGTTAATAAATGATTCAACGCACCTAGCTGAGGGAATAATCCTATCTTGCATGCTTGTTTAGAACATGGAAAAGAACTTGGCAATTATAGAAACGCTCGCACCACGCTCTACGCTCGTGCTACGGCACAAGCTCACGTTCATGTCCCGTATACGTTCAAACAATGAAACAATGAATGGTTTACAACAATGAAACGGGAAGGCTATCAACATAGTCGCTCCGAGTAGAGTTTAGCAACATTGGAAGGCTATGGGACCGATGGGTCGCCAAGGCGACTCCCACACTGGGAGTTGCGTAATGCATGAATGAATGAATCAACGAATGAATGAACAAACACATGAATGACTCTATGAACATACGAACAAGTGAAAGAATAACATGAAAAGAAAGAATACATGAAAGATAAGACATGGAAGACGCTAGCGACAGGTATGACGGGCACGTGCAACGGGGCTCGCTACCCGCGCTGTACGGACGCCAACCTGGTCGTTAACGCATTATGGCATGAAAGATAAGACATGGAAGACGCTAGCGACAGGTATGACGGGCACGTGCAACGGGGCTTGCTACCCGCGCTGTACGGACGCCAACCTGGTCGTTAACGCATTATGGCTAAGGGTTAGCCTACGGCTCAGAGATAGCCGCTAAGTAAAAGACAAGATAATACGAAATGGTCGTGGACAAACGGCACGGGCGATGGGGGGGTAAACCGTGGCCGTCGTGTGGAAGGATTCTGCGGCACGGGCGTTGGGGGGGTAAACCGTGGCCGGCCTAGGCAGAATCAATACGGCGCTTACGGGCTGCTTGGGTGCGGGCTTGGGCACCAAGAGACGTAAGTAGGAGGGTATATTCAAGAGACTTAACGGGGTGTACCAGCCATTACCCTACGCTAAGTTGAGAATTGCCACAGGGGAATGTCCTAAATGGCTTGCAAAGCCAGCGACCCGTGCATGTAGATTAAGTGGACTATGCTGGTGGCAATCCACGTGCAAGTTCTTGCATTGAAATCAAAGTAGTCTAAGTAAACTAAATGAAGTGTCTCCAGAACATGCTTGAAATATAACATCCTGAACATGAACATGCTCGATATGTAACACTCCTGAACATGCTTGAATGAAATACTCGAAACATGCTTGAATTGTAACACTCTAAAAACGTGCCTACGACGTGCTAGAACATGCCTCCGACGTGCTAGAATCCCGAGACATGGACACACACTTGATATTGAATGCGTGCATGAATCGTGTTGTGTTATTATTCATGAATTGTGGTTTAACTTGGTTTACCTTGAACAGGGAAGGCCGGACGGTAAGTATGGGTAAGTCGTACATGTATTTCCATGCGACACTCGAGTTCGGTAACACGAGATAGGCTATGCAATATGCCATGAAATTGATCCTAAGGCAAGATTAGAAAGACAATGAATGATAGAGATGCACAAAAGATTATAGAACGTGTTTGGTAATGATGGCATTGTGGGCGAGCCAGCCTCCCCACCAGTGCATAACAATGTACTGATAACCCCACAGTATGCTTGCAGGATGCAGGAGACGCCGGCGGGTGCGGAGCTTCAATCGAACGTGCTAAGGCGCGGAGCTATCTCTGGGCCTTGGAGCGTTGCAAGGAGCTGGAGCACCATATACGGGACATAATGTATCGGAACATCGCCATGAATCATTCCATCTTGTAAGCCACTTGGCACGCCTTTTATGTTTCAGAGAGAGAGAGCTTGAGCGACTTGTAATATCGGCCTAGCGCCGCTTGTAAACTTGTTGAATATCAATAAAGAATTTGGTTTCGCTTCAATTGTGTTCATTTATATTCCGCTGCAAATGGGGACACTCTGTGCGACTCTGTGGCCTAGAACTCAAATCGGCCGTTTCTGGACTTGGCCTTGCACGGGCGCAACCTAGGCCCGTGCGGCATCACGCCTTAGCGAGGACGATCGCTCCTACGGGAGCGGGGCGTGACAGATTGGTATCAGAGCACGGCTTTACGTCCTTGGACTTCATTTCGATTATCTCAGTTTTGAAAGCTCGGTTGGAAGAAAAGAAGTATACGCTCTCTCTCGTTGTGCCTTGGGATGTTCCATACAATAAGTCTAATACTTTCAAAAGCTCGTACAAGTACTCGGTTGCACGGGATCGATAGGCGAAGGCCTTTGTGCCGGACGACGTTAAACATGACTCGATTGAGAACACATGCAAAGTTAACATGTCTCGTACGTGCCTAACTAGTCTTGCGTTGACCCTAGCAACTGAGCGTGCAAAACATGAATATAGTCCATGCGGGATGGTTAAGCGGTACAACTTAGTCCGCGTGTCGCGCACCTCGACTCTTGGGTGCAATCGGGTTGCGAGCGATATCAAGTATCGCTCGATCGAGAACGGAGATACACTTTGAGTGTATATCGATAGGAACGCTATCGAGTTAACGCTTAGGCGTACGCGAATGATTGACTTGGATTTTGAGGATTAGTGTGAACGACTTAGTACGTCGAGACGACGTAAGCGAGTACGCTAGAGATTCGTCGAACGAATCTGAAGGATATCTTAGTGCATGGCACGAACGTGATTGAGGATTAGACCGTATGGCTTGAACCCGAGTGGTGTATGTGATAGGTTCGAAGAAGAATAAGAATGAGTGTCAACGACTAGTCGAGTAGCTCGAACCCTGAGTGGTGTATGGACGTTATAGAAATTGTTCGAGCGAGACTAAAGGAATTACGGATAGAACAAGTATGTCGGCGAAGCGATACGGTCGCGCAAAGCTTTAGAACGTGTCACGCTTAGTTGATCGTGACTTCGTGTGTCCCGAACGAGATATCGTTCGGACAACTTGTGAATGGGTAACGCGTGTTAGAAATGATTCGGAACGATGGATGAAAATAAATGGTCTTGATCGAGGAAACTTAGAGGAACGTGCGTGCGATGTCGAATTGATGCAAATGAAATGTGACTTGAGTTTTGAATAACGATCTTAAAACGAGCTTTGAGGAAAAGCGACTGAACTTGATCTTGAGTATCGGGAAAAATTGAGGAATATCCAACTCGGACAACAGCATCAACGCACGACTCGAAATTGGTTGCAAAGGAAGATCGTCAGGTTACGCATGTCGTCGATGGTATTGAGGCGTATCAAAGATCGATATGCGATAACTCGGGGGTACTCTGACTCGGCAAATGACGATCGTGCAAATGTCATTGTTCCGATGGATGTTATAATCGGGATATTGAAATGTGTCGAGGAAAAGGATAAACTTGGCTCGAGGATTTTCTGGTTGAACAAATGACGGGTAAACTATCGAATTGAAATCTGACTTGGATGAAATGAAATGCTTGGATTTACTTCGACGATGACCCCAACGTCGACATTCTTGTCTTATGCGAGCGCAACTCCAGCCTCGCACATGCGTCGCGCCGATTAGGGCGATCACTCCGCGTGAGCGCTGGTATGGTGATTCATCCAGCGGGGGTGATCAAACTTGCACGGCGTGGCAATACGATTGCTTCGACTTGTGGTTTGACGCGAAGATGACTTGAGAATGATTCGGTGTGCTTGAATGATTAAGTTTGAGGATTAAGTAGGTCCAATCCGCGTATCGAAAATGAATTAGTCTAGACGCAAACAAGAGTTACGCCCCGATGAGAATGATTATTCCGCGGGAGCGTTGCATGGTGATTCATGAACCACCGTGGATAATCGGACTCGCGTGAGATTGGGGCGCAACATATTGTCAAAGCTAGATGAACTCGTGATCGAATACATGAATTGGAAAGAATGGATATGTGAAGTATGTGATCAGAATGAATTCGGATATACGCGGCGAATGCCTTGACGAGAATAGGTGATCGTGCTCGATGTTTAGAAATCTGAGTGACGCGAGCTTGGGTAGAAAATCCCGTACTACCGACTTTGGTTTGACCCTAGGATTGGGGTCAGTGTTGGCATTATTGTTGGGGAACTATGATTCCAATCCTGACATTGACTTAGCCTCGAAAAGATGGCCTAGCGGTTAGGCGAGACGCCCCTGTTTCATGTGTTAGCAATCAAAAGATTGATCTTGAGGATTGGCATGGATGGATAGCATGAACCACGAATGTAGGAAACCCTACTCACGAGACTCGGCTGACATGCATATATTTCAGGGACGCCTGGGTATGTGCACGATGCGACTCGAGTGAGAATGACAAATTCTCTATCATGCGGCTAGGCTAAATGCAGGTATTTTGGGGACGCCTGAAATGCGTGCACGATCCGGCCAAGTGATACGATGAGTTCTAGCACGACTTGGGGAGTAAACAAGTGTCGTGAGCGTGAAATCGTGCTAGTAAAAGTTGGTATAACGAAGTGAAGCATTGATAGGAAGATATGCTCGACGATAGTGCAATATGTGGTCTTAAATTCGATGAAAATTTCCTAGACTTGGTCGACCCCGTTAAGTAGAAATCATACTGATTTCGTGGACACGAACGCTTGAAAAGCGAATCGGGCCATCTCGATGACCGAGATAAACGAAAGTGAATTTGCCTTAGCCTGCGACCCTCGCATTTGACGAATTACAATGTGTCTCGTGTAACCATTCCAGTTCCATGACACGGAGAAATAGCAACCAAGACGAAGAAATACTCGAATTGAATAAGTACAATCAACTCTAAAATGAATGAAAGGCTATTCGATAAAATCGACCCAACGCGTGCGACACGGGACTTAGAAAGATATCAAGTATGGTTCGATGTCGTCGAACGATAGGACCGCTCGATGAAATTGTCTAAGAAATACGAAAACACGAATTAAGAAATGGTAGGATGACCTGCACTCAGAAAGTCTCGAGGACGAGACTTATTTTGAGTGGTGTATTATGTAGTGACCCGCTCCGCCCTAGCGGAACGCCGATTCCAAACGGCAAGTGCAACGACTCAAACGAGCCGTCGACCCGAAGAGTTGCTTCGACCCGATGAAGTATCGATGGGAATCGATGCAAGGCTTGCATTGGCCCGACAAGATGAATCCAGACTTAGACTATCGAAGGCGTGCTCGGAGGATCGCTCGGCCGATGCGAACATCGCTAAGGTGGGTGGCTCCGATGAACCCGTCTGTGCTTAGCCTAGACACATAACAATGCGGACACTATCACGAGAATCGCTAGGCGACAACACCATGCATGTTAATAAATGATTCAACGCACCTAGCTGAGGGAATAATCCTATCTTGCATGCTTGTTTAGAACATGGAAAAGAACTTGGCAATTATAGAAACGCTCGCACCACGCTCTACGCTCGTGCTACGGCACAAGCTCACGTTCATGTCCCGTATACGTTCAAACAATGAAACAATGAATGGTTTACAACAATGAAACGGGAAGGCTATCAACATAGTCGCTCCGAGTAGAGTTTAGCAACATTGGAAGGCTATGGGACCGATGGGTCGCCAAGGCGACTCCCACACTGGGAGTTGCGTAATGCATGAATGAATGAATCAACGAATGAATGAACAAACACATGAATGACTCTATGAACATACGAACAAGTGAAAGAATAACATGAAAAGAAAGAATACATGAAAGATAAGACATGGAAGACGCTAGCGACAGGTATGACGGGCACGTGCAACGGGGCTCGCTACCCGCGCTGTACGGACGCCAACCTGGTCGTTAACGCATTATGGCATGAAAGATAAGACATGGAAGACGCTAGCGACAGGTATGACGGGCACGTGCAACGGGGCTTGCTACCCGCGCTGTACGGACGCCAACCTGGTCGTTAACGCATTATGGCTAAGGGTTAGCCTACGGCTCAGAGATAGCCGCTAAGTAAAAGACAAGATAATACGAAATGGTCGTGGACAAACGGCACGGGCGATGGGGGGGTAAACCGTGGCCGTCGTGTGGAAGGATTCTGCGGCACGGGCGTTGGGGGGGTAAACCGTGGCCGGCCTAGGCAGAATCAATACGGCGCTTACGGGCTGCTTGGGTGCGGGCTTGGGCACCAAGAGACGTAAGTAGGAGGGTATATTCAAGAGACTTAACGGGGTGTACCAGCCATCACCCTACGCTAAGTTGAGAATTGCCACAGGGGAATGTCCTAAATGGCTTGCAAAGCCAGCGACCCGTGCATGTAGATTAAGTGGACTATGCTGGTGGCAATCCACGTGCAAGTTCTTGCATTGAAATCAAAGTAGTCTAAGTAAACTAAATGAAGTGTCTCCAGAACATGCTTGAAATATAACATCCTGAACATGAACATGCTCGATATGTAACACTCCTGAACATGCTTGAATGAAATACTCGAAACATGCTTGAATTGTAACACTCTAAAAACGTGCCTACGACGTGCTAGAACATGCCTCCGACGTGCTAGAATCCCGAGACATGGACACACACTTGATATTGAATGCGTGCATGAATCGTGTTGTGTTATTATTCATGAATTGTGGTTTAACTTGGTTTACCTTGAACAGGGAAGGCCGAACGGTAAGTATGGGTAAGTCGTACATGTATTTCCATACGACACTCGAGTTCGGTAACACGAGATAGGCTATGCAATATGCCATGAAATTGATCCTAAGGCAAGATTAGAAAGACAATGAATGATAGAGATGCACAAAAGATTATAGAACGTGTTTGGTAATGATGGCATTGTGGGCGAGCCAGCCTCCCCACCAGTGCATAATAATGTACTGATAACCCCACAGTATGCTTGCAGGATGCAGGAGACGCCGGCGGGTGCGGAGCTTCAATCGAACGTGCTAAGGCGCGGAGCTATCTCTGGGCCTTGGAGCGTTGCAAGGAGCTGGAGCACCATATACGGGACATAATGTATCGGAACATCGCCATGAATCATTCCATCTTGTAAGCCACTTGGCACGCCTTTTATGTTTCAGAGAGAGAGAGCTTGAGCGACTTGTAATATCGGCCTAGCGCCGCTTGTAAACTTGTTGAATATCAATAAAGAATTTGGTTTCGCTTCAATTGTGTTCATTTATATTCCGCTGCAAATGGGGACACTCTGTGCGACTCTGTGGCCTAGAACTCAAATCGGCCGTTTCTGGACTTGGCCTTGCACGGGCGCAACCTAGGCCCGTGCGGCATCACGCCTTAGCGAGGACGATCGCTCCTACGGGAGCGGGGCGTGACACTTATTGGCTATACTTTGGACTACATGGGATATCATGTTGGTGGCAGGTGGGATGAGATAATTTGGAAAAGTGTGAAATGAATTATAGTTTGCAATATCGGCCTATATCGATCCCTTATGGCCCATATTGATACGGTTTGGCAAATTCTTATCCAATATCGATACCGACACTAGGGGTTTCTTTTCTAGTTAATTCTCCAAATAAAATTGAATGAAAAAAACTAATCAGTAAGGATGTAAAAGTATAGTAAGGTTGTAAAAGCATGTAAAAGAAGAAAACATATCTATTGCAGGTAAACAAATCGGCAATGGTGACTATTATTTTATTCAATTTCAAGACTACTAAAAAACAACACATAAAATATTTAAAATTATGTCTAAATGCATACAATATTTTTTCTAAAATTTTAACAATTTATTAATAATTATTTGCTTCTCGATACCACAAAATCTGAAACTACTAATATCGTCGATACCGTCAATCTTCAAAGGAAGGGTCCGATACCGATACTGCAAACCTTGGAAATTATACAAAATATATGATTAGTCTTTGTGGTTAATTATGACATTCTTTCTTGATTATTGTGCTAAAATTGAAGTATTATGATGGGAAGAGTAGATTAGGAGATGGACATCCTATGAGGTGAAAGGGAATGGGTGAATATTTATACATAATCATCTGACCCATTTGTAACTTCAGTTTAGTTGCAAATGAATGCATAACCCATGTATAAAATGACTATAATAAATGTAGAAAGGAATAGTTGATGATTTTATTATTCAAGAGGGGGTACATATATATTGGAGGAGGCAAGCCTCCTCCATATTTTCTATCCAATGTGGGACTATAAATAAGTCCTCATAACTCAACACTCCCCCTCTAGATGGGCGATAAATATCAGTCATTGCAAAAGATATCAAACTCTCTAAGACTTAAAGCTTTAGTTAGGTAGTCAGCTAACTGCTCCCCTGATTTTACATAGCTCAAAGTCAAAACTCCTTTATTCAGCTGCTCCTTGATGAAGAACCGATCAATCTCCACATGTTTGGTGCGATCATGCTGAACTGGATTGTTTGCAATATTAATTGTTGATTTGTTGTCATACCAAAGTTACAGAGAGTCTCCTCTAAATAATCGCATCTCTGACAACAAGCTCTTCACCCACATCATCTCGCACAGACTAACTGCCATAGCCCTGTACTCGACCTCAGCTGTAGACCTAGCAACTACATCTTGCTTCTTGCTACGCCAAGATACAAGATTGCCTCCAACAAACACATAGTAACCTGTAGTGGATTTGCGATAATCCATACAACCCGCCCAATCGGTATCACAGTAGCATTCAACTCTCAGATGTCCTGAACTTCTGAACCATAACCCCTTTCCTGGGCTTCCTTTAATATACCTAAGAATTCTGTGAACTGCCTACATATGTTGCTCTCTGGGATCATGCATATATCTACTCACCACACTCATGACATGAGTAATATCAGGTCTCGTGTGGCATAGATATATAAGTCGACCAACTAATCTTTGATATTGCTCATTACTCATCGAATCAACACCCTCGGCACACAACTTCTGATTCTGCTCGATAGGAGTAGAAGCAACCCTACAACCTAGCATCCCTATCTCTGAAAGAAGGTTCAAAGCATACTTTCACTAAGAAAGCATGATACCCTTTCGTGACCTTGTAATTTCAATTCCAAGGAAGTACTTCAACTGTCCTAGATCCTTGACTTCAAATTCCTCTCCAAGTCTTTTCTTCAGTCGTTGCATCTCCTCAGTATCGTCTCTAGTAATTACAATATCATCTACATAAACTGCAAGAACAATGATACGAGTTTTGGAGTGCCTATAAAGTACAGTATGATCTCCATTGCACTGCCTATATCCTATATCACAGGCTGCAAGCCTGAATCTATCAAACCATGCTCTTGGAGACTGCTTCAGTCCAAACAAAGACTTCTTCATTTTGTATACCTTCCCAGTTGCTTGTGAAGCATCAAAGCCCGATAGAATCTCCATATACACCTCATCCTAGATATCTCTATGCAAAAAGGCGTTATTAACATCTAGCTTACGTAGTTGCCAATTGAATTTGGCAGCACATGACACCATCACCCGTACAGTGCTTATCTTTGCTACTGGAGCAAAGGTCTGGTCATAGTCGATACCATAAGTTTGGATGTAGACTTTAGCAACCAATCTGGCCTTGTACCTGTCAATCTTGCCTTCTGGAGTCTGATTAACAGTATAAACCCATTTACATCCAACAATACGCTTTTCCAGCTGGCAGTGGTACCAGCTTCCATGTGTCATTTTTTTCCCAAGGCCTGAAGTTCCTCCTGCATGGCACTCAACCACCTAGGATCTTGCTTAGCTACCTGTCAGTTGTTAGGTACAAGCACTGAATGCAATGATGCAAGAAAGGACTTATATGCAGGTGGAATAGATGCATATGAAATATAATGTGCAATGTCAGTATCCCAACTGCCAAACTTAGCTGGAGGTTTTCTAGCATTGGTTCTAGAAGTTCTACAAAGAAAGACAGGAGTATTAGAAGTATCAAAGGAGAAATTTTTACCAGGTGACTCAGGTGGAAGGGCTGAAGAAGGACCTGGAGAAGAGAGACTTGGGACATCAATATTTGTTGGTACTGGCATAGGCACAGGAAAAGGTGACTCATAATGCTCATGCTGAGACGGTTTATGCTGCTTCTGGTGCTCATGCTCCCTAAGCTTTTCCTGATTGTCGGTGCCTCCTGACTGTCGGTTCCTTTCTGAGACACCACCACTCCTCGGTGACTAAAAAGGACATGGAATCGTACCAACTACGATGTCATTCTCATTATTCTCCCCCTCTCTACTAGCATCAGTAGAGCCATCATTGAACAAGAAACTCAACTCCGTCTTCTTCCCATAAAGTAATTCAAACTCCTGGAAGGTCACGTCCGTACTAACAAACAACCTTCTTTCAGTGGGACACCAACACTTGTATCCCTTCTGACTTGATGAGTAGCCCACAAAAATATATTTAGCTGCTTGTGGATCTAGCTTACTTATCGTCGGTCTGTGATCTCTCACAAAATATGTGCATCCAAACATTCTGGGTGGAACACTAAAAACATTCGAGCCCAAGAGCATCTCACATGGTGTTTTCATCCCTAATACTCTTGATGGCATCCTGTTAATTAGATAAGTTGTTGTCATAACTGTCACCCCCAGTATTCAGAAATAGGGGTATTTTTATCATTTTATATTTTTGAATATTTTTGAAATTTATTTTATTATTTATGATATTATTTTGGGGTTGAAATTTATTTTATTATTTATGATATTGTTTTGGGGTTATTTGAGTTGGGTTCGAATTTCAACTCAATCCGACTTGAAACGGGGACCCGGGGGGTAGTTTGACTCTAGTGGGACCCACACACTAGTTAGGCATGACCCACATGTTATTAATTTTAGTCCACATGATATTAATTTTAGTTAGTAGTTAGACTAATTATTTATGGATAGGTTTAGTTTAATTAGAGACTTAAAACTAGACTAAATTGACCTCAACCTTTAACCCATTCCTAATTTAAATCAAATAGATTAGTGGAGGGCATTTTGGGCATTCAAATAGGGGACACCTCACCCTTTTTGGGCAGCCATCTATGGAGGGGATAAGGAGTGAGTCACTCTTTCATTCATTTGTTTTCATCCACTTTCTCTCTCTTGTTCTTCCCCAAATTAATTTAGAGATGAACCTCCATTGATTTCATCTCCAAATCCATCATTTCTTCCATCAAATCTTCTTCATTTCTCATCTACTTCATGGATAGAGGGTGCTAGCCAAGTTTGGGAGGATTCGGAGCTCGTTCGTGTCCTTTTGGAATCTCTACGTGTCGGTGTCGTGTCGGAAGGATTTTTCTTTGAATCTCTCTCCCGGAAGGTATAATCCCTCCTCTAATCCATCCCTACATGCATATAGAAATATTTTGAACCCATAGGAATGACCTCCATGGTTGTATCTCCATTTATGTCCATTTCGTGTCCATTTGGAGGTCATAGGAGTATCCTTTGTGTTGTGGTTGTGTCCATGTAGAAAAACCCCAAATTTGGACACACTATGTGTTGTTGTTATGTATGAATAAATTATTACATGTTTAATCTCATATTTTTGTTGGAGATGTGTTCTATAGTGTCTCATATATATATATTAGTGTAGAGAGTGAGTTCTTGATATATTATGTTATATACTTGTGTTTCTTTTGTCTCAAACTACCTAAATTCGTCATAATATTTATCCACGTTTTTAGTAGCAATAGTAACTTAGAAATGTCATAACTTTTAGCTTAAAACTCTGATTTATCTCCCGTCTTTTTTTAAAAGAACCATATCGAAGTTAGCTTTCAAAATATATATTTTAATAAGCCAAATTCGTTCTAGAACTTTCTGTAAAATTATTTGGGTGTCAGTTGTACGAAAGACGAACGCGTTTCGGTGTTTTTGCGATTCCGGGAGCTTTCGGACACGAAAATGTGATCCGTTTAAAATTTCTGAAAGCTAACACAAAGATCTATAACATACTTTAATCCTAGAATTTAGTGGATGCCCAATTGGTACAGTATTGGTTTTAAGTAGAAGAGTGACTATACGATATATACATTTTGTGTAACCTATGAGCCTATGTAGTATGGATATTAAATAAATATAGAGTATGTAATGCATGATATGTTAGATGAATAAAATAATATATATATGATATATATTCTCTTTACATTAATGTATATATATGATTGAATGCAAGCATGTAGGAATACAATTAATATAATGCATATGAGCAATGTATGAATGAAAGAATGATATACAATGTATGCATGAAAGTATATAATGAATGCTAGATATGAATGCATGATATATATGTAATGATAGATATGAATGCATATTGTAATGCAATATATAATAATAACATGTATGGTAATGTAGAGTATATGATGCAAGCATGAATGAATGGAAGAAATACATGTATATATGTAATATAGAATGTAATATATGAATGCAAGCATGCAAGATAATGTATTGTATCCATATATGATGTATTCAACTTAAAGATAATGTAATATATGAAAGAAATGATAATATATGACATGATATGTACGGTAATGCAAGGTATGAAATATATGATGTGTGCATGTTTGTATGTCTCTATGTTAATGTATAAAATGATATGAATATACAATATATGCATATGTATAAAACATGTAGGTAATGCATAGATGCATGAATGAAATGAATGTTTGTAATATGTTAATATAAATACAAGTATCTAATATGCATGGATGTAAGTATAATATAATACAAGTATACATGTATGTATCATGTAAATGTAATATACATGATATGTATGTATGCATGTATACAAGGTAAGTATGTATGTATGTATTTCTATAAACTGAGTTAACCTATAACCTTTTACACACATGCATTTATACACCCTTTGACATCATGTATCCCATGTCACATACACCTACCTATCACTAAATTTTAGAACATTAACACATATCCTTTCACACACATGCCAAACACACACATACTCACTTACTCTTTTACCTCTCTTTCTCTCTCTCTATATATATGTATGTGCCTATATATATAGCTTTCATATATATATATATATATCTATGTATATGAATATGTGAATGTGAATAATATATATACATTATATGACTAAGTTTGTGTGCCTTGTTAGCTTATGGTTTAGTTTTGTGCTTGGTTTAGCAAGTGACATAGGCTATGAGTTAGTAGCTATCATGGATACTTGATTTGCATATACTTAGTTTGTTTAGACCTAGAATAACTTGTTCGACCTAATTTTGACTTGTTAGACCTAGTTAGACCATAGTTGACCTAGGTTTGACTTTCAGGGTTGACCAAGTTGACCAAGAGTTGACTTTGGTCTAGATGGACCTAGAATCATGTATAATGTATAGTAGAACTTCATATTGCTATTTTGGACTTGTTGTGACTTGTGCTGTTCTAAATAGGAGCCAGACACCTCTCCTGGGACAGTACATTTCCTTTGGACATTCAGATAGCAGGCGAGTACATTCTCTGATCTTTTCATACCTGTCTGGACTATATTCTTGCTCTAGATTATTCTACATGATGCTGACACGTATCTTCATGGATTAGTACTATATGGATCCTTTCCTGAGATGTTATCCCTCTACGGGTGTATCGGGTATTTTATGTTCATGTACTTTATCATGTGCATCAGGTACTCCTTGTACTCGTACTAGTTCATGTTTTTACATGTTCTCATGTGCTTTCATGTGCTTCATGTGCTTTCATGTGCTTATCATGTGCCTCATGTACTATATTATATGAGTTCACGTAACTTAGCTGTATTCATGTGCTTATAACGTAACTTGAATGGACCCTTGTGTATTGATTGGGGCGGGGTGAGTAGAATTGGTTATGTGAACACTATCTCCAGTAGCTGTATTCATGTGCCTCCTTATTTGTATTCATGTGCCCCCAAGCCGTTTACATAACCATATTGTGCTCTAAATCACGTAGCCACTTACAGTCTCTACTATCATGTATTTACTTTCAGTTACAAAATATCTCCTATTTACTCGTACTTAATTCAGTACTTCCTGTATTTTACTCTATTGTATGATTTATACTCCTAACCTGCTATGAACTGTTTGAGAGATATGTACTCGCTCCCGTCCTGACTGGACATGTTGATAAATTTTACAGATAGCTTGGAGGTTATTGCTAGCCTAGAGGAGACACAATAGAGGTCGGAGTAGATAGCTAGAGTTTCTTCTTTATTTTCAGTTGTCTTGAGTTGTATTATGGATTACTGTATTTGAGCATTGAGATGTATTTCTGGGTTTGTGTATCTTAGACACTTAGACTTCTATTTGCTGTATCTCTTTTGGATTTCATGTTTTGTCTATTTTCCATTATGCTCTACCTTAGATGTGATTGAGTTTACATTCTGCTATGTCACCCCCATTCGGTGAGTATAAACTATTTAGCCTTATACTGTTAGATGCATGAGACCTAGGACAGCGTTCTACCGTCGATACTGCGGCGTAGGCTGGACGTACCCACGTCTCGTGTCCTAACTCTAGGGTGCGGATCGTGACACATTTTTAGTGGTGGCCCATGCAGGTTGAGTTTGTGTAGTGGTATTCGAACTAGAGTACCACTACAGCCTGCAGTAGAATTAGGATATAATTTTGAAGGTACTCAATCACAGTTAAGATTTCTTCAGAGATTCCTGGGACGACCGTTGAGAATCTTATTTTAACTTCGATTTAAAAAACTCTTCTTTCCTTGATTTGATTTATCTTTACTTTCTGTTGTTGAACTTGATTTTGATGATGATTGTGGAGTTTTGAATCTTGATGTTAGCTGTTGCATCCGAGTTGTATTTATATGATTTGATGGATTATTGTTCAGTTTTGAATCTTGATGTTCGTTGATAAATTTGATTTTTGGGTATCCATTGTTGATTTAATTTAATTTTTGTCAAGATGAAATCATATGGGCTAGATCATCTAAGTTATGGAATCTAGTCTTCTACAGTCACATTAGCCAGCATGGTGAGGACATATAGTCTGATTTTGGATATATTTCTCGGGTGTGAGAATTTAAGGTTTTCGCAGCCAAGCTAGCGGCATCACAAAAATTTTAAATACCATGATTCTAGAGGTATGTGCCTAAGTCGAGGACTCTGTGATTATCGTAGTCTTGCTTACTAGTATGACGAGGATTTAGAGTACCATGATTTTGGATAGACGCATATGATTATCAGATTGTACCTTAAATATTTTTGAACATATTTTCTCTAATTTTGTTCCAGTCCTTCAAAAAAAAAATATTATTTGTTTGTTTTGTTTTGCTTCTCATTATTTAACTGAGGAGTAGGTTTAGTTGTTTTTATAAACTCTTGTGTAACTTCTTGCTATGAGTTTCTTCTTAATACAATGAACCGATGATTTTGCTAGACCTTATCTTGTAATTGATATTATAGTTCTGGGTTTCAAAATGGTTCCTTCTTTTAAACAGATAAGCAGAACAAATTCTATTATTATTTCTTTTCCTGCCAATATTTTTATTTCCATCAATCTTTGTCTTATATAACTGTCCTGATTACATTAATTCCCTGTCTCGTATCTAATTCTGTCAGCTATACCTTGAAAACTCTTGAATCTGCATATCATTTTACCTGAGACATGTTGAGGAAGTGACGTAAATCATCTAGTTCGGAAATGACGTAATTGGTTATCATAGGATGATTTTGTGAATTAGAATGTTGGATGTCAAATATGAAAAATTTGAGAAGGAGATGTGGTAAAGGTTTAGAATAGAATCGAGTGATAAATGTTATCAATTTAGAAACAATCGCAGAAAATTTTGGTTATGAGTAATTCATGGATGTATTTCAAAAAAAAAACTAATGAGGATATCAGAGGTCAACCTAGTTTTGAGAACTTAGAAAATCTTGGTTATTGATTCTTGGGAACTATTACAAGGCTATGTAAAAATTTAGAGATGGAAAGGAGAATTTAATTGTATTCAATGATTATACGAAATTGAACTAGATATTGTAAGAGGGTGACTAAAGACAGAGAGAACACAAGGAGTTTAAGTTATAGGAATTATTTTTAGATGATTGGAGAAAATTGTAGAATTCAAAAGGATAATATTTGAAGGTGAACGTTGAAGAAAATATGAAGGTTGATTTATAAACAAGAATAATTGTATGACATAGTGGTATTAGAATTGAGAGAATACTAGACTTGACTTAAACAAGTACAAGGATTTCATAAACTGGATTTAGAGGTTTCGGATCTAATTTAGAACGAGGTAAAGGAATTTGGAAATTTGATTAAATGAATAAGTGTTGATACCAAATTAAGAGGGGTATGCTTCATGGGAAATATTTTAGAAGTTTAGAATTTTGTCTATGGTGATCATGGTAAAAGTTTAGATGACTGAAGGTTATAAATTTTTGAGGTAGTCATATAACGGTTGATTTTTATATTGGGATTTGTGAGAAAATATGATTTGGCAATGGTAAACTGATAGTTTCAGAGAGAGATGATTAACTGACTTTCGAATGAAATCTTTCTTATTTTTCTCTAAAAAAAAGGGTTTTCAATATCATTGAATCCTAGTTTCCTTAATCACGACCAAAACGACTTCGATTATCTTTTTTTATCTTGGATTGTACTCAATTGAATTAAATTTGATTATGACCTGAATATCCATCCTTGTATGCTCGTTCTCAGATTTTGTTGAACCGTCCTCCATATTGCCCAAATCTTGATTTTCCCAATTTGATCAACTTAGATCGTATCGAGACTAAATATTCTTAATATATATTGTGATTGGATTTCCATGCAATTGACTTTCATTCTTTAACTTTTGATTTTGATTTTCTTGAATAGTACCCCTTATTAGATAAATGGTAGTTAACTTTATTTTATTTTAATAAGTACCAGTTTTCATATAGGATGGTAGACTGCCTTACAGTCTTGATGATTGTTATTTTTGTATATTTTCTAGTTTAGCACCCTAGATTGCTTGTGTGTTTTGATACCCTATGACCGTTTTGGTTTAGCATGACTAGTATACCTAGATGAGACTTTCACTACCACCGTATGCCATGACCCTGTATGTCATCCTTTTAAATCGTATGATTGTTTAAGTTCTGAGACTTTGATTGTGGGGGGGGGGGGGGTTTGACCTAGAAGGAGTATGAACATTTTAATTTCGAAGACGAAATTTTTCTAAGGTGGGTAGACTTGTAACACCCAGTTTTCTAAAATGAGGGTAATTTTAAAATTTTAATCATTTATTGATTTGACATTTAAATCATGATATAATTTTTGGTAATTTTTAAATCATTTTAAAATTATTTAAAATCATGACTTGTGATTTTGATATTTTACTAGTGAAATCCTAGAGACTGTTTGACCTAGAGCCTAACCATGTGATTATGATGTTTTAATGTCATTTCTTGCCTAAGGATATTTTGCATTTGACCTCTTTGAATTATTTTGATATTTATTGCGTTGGTGATTGTTGATTTTGACCTTTGATAGGTGTGATTTTGTGATGGTTTTGTGTCCGTAGCGGACACGTATCAGTTTTTATTTACAAAAATTTGATGTGCCTCAAAGAGATTTTTTATTGTTGATTTTTTTTTGAAAAGTAGTTGAATGAGATTGTTTTCTGCATGTGTTTTCTGTGATTGCTTTGTTTTAATTTCGAGGATAAAATTTTTTTAAGGTGGATAGATTTGTCACCCCCAGTTTTCAGAAATAGGGGTATTTTTATCATTTTACATTTTTGAATATTTATTTTATTATTTATGATATTATTTTGGGGTTGAAATTTATTTTATTATTTATGATATTGTTTTGGGGTTATTTGAGTCGGGTTCGAATTTCAACTCAATTCGACTTGAAACGGGGACCCGGGGGGTAGTTTGACTCTAGTGGGACCCACACACTAGTTAGGCATGGCCCACATGTTATTAATTTTAGTCCACATGATATTAATTTTAGTTAGTAGTTAGACTAATTATTTATGGATAGGTTTAGTTTAATTAGAGACTTAAAACTAGACTAAATTGACCTCAACCTTTAACCCATTCCTAATTTAAATCAAATAGATTAGTGGAGGGCATTTTAGACATTCAAATAGGGGACACCTCACCCTTTTTGGGCAGCCATCTATGGGGGGGATAAGGAGTGAGTCACTCCTTCATTCATTTGTTTTCATCTACTTTCTCTCTCTTGTTCTTCCCCAAATTAATTTAGAGATGAACCTCCATTGATTTCATCTCCAAATCCATCATTTCTTCCATCAAATCTTCTTCATTTCTCCTCTACTTCATGGATAGAGGGTGCTAGCCAAGTTTGGGAGGATTCGGAGCTCGTTCGTGTCCTTTTGGAATCTCTACGTGTCGGTGTCGTGTCGGAAGAATTTTCCTTTGAATCTCTCTCCCGGAAGGTATAATCTCTCCTCTAATCTATCCCTACATGCATATTGAAATATTTTAAACCCATAGGAATGACCTCCATGGTTGTATCTCCATTTATGTCCATTTTGTGTCCGTTTGGAGGTCATAGGAGTGTCCTTTGTGTTGTGGTTGTGTCCATGTGGGAAAACCCTAAATTTGGACACACTATGTGTTGTTGTTATGTATGAATGAATTATTACATATTTAATCTCATATTTTTGTTGGAGATGTGTTCTATAGTGTCTCATATATATATATATATTAGTGTAGAGAGTGAGTTCTTGATATATTATGTTATATACTTGTGTTTCTTTTGTCTCAAACTACCTAAATTCGTCATAATATTTATCCACGTTTTTAGTAGCAATAGCAACTTAGAAATATCATAACTTTTAGCTTAAAACTCCGATTTATCTCCCGTTTTTTTAAAAGAACCGTATCGAAGTTAGATTTCAAAATATATATTTTAATAAGCCAAATTCATTCTAGAACTTTCTGTAAAATTATTTGAGTGTCAGCTGTACGAAAGACGAATGCATTTCGGTGTTTTTGCGATTCTGGGAGCTTCCGGACACGAAAATGCGATCCGTTTAAAGTTTCGGAAAGCTAACACAAATATCTATAACATACTTTAATCCTAGAATTTAGTGAATGCCCAATTGGTACAGTATTAGTTTTAAGTAGAAGAGTGACTATACGATATATGCATTTTGTGTAACCTATGAGCCTATGTAGTATGGATATTAAATGAATATAGAGTATGTAATGCATGATATGTTAGATGAATAAAATAATATATATATGATATATATTCTCTTTACATTAATGTATATATATGGTTGAATACAAGCATGTAGGAATGCAATTAATATAATGCATATGAGCAATGTATGAATGAAAGAATGATATACAATGTATGCATGAAAGTATATAATCAATGCTAGATATGAATGCAAGATATATATGTAATGATAGATATGAATGCATATTGTATAAATATTGTAATGCAATATATAATGATAACATGTATGGTAATGTAGAGTATATGATGCAAGCATGAATGAATGGAGGAAATACATGTATATAGGTAATATAGAATGTAATATATGAATGCAAGCATGCAAGATAATGTATTGTATCCATATATGATGTATTCAACTTAAAAATAATGTAATATATGAAAGGAATGATAATATATAACATGATATGTACGGTAATGCAAGGTATAAAATATATGATGTGTGCATGTTTGTATGTCTCTATGTTAATGTATGAAATGATATGAATATACAATATATGCATATGTATAAAACATGTAGGTAATACATAGATGCATGAATGAAATGAATGTTTGTAATATGTTAATATAAATACAAGTATCTAATATGCATGGATGTAAGTATAATATAATACAAGTATACATGTATGTATCATGTAAATGTAATATACATGATATGTATGTATGCATGTATACAAGGTAAGTATATATATATATATATATATATATATGTATTTCTATAAACTGAGTTAACCTATAACCTTTTACACACATGCATTTATACACCCTTTGACATCATGTATCCTATGTCACATACACCTACCTATCACTAAATTTTAGAACATTAACACATATCCTTTCACACACATGCCAAACACACACATACTCACTTACTCTTTTACCTCTCTTTCTCTCTCTATATATATATATATGTATGTGCCTATATATAGCTTTCATATATATATATATATATATATATATATATATATATATATATATATATATATATATATATATATATATATATATATATATATATATCTATGTATATGAATATGTGAATGTGAATAATATATATACATTATATGACTAAGTTTGTGTGCCTTGTTAGCTTATGGTTTAGTTTTGTGCTTGGTTTAGCAAGTGACATAGGCTATGAGTTAGTAGCTATCTTGGATACTTGATTTGCATATACTTAGTTTGTTTAGACCTAGAATAACTTGTTTGACCTAATTTAGACTTGTTAGACCTAGTTTAACCATAGTTGACCTAGGTTTGACTTTCAGGGTTGACCAAGTTGACCAAGAGTTGACTTTGGTCTAGATGGACCTAGAATCATGTATAATGCATAGTAGAACTTCATATTGCCATTTTGGACTTGTTGTGACTTGTGCTGTTCTAAATAGGAGCCAAACACCTCTCCTCGGACAGTACATTTCCTTTGGACATTCAGATAGCAGGCGAGTACATTCTCTGATCTTTTCATACCTGTCTGGACTATATTCTTCCTCTAGATTACTCTACATGATGCTGACACGTATCTTCACGGATTAGTACTATATGGATCCTTTCCTGAGATGTTATCCCTCTACGGGTGCATCGGGTATTTATGTTCATGTACTTTATCATGTGCATCAGGTACTCCTTGTACTCGTACTAGTTCATGTTTTTACATGTTCTCATGTGCTTTCATGTGCTTCATGTGCTTTCATGTGCTTATCATGTGCCTCATGTACTACTCTTACATGAGTTCACGTATCTTAGCTATATTCATGTGCTTATAACGTAACTTGAATGGATCCTTGTGTATTGATTGGGGCGGGGTGAGTAGAATTGGTTATGTGAACACTATCCCCAGTAGCTGTATTCATGTGCCTCCTTATTTGTATTCATGTGCCCCCAAGCCGTTTACATAACCATATTGTGCTCTAAATCACGTAGCCACTTACAGTCTCTACTATCATGTATTACTTTCAGTTATAAAATATCTCCTGTTTACTCGTACTTCCATTCAGCACTTCCTGTATTTTACTCTATTGCATGATTTATACTCCTAACCTGCTATAAACTGTTTGAGAGATATGTGCTCGCTCCCGTCCTGACTGGACATGTTGATAAATTTTACAGATAGCTTGGAGGTTATTGCTAGCCTAGAGGAGACACAGTAGAGGTCGGAGTAGATAGCTAGAGTTTCTCCTTTATTTTCAGTTGTCTTGAGTTGTATTATGGATTACTGTATTTGAGCTTTGAGATGTATTTCTGGGTTTGTGTATCTTAGACACTTAGACTTCTATCTGCTGTATCTCTTTTGGATTTCATGTTTTGTCTATTTTCTATTATGCTCTACCTTAGATGTGATTGAGTTTACATTCTGCTATGTCACCCCCATTCGGGGAGTATAAATTGTTTAGCCTTATACTGTTAGATGCATGAGACCTAGGACAGCGTTCTATCGTCGACACTGCGGCGTAGGCTGGACGTACCCACGTCTCGTGCCCTAACTCTAGGGTGCGGGTCATGACAATAACAACCTCACTCTAGAAGAACTTAGGCACATTCATCGTCAGCATCAATGAACGTGCTACTTCTAGCAAATGCCTATTCTTGCATTCAGTCACCTCTTTCTAAGCAGAAGTGTCTGGACAAGCGGTTTGATGAAGAATTCCCTGACTAGAGATGAAAGTAGCAAATTCTTTGTTGGTGTACTCAGTCCCATTATCTGTTCGAAAAATCTTTACATGTACTCCAAACTTGGTCTTTACATATGACGATAAATCTTGAAAACATTTGTACACCTCAGATTTTTGCTTTATCATGTAGATCCAGGTCATACGTGAGTAGCAATCAATAAAAGTAACAAACCATCTGAATCCACTGATAGAAGTAGTAGGACACGGTCCCCAAATATCAGAATGAACAAGTGCAAATGGCTCAAAACTTTGAAGGTTGACCATTTTATAAGTAGAACGTATATGCTTCCCAAGTTCACAAGACAAGATTACAAAATAACCTTTTTCTTGTCTACTTTATTCATTATCTCAGGTTCTAACTTATTCAAACTATCAAAAGATAAATGCCCCAATCTGCAGTGTTAAAGTATTGCTTCTTTCTCTGGCCCCCCACTAACAGTAGCAGCAAGCATTGCAGCTTTCCTGTCCAGGTACCAAAGGCCATCACGCCTGATGCCAATCCCAAGCCTCTTCCCCATGTCCTTCTCCTGGAAAGAACAAATATCTTGATAAAAAAGAATAGTGCAATTCAATTGGTCAATGAGAGAGCTAACAAAAAATAAGTTGACCAGAAAAGAAGGAACATACAATACAGATGACAGGGTAATAGATGAAGTACAATGGACCGAGCCAGTACCCCTGATGGATTGGGATATCCCATCAGCAGTCTGAACTGTCTCAGGATGCATATATGCTTACTTGGATAATATAATACAAACTCACTAGATGCACCTGTGATATGCCTAGATGCACCCGTGTCTATGATCCAACAAGCATGAGATTTAGTGGATGCAAGTGCTTGAACTAAAATACCTTTGCTCGTATGAGCGTAACCAAAAATGTTATAAAAGTAGGTAGTGTCATCAAGATCCTGAGTGGCGTGTCCCTTGCCCTTAGACTTTTCAGCATGACGCTTGAACTGACGTAGTTCCTCCAGCTCTGTCATCTCAGCTTTAGTTATCTTAGCAGAGGTCTGGGACTCCTCTGCCACAGCTAGGTGAGCAAATCCTCGGCCGCCACGTCCCCTATCTCCTTGACCTGTACATCCTCCTCTCTGTCCTTTGCCTCCTCGACCACGACCAGAATTGCGGGGTTGATTGTCACGACCCGCACCCAGTGTAAGGGCACGAAAAGTGGTTACATCCAGCCTACGCCACAGTGTCGGCGGTAGAACGCTATCCTAGGTCACATACATCTAACAGTTTATAAGGTACTTGTACAGTTTATACACTCCGAATGGAGGTGACATAAATAAGTACAACTCAATCACAACTAAGGAAGAAGTACGATACGATAAAATAAATAAAACACAGAATCCACAGATGAATAATACAAGATAGAGAGATAACTGAAACTAAGATAAACATCTCCACAAATCCAGAGTACATCTCTAATATATACAAGTGTATCATAACATGAAAATAAATAGAACTAGCCTAGCTAACTAGCCTAGTCTATAGGGGTAGTGTCATCAGCAAGTGCTGGGTCCTCCTGAGGGTCCAGCTCAAGTGTGTCGTCTAAGCCTGCTCCGTAATAGGTGGGACACAGCTCCTCGAAGTCATCTGTAATATTTCAACAGGTCCAGTCAGGACTGGAGCGAGCACAGTACATCTCACGCAGTTCATATTATGACAGGAATAAAATACAGGCAATAGAGTAAGATACATGAAACGCTGAAGAATATACATAAAGTAAAAGAGAAGACTGTAATGAAATATCTACTATAAGTAAAGAGCTACAGTGAACTAGTGATTTAGAGTACAAGCTAGACATGTGAACGGCTTGATAATAAATATGAGAGGTCGCACATGACTACACTACTTTGGAAATTGTCCACATGACTATTTATACTCCCCCGTACCCCAATCAATACACAAGGATCCATTCAAGTTATGTTATTGCACATAAGATTCACATGGGGGCCCATAAATGGGTGCACATGAATATAAACATGGGGGCTCCGTGATCATGAGAGTACATGAATCACGAGAGTGTACCTGAATGGTGAAAGCACAAGAATACATGATGAAAGTGAAACGTACATGACATGATGTATCTGATGCTCCCGAGGGAGATAATATCGTATGAAAAGATCCATATAGTACTAATCCGTATTTCCATCATATCAGCATCAAGTAAAATAATCTAGAGCAAGAAAATACGCCTAGCAAGTATAAAATGGTCAGAGAATGTACTCGCCTGATATCCTGAATGTCTGAATGAAATACTGCCTTAGGAGTGGTGTCTGGCTCCTAATCAGAACAATACAAGTCATAACATGTCCAGCTAATAAAGTAAGCTACTATGATGCAGTCTACATGATATTAGGTCAATCCTAGACCAAAGTCAACCCTGGTCAACTTTAGTCAACTAAAAAGTCAAAGTTAGGTCAACTAGGTCAACTTAGACTCAATGAAGTCTCACTAGGCCTAACCAGTCTACCCTAGCTAGTACACACTATACACAAATCTATATGACTCTATACATGTGTATATTCCATATACATAATACCACACAAGACTACCATAGACTATGTACCTAGGTTATAGGCCATATCACATATAGGCCAATACATCCATATACCATACACTAATACACATTATCTACATAGGCAATAAAATATTTATTTCACATTACACTATCATATTACACAATCACACTAGGTTAGATATTATATATATACATAAAGGGGAGTAGGGAATCAAGGCATAAGTGTGTGTGTAAAGTGTCTTGTGTGTGACAGGGCATTGGTTTAGATAGGTGTCAATAGTGTATGTGTGTTTGTGTGAGGGTGCATATAGGCTAATAGTGACAGGAATTGTAAAATAGAGTGTGTGTGTGTGTGTTTAAATAGTGTTCAGGTTTTAGGGAATCATAAAACAGTATGATATAACAGTGTCATGTGTGTGTTATAGTGTCACACAGGTGAGTTCTCAGTTCTAGGTAACAGGAATGTGAGAGTGTGGTGAGGGTTCAAGTGTGTATAGGCTTGTGTACAAGAGAGTATAGGGCTAATCCCAGGTTGAATCAAAGTGACAGTGATATGTATATACAAGTGTAGATAAGCCCAGGTTTCAGTCCACAAAGTTTGTATCCCAGTTTTAGTGAATGGCAGTTTCCAGATCACATGGCAAATGACAGTTCAATTAACATTTAGTTAAACATTAGAGTGTGAAGGAACAAACCATTCTCAGGTTCAAAATGAACCCAGGTTTCAAAAGTGTCTCAGGAATTCAAGTTAACTCAGGTAATTCGAGAATAGTGTCTCAGTTCACAAACAGTGATTATGGTGTCTGTGTATAGGGAACATATGTGACAGTGTCAAAACAGTGTATCACCATTAGATGCTAAATTCTCAGGTTGTATCAAAGTGTGTTCAATCTCAGGAATATGGAACATAATCTCAGGTTAATAAAATGGCACTTGATCTCAGATTTGGCAACTTAGGCATTCAATAGGAAGAAAATCAATTCATGACTTCCAAATAAAACTAACTACATTAAATCACAGGATGAGTCTTACCTCCCAGTTAATTCAGTGTGTACATAATAAAGAATTTCAGGGAATTGTGACAGTGAATGTAGGGCATTAATGTGTATCAGCGAACATTGCAATCCCAATGTATTCGAACACTCATTTATCAATTCAACACAAAAAATGAATCCTTACAAACCTTAACATGTTATCTAAATGTACAGCAATTAGCCCATAACTATTTACATGATATTAACATTTAAAAGTGAATTAAAATGGTGAAACAATGTATAATATATTCACTGATACTTACAGTATCAGTAAATAGGAAATTCCTATTTTCGAAATAGAAATAGGAGTTAACATATTGGGTTAAAGGTTGGTAATTAATAACTAATATGTGTACGTGCTATTCATATTGTATCGTGTCCAAAAATAGGACACGAAAGTGTCCAACCTACACAAACATTGCCCCAAGCCCTGTGTTGAATGACACGTGTCCACGTGTCGAGAATAGGCCACACGAACTCGCCGGTAGCAGGACAGTGTTGTCCGCGCACGCGTGGCGTGTCCACGAGTCCCATCTCGATACGAAATGGACTCGATATGTGCTCAGTCGTGTAGAAATCAATAAGCCACCTAAAAAACGAGTATTCCTATTCAAAAACATTACAAAAACAGGATCGAAATGCCCACTGTGGCATTTCGTCGAACACCAATGAACCCAGACTGATACGTGTCCGATACGGACACGTAAAGGACATAAAATGACACGAAACCTATTTCTACAGTTAGAGGACACCTAGGGCTATACAACCATGCCAAAAAATCATAAATCTAATGGGTGGATAGAAAGTTACCTATGTGGTGATCTTCCCTCAAGAAGCTCAACAATGGAGATTCCCTCTAGCTAGCTCAAAGCTCCAAAGTAGTCCAAAACTGTTGTTAGCGTCCACCAACAGTAGGAGAACAGGAATTAGGTTGCAATGCAAGAAGTTTGAATAAAAATGGATGAATATTGATCAAAATAGAAAGGGTTGAATGAAGAACAAACCTTGCTCTTGAAGAAATGGAGGAATGAACAAAAGAGGCAACTATTTTTGAGAGGCATTAAATAGGGTGGGTGGGTGTGGATCCCTAGGCCGGCCAAGAAAGTCTAGGGTTAGGGTTTTAGGAATAGATCAATGGCTCTCCTTCCATCTAGTCTAATCAATGGTCTAAAATCTAGGTTTCACATTAGTCTTAAGTTGCAACCTATTTAGATCTAACTAATCATGACTTAACCAAAACTAGTCACAACTAACTAATACTAACCATGGCTAACTAAGACTAGCTATGACTAATCAAGGTTAGGTCAAATCTAGGTTAGGGCTAATCACAACACATGGCAATTAATTAAATAATAATAAATCACACCATTCCAATAATATATATAAATTCTAAATAATTATATATTAAATTCAAATAAATTCAAAATGACAAAAATACCCTCAACTAGAAATGTGGTAGTGACATTGATAGCAGTTGTAGCTGAGCTGCCCTTTCTTCCCGCAATTGCAGCACTTCCCGTCATCGCTGATCGGAGTACTGGAAACCACCAATACCGAACGGACAATAGGTGAGGTCTCGCCTTTCATCACCTTCTGTCGAATCTTCTCTTGCTCCATCGATACAACATCCTTATCTAGGGATGGAAGAGATGGCAGATGACACATTGCTGCCCTCCTAGCCTCAAACTGTTAGTTCAGGCCTTTGAGAAAATGGACTACCCGCCGACATTCAAGATACTGCTTTCCAAGGAGAACATCTGCTGGGTCCTGTAATGATAGCGGATCATAGTGGTCCAAGTCCGCCCATAAGCGACGTAGCTCCGTTGTATACTGCAGTATTGTCTTCTCCCCTTGTGTGGTAGCATCAATCTTCTCCTCAACTTTCATCATCATCATAACAGTTCCAGCTCCAAAGTACATCTTAGCCAATGTCTTCCAGACATCAATCGCACTGTAGATTGACTCCACCATCCCAGCTATGGATGGAGACACAGAAGTCAACAGCCAAGAAACCACCAGAGAATTAAGGTGATTCCGTGTGTTCCACTCAGCACTCGTCGTATCCTTTGGCTCAGTGAACTCTTCCTTCACACATTTTTCGAGCCCCTTGGTCTGAAGGTTCAGCAACGCCCTCCTAGACCAACTCAAGTAATTTCTCGTTCACTCAAGTTTGATGTCATTGGGTAGCAACTCTATCTTCTTTTTCACCTGCGACGGTTCTGGTGCGGGCACGACTGTCCTACTGGATGAGGTCTCCTCTAATTTGGCCTGAAACACCTTGGTCACCCCCTCCAGTATCTCCTTCAGCTCCTGACTAGTCACAGGTGTTCCCATCTCCACAGTTGCACTTATCATAGGGACGAGATCAAACACAACTCAATCACGGGCCTTGTGTCTACACGCGATCACAACTTTTCTC
>JANAVB010002700.1:0-43234 GCA_029216955.1 Iris pallida
GATGGGAATGTGTCATGCACGCGATTGACTTTGAACAACCAAGTTATTTGGGTGCCTAGACTTATGCCACAAGCCGCACGATACAAATTAGCTCATGGGGCGAGCAAAGGCTATGCCAAACCTTGCATCATGGAAGCGTGCATACTTTATTGAGCATTTACGCGGGCGTCGCCTATGACTTAGGCTAATTCATAGTTTGTGTCAAAGACCAACTTTTCCTTCTTCCAAGCCACGGGACGAAGGACCGAGTGTCATTTCCAAAGCACGTCGTGCACCAACTCTAAGCCGACCGTTGGACCTTTCCATATTCTAACTCAATTTGACCCGTCGAGATTATTTCCTTAGCTATGTGGATTCGTCTCTTTTATTATCAAGCCTACTTGTGCAAGTTAAAAACATGCGATTTATTATGTGAAGGCTAAGATGAGGCGAGTTCACCGAAACTATCCTACCTGAGCGAGGAGTCACCTCGACCAAGCGATGTCTTCGAGTCACTATTACAAGGCTAAGTCCGAACGCCGTCGACGTTCCGATTCCTCCGATTGACTGAGCGGGACGGGGAACTACAAATTGTTCGGCCCTGTTGCCTCATCTCCAGCTTCCTCAACACGTGTTTGCTCTTATTTGCTTCCTCTGCCACAGCTTCACCCTCCTCTACTACTGCTTCATTCTTTCCAGTAGCAACAACAACAAGCTTTTTCTTTCTTCCAATCATAGTGTTGGTGTTGAGAGTACCACTGCTTTAAAAGGGCAGCATCAACTTGGATAATCGTACTTTTAACGAGAGTTTGGGTCCTCACAAGCTCATTGTTCGAGGCATTGTACACGTCCAGGATATGCATCTTGCGGGTAACGTCCTCGCTCCCACACGAGTAGTTACCAGTATCCAAAAGGAGCGCCCTTCACTCAACGTTTCTGCCACGGACACGGACCATCCTCGCCGTCTTGTTGCTCGACGGCTTGGTTATCGCCAGCTGGCGATGTCATGTCCCGATTCCGCAGAGTCATTCGTCCTCGTACTTATCTCTAGGAACCGATCGTTCTCGCTTGGTCGTGATGTCGTACAAGTCTGGTATTACACTTGTACTAGAAAAATACGATATAAATTGATAATATTTAAATAAGAACATATCGTAATGACGCAAGCAGAGAAATTGAAGATAATAAGGACATCTCTTTCTATCAAAAAGAATACCTTATTGATTCATAGCAGCGGAATTAAGCTGATAACTTGAAGTCACAAGGAGAGATGTAGAAATAAGCTGTCTTTATTGATGATTGAAATAGAGTACAAGGCTTGCAGTAGAATGCAATGTTTACAACACTTCTCCCTTCACATTGATAGCCGGCCGAACATATGACATTTAAGCTTACATTGGATGCAATGATACATAGACTGTCACGACCTGCACCCTTGAGTAAGGGCACGAAAAGTGGGTACGTCCAGCCTATGCCGCAGTGTCGGCGGTAGAACGCTGTCCTAGGTCAATCATCTAACAATATATAAGGTATCTGTACAGTATATACACTCCGAATGGAGGTGACATAGCAGAATACAGTCTCAATCACATCTAAGGTAGAATACGATAAAAGATAGATAATCAAAACTGAAATCTACAAAGAGATACAATAGATAGAGGTCTAAGTGTCTAAGATATCACAAAACCAGAAACATCTCAATCTCAAATACAGTAATCCATAGAGTAAATACAGCTCAAGATAACAGAAAAAATAAAATAAGAAAATCCTAGCTATCGATCCAACATCTACTGTGTCTCCTCTAGGCTAGCAGGCAACCTCCAAGCTATCTGTAAAATTTATCAACAGGTCCAGTCAGGACAGGAGCGAGCACAGTACATCTCAACAAATCATAACAGGTCAGGAAATATAAATATGCTAGAGAGTAAGATATAGGAAACTGAAGAATAACATGATGTAAAAAGAGAGAGACTGTAAGTAAATAGCTACAATATATAGAGAACTATCAGTGACTAGTGATTCAGAGCACAAGATGGTTATGTAAACGGCACGATGTTGCACACGAGTAATCTAAAGAGGTTGCACACGAGTAATCTACTGGATTGATTACATAACCACTTCTACTCCCCCGCCCCAATCAATACACAAGGATCTAGCCAAGATATGTTATTGCATACGAAGTATAGTCGCACACGAAGATCATGTGAGCACATGAGTATACACGATTTTATACGATTTGTACACGAAAAGCACGAACACAAGGAGTACACGATGCTCATGATAAAGTACACGAACACGAAATACCTGATGTATCCGCTAAGGGGATAACATCGCACGACAAGATCCATATAGTACTAATCCGTGTTTTCAACGTGTCAGCATCATGTAAAGTAATCTAAAGCAGGAAATATACTCCTAATGTAGGATATAAAATGATCAGAGAATGTACTCGCCTCGATTTGATTGGAGTCGACGTGCACGATACGAACGTGTCGACACGAGGTAGGTACAATGCTATGCTCCACAGAGGGTCCCAAACGATGACACGGGCAGTCCCAATGAGTCCAGAATAGTCCAAATAGCCTAGTTTGGTATATAAAAGTCTAAAATTAGGGTTTGGTACGATAATCAATCAAGAAATAGAAAATGACTATCATAGTCACGATTTATGATTTCAGAAAAATATAATTAAATAAATATAATAAAATTTTGGAAATCCTTATAATGTTAAAAACTATATCTGTATTAATCAACATATTTTAGATAATATTTCAAAACCAAGAAAAATCAATTCTGTACTAATATTCCTATTTGTCAAATATGAATTTAGGGAAAAAGATTAACTATACAAAACTATCCAAAAATTGTTTATAATAATTTAGGAAAAATAGATATTATATTAATCGAGATATTTTGATATTAGTTAATAATAAGGGAAAACATTCTAGTATCAATATATTTATAGTTATTAGTAAAACTTACTCTTCAGGAAAATATCAATAATGAATAATTAACTAAATTGAAATCCTCCATAATGTCTAAAAATTCTATAAACCATTTGGCTAACCAGGAGAATCATTTTAGTATTAAAACCCCAAAATAACATAGACCAGGTCGAAATTCACAATAAGTTTCAAGAAATACTATCATATATTAGCATATAGCTTTTCTAAAATAATGATTATAAACCCCAAATCAATTTCCTGGTTTAACAAGGTCAAGGGGTCATTACTGACTCCTTGTAATACACAACAAGTATAATTAAACCCTTAAATCGGTTATTAATTAACTTATAACTAATTTTTCTATAAACTAACACCATAACTATTAATATAAATAATCAATCAAGACATAATATTTAATGTAACACAAAAAGGGGGGTTCTGATCCCCAAATGTTTTAATCCCTAACCAATTTTTCCTACAGAAGAGAAAAGGGGACGAGGAGTAGAGGGGCTCACAGAGGGGGGTCGTGCGCGTGGGTGGCGGAGCACGCCGCCGTGGTCGGTGGTGGTCCGGCGCGTGGCCAGGCGGCTGATCGGGAGGTTGGGCGCCGACGGAGGCGACTGGAAAGGGCGGCCATCGGAGCGCCGGGGTTCGACGAAGGGGGTTCCGGCGCGGAGCAGCCGGCGGAGGAGTGCCCGGCGGCTGGAGCAAGGCGGGTGCTCACCCAGCGGGGCGGATCTGACGTCGTGGCTAGTCGCCTGGTCTCGGAAGGAGACGTCGGAACGGATCGACGATGTCGTGGTCATGGTGGCGAGGAGCAGCGGCTGTCGGCGGGTCTACCGACGACGAGGCGCTGAGGTCACGGCGCGGGGGAACTCCGACGACGCGTGGAGGAGAGGCATCGGCGGACGAAGGGCTCGACTGGTCGGTGGATGGAGGGCTCGACTGGTCGGCGGATGGAGGGCTCGACTGGTCGGCGGAAGAGGCGGCGGGCGTCGGAGCTAGGGCACAGGTCAGGTCTTCTCTCTCACTCTCTATTCTCTGTGTGGTGTATGGTGGTGCCGGCCAGTTGTGGCCGAGGGTAGAGGCGGTGGATGGTTTTGATGGCGGTGGTGGTGGCGTGTCTTGGTGGTGGCGGAGGTGGCGTGTAGGCTATGGTAGTGGTAATGGTCGGCTGTTGCTTGGGGTGGCGTCGGCCAGTAGGCTGGACAGAGGAGGAAATGCCGAGGGAGATGGCGAGGATGGTCGGAGTCGAAGATTTCCGGCGATGGTCGAGGAGATGATCGGGTTGGCTTGGGCGGACAGGGGAATAGGGATGGCGGCTGTAGGAATTTTTCTAGGTTTGGGGATTTGTGTCTATGGATTTTGGGGATGTGTGTCTATTTATATGGGAGTGGAAGAAAACCCTAAAAAATGTACATGTAATAGAAATATAGGAAAAGTAGTGGAAACTAACATACTAACCACTAACTGCTAATCCTAACATTATCCATCTGTTGACTAATTAGCACTAAATAATTATTAGCTATAAATTAGTTAATTACCAGTTACCACTAATTTAACAAATGCGCTAATTACAATTTAGCCAATATTTCTAATGACTTAAATTATGCTAATATATTCACTAATTATTTAAATATATTTAACAATCATTTATTTAGTAAATAATATATTTTAAAATTTTGAAATTCAATAAACGTTTTCCATATAGAACAATAATTAAAACTTATTGATTTTAAGGAATGGACAGAAAAATTCCAATAGGATAAAATCGCATGAAATGGTAGACCAAAACTAACAAGGACTGATAGCAATCACGGTCAAAAATTATTTTCTCAAAAATTAGAATTTGTACGTTCTTCGAGATTCAAAAATTCGAAGTTTTGAAAAATACAAAAAAAATAAAATAAAAGAAGAATTTAAGAAATCAATTAACAGAGGTTACAAATCTACCCTCCTTAAAGAAATTTCGTCCTCGAAATTAAAGGTTGGCAAGGGAGTTAAAACATGATAGAAATTTAGGCAATAACTCAGACACGATCAAAAGACAACGACCATGGCACGATCAAGATAATCAACCCGAAATTATTTAGACACGACTATTGATTTGGCACGATAGAATCATAGTATGTTTAACATTGTTTAGACACAAATCAGGAATAAATTCAGGTTATTTAGTCATGATCTTAATCACGGCTAAGGGAACGAATGGAGAGCGAAATTCGAGTATAGAACGATCAGTACTTAGATTTGATGAAAATCAGACTCTAGGTCGTATAAGCACGATCAAGATCCAAGCTTAGTTATGAATGGCGATAAAATCATGATTTCGGAATCAAGGTTTTTTTATAGGCACGATTTAGGAAGAAACCCAAGTTATTTAGGCACAATTTAGAGTAGAGTGACAAAAATTAAAATCTAGTCATGTTTAGGAGTGATAACTGGCGCGAATGACTAGAGAATCAATCATTGAGGCACAATGGGAATATCATTCCGACAAGATCAGAACTCAATTTATGACAAGTTCATAAATCAAATCGGGTAGTCGCGATCAAGGACAAAATTTTCAAGCACGATTCAGAGGCAAAATCGGTACGATAGTCATGATCGTTAGAATCACGACCATGGGATTCATAGTCGTCTAGTCATGTCAGGTCATCTAGGCACGACTTATCACAAGAAGTTCAGATATAATCAAGAAGTAAATCATGGTCAGAAAAGAGTTTGGTACCAGTGTTAAAATCCGAACATGATCATAATCGTTAGTTCGACACGATCGAAGATAAAGTCAGTTTAACCTTGGTCAAATAGTATTTAGGTATGATGAAGAGTATGGTGGTAGCGTAGGCATAACCTACTATCAATTTCCGGTACGATCAAGAATAGTACGAAACTTAATCGCGATTGGAACAAAATTTAGTTATTTTCAAGAATAAATCATAGTTTTATGCACGAGTGATATGGGTATCAAAGTTTGATTGCGATCAAAATTAAAATATTGACACGATGAAGAATAAGGCTAATCAATATTTGAATTTAGGTTCGAAAAATTTGAAATTGAGATTTTTGAGCACAAGCAACATATTGATAGAGATCCAGGTCATGGTTGAATTTAAATCAATTGCGTACGGTCAAGGATCAAGACCATTGATACGATAAGGGGTACTATTCAAGAAAAAATCAAATCAAAAGTTCAAGGAACGAATGTCAATAGCATTGAAATCCAATATATTAAGAATATTTAGTCTCGATATGATCTAAGTTGATCAATTTTGGAAAATCACGATTTGGGCAATATAGAGGACAAGGTCATCGAAGTCTGAGCACGAGCATACAAGGATGGAGATTCAGGTCATATTTAAATTTGATTCAATTGAGTACGAACCCAAGACATTAATGTGATAAGAAAGGATGATCAAGGTCGATTGGTCGTAATTAAGGGAGCTAGGATTCAATAATATTGAAAAACCCTTTTAGGGAAAAACAAGAAAAGATTTCATACGAAAGTCAAGTTAACCATCTCTCTCTGATACTATCAGTTTATCATTTGCCAATCATATTTTTTATCTCACCAATCCCAATATAAAAATCAACCGTTATATGACTACCATCAAAATTATATCCTTCTGTCATCTAAGCCTTTACCATGATTACCATAGACAAAATTCCAAATTTCTAAAACATTTCCCATGAAGCATATCCCTCTTATTTAGGTATCAACACTTATTCATTTAATCAAATTTCCAAAAAAAATTTCCTCGTCCTAAATTAGATCCGAAACCTCTAAATCCAGTTTATGAAGTCCTTGAACTTGTTTAAATCAAGTCTCGTATTTACTCAACTCTAATACCACTATGTCATACAAAATTTATTCTTATTTATAAATCAACCTTCATATTTTTTTCAATGTTCACCTTCAAATATTATCCTTTTTCAATTCTACAATTTTTCCCCAATCATCTAAAAATAATTTCTATAACTTAAAATCCTTGTGCTCTCTCTGTCTCTAGTCACCCTCTTACAATAGCTAGTTCAATTTCGTATAATCATGGAACACAATTAAATCTCTTTTCCATTACTAAATTTCTACATAGCCTCAGAGTAAAAGTTCCCAAGAATCAATAACCAAGATTTTCTAAGTTCTCAAAACTAGGTTGACCTTGAATATCCTCATTAGTTTTTGAAATACATCTATGAATTATTCATACCCAAAATATTCTGTGATTGTTTCTAAATTGATAACATTTATCTCTCGATTTCATTCTAAACCTTTACCACATCTTCATCTCAAAATTTTTATATGTGACATCCAACATTTTGATTCCTATAAAATCATCATATGATAACCAATTACATCATTTTTGAACTAGATGATTACGTCACTTCCTCAACATTTCTCAGGTAAAATGATATGAAGATTTAAGGGTTTTAAAGTATAGCTGACAGAATTAGATACGAGACAGGGAATTGATGTAATCAGGACAGTTATATAAGACAAAGAATGATGGTAATAAAATATTGGCAGGAAGAGAAATGATAATAGAATCTGTTCTGCTTATTTGTTTAAAAGAAGGAACTATTTTGAAACCAGAACTATAATATCAAATCCAAAATAAGGGCTAGCCAAAATCATCGATTCATTGTATTATGAAGAAATTCATAGCAAGAAGTTACACAATGGTTTATAATAACAGCTAAGCTACTCTTACTCCTACTCATACTCCTAAGTTAAATAATGAGAAGCAAAACAAAACAAAACAAAACAAAACAAAACAATAATTATTTTTTTTGAAGACTGAAACAAAAATAGAGGAAACATGTTCAAAAGTACTTAAGGTACAATCTGATAATCATATGCGTCTATCCAAAATTATGGTACTCTAAATCCTCGTCATACTAGTAAGCAAGGCTACGATAATCACAGAGTCCTCGACTAAGGCACATACCTCTAGAATCATGGTATTTAAAATTTTTGCGATACCGCTAGCTTGGCTGCGAAAACCTTAAATTCCTACACCCGAGAAATATATCCAAAGTCAGACTATATGTCCTCACCATGCTGGCTAGTGTGACTGTAGAAGACTAGATTCTATAACTTAGATGACCTAGCCCATATAATTTTATCTTGACAAAATTAAATTAAATCAACAATGAATACCCAAAAATCAAATTTATTAACTAACCAAGAAAGATAAATATAAACTATTAGAATCAAATTTCAAGATATTTTATAATAAGATTCTCAAGGGTCATCCCAGGAATCTCTCAAGGAATCCTAATTGTGATTGAGTACCTTCAAAAATATATCCTAATCCTACTGCAGGCTGTAGTGATACTATAGTTCGAATACCACTACACAACTTGACCTGCATGGGCCACCACTAAAAACGTCTCACGACCCGCACCCTAGAGTAAGTGCACGAGAAGCGAGTACGTCCAGCCTACGCCGCAGTGTCGGCGGTAGAACGCTATCCTAGGTCAATCATCTAACAATATATAAGGTACATATACCGTATATACACTCCGAATGGAGATGACATAGCAAAATACAGTCTCAATCACATCTAAGGTAGAATACGATAAAAGATAGATAATCAAAACTGAAATCTACAAAGAGATACAACAGATAGAGGTCTAAGTGTCTAAGATATCACAAAACCAGAAACATCTCAATCTCAAATACAGTAATCCATAGAGTAAATACAGCTCAAGATAACTGAAAAAATAAAATAAGAAAATCCTAGCTATCTATCCAACATCTACTGTGTCTCCTCTAGGCTAGCAGGCAACCTCCAAGCTATCTGTAAAATTTATCAACAGGTCCAGTCAGGACAGGAGCGAGCACAGTACATCTCAACAAATTATAACAGGTCAGGAAATATAAACATGCTAGAGAGTAAGATACAGGAAACTGAAGAACAACATGATGTAAAAAGAGAGAGACTGTAAGTAAATAGCTACAATATATAGAGAACTATCAGTGACTAGTGATTCAGAGCACAAGATGGTTATGTAAACGGCACGATTTTGCACATGAGTAATCTAAAGAGGTTGTACACGAGTAATCTACTGGATTGATTACATAACCACTTCTACTCCTCCGCCCCAATCAATACACAAGGATCTAGCCAAGATATGTTATATCACACGAAGTATAGTCACACACGAAGATCATGTGAGCACATGAGTATACACGATTTCATACTATTTGTACACGAAAAGCACGAACACAAGGAGTACACGATACTCATGATAAAGTACACGAATACGAAATACCCGATGTATCCGCTAAGGGGATAACATCGCACGACAAGATCCATATAGTACTAATCCGTGTTTCCAACGTGTCAGCATCATGTAAAGTAATCTAAAGCAGGAAATATACTCCTAATGCAGGATATGAAATGATCAGAGAATGTACTCGCCTCGATTTGATTGGAGTCGACGTGCACGATACGAACGTATCGTCACGAGGTAGGTACAATGCTATGCTCCACAAAGGGTCCCAAACGATGACACGGGCAGTCCCAATAAGTCCAGAATAGTCCAAATAACCTAGTTTGGTATATAAAAATCTAAAATCAGGGTTTGGTACGATAATCAATCAAGAAATAGAAATTGACTATCATAGTCACGATTTATGATTTCAGAAAAATATAATTAAATAAATATAATAAATTTTTGGAAATCCTTATAATGTTAAAAACTATATCTGTATTAATCAACATATTTTAGATAATATTTCAAAACCCAGAAAAATCAATTCTGTACTAATATTCCTATTTGTCAAATATGAATTTAGGGAAAAAGATTAACTATACAAAACTATCCAAAAATCGTTTATAATAATTTAGGAAAAATAGATATTATATTAATCAAGATATTTTGATATTAGTTAATAATATGGGTAAACATTCTAGTATCAATATATTTATAGTTATTAGTAAAACTTACTCTTCAGGAAAATATCAATAATTAATAATTAACTAAATTTAAATCCTCCATAATGTCTAGAAATTCTATAAACCATTTGGCTAACCAGGAGAATCATTTTAGTATTAAAACCCCAAAATAACATAGACCAGGTCGAACCAATAACTTTCAAGAAATATTATCATATATTAGCATATAGCTTTTCCAAAATAATGATTATAAACCCCAAATCAATTTCTTGGTTTAACAAGGTCAAGGGGTCATTGCTGACTCCTTGTAATACACAACAAGTATAATTAAACCCTTAAATCGGTTATTAATTAACTTATAAATAATTTTGCTATAAACTAACACCATAACTATTAAAATCAATCAATACATAATATTTACTGTAACACAAAAAGGGGGGGGGTTCTGATCCCCAAATATTTTAATCCCTAACCAATTTTTCCTACAGAAGAGAAAAGGGGACGAGGAGTAGAGGGGCTCACAGAGGGGGGTCGTGCGCGTGGGTGGCGGAGCGCGCCGCCGGGTTCGGTGGTGGTCCCGCGCGTGGCCTGGCGGCTGATTGGGAGGTTGGGCACCGACGGAGGCGACTGGGAGGGGCGGCCATCGGAGCGTCGGGGTTCGACGAAGGGGGTTCCGACGTGGAGCAGCCGACGGAGGAGTGCCCGACGACTGGAGCAAGGCGGGTGCTCACCCAGCGGGGCGGATCTGACGCCGTGGCTAGTCGCTTGGCCTCGAAAGGAGATATCGGGACGGATCGACGAGGTCGTGGTCATGGTGGCAAGGAGCAGCAGCTGTCGGCGGGTCTACCGACAGCGAGGCGCTGAGGTCGCGACGCGGGAGAACTCCGACGACGCGTGGAGGAGAGGCGTCGGCGGACGAAGGGCTCGACTGGTCGGCGGATGGAGGGCTCGACTGGTCGGCGGATGGAGGGCTCGACTGGTCGGTGGAAGAGGCGACGGGCGCCGGAGCTAGGGCACAGGTCAGGTCTTCTCTCTCACTCTCTATTCTCTGTGTGGTGTGTGGTGGTGCCGGCCGATTGTGGCCGAGGGTGGATGCGGTGGACGGTTTTGATGGCGGTGGTGATGGCATGTCTTGGTGGTGGCGGAGGTGGCGTGTAGGCTATGGTGGTGGTGATGGTCGGCTGTTGCTTGGGGTGGCGTCGGCCAGTAGGCTGGACAGAGGAGGAAATGTCGGGGGAGATGGCGAGGATAATCAGAGTCGAGGATTTCCGGCGATGGCCGAGGAGATGGTCGGGTTGGCTTGGGCGGACAGGGGAATAGGGATGGCGCTGTAGGAATTTTTCTAGGTTTAGGGATTTGTGTCTATGAATTTTGGGGATGTGTGTCTATTTATAGGGGAGTGGAAGAAAACCCTAAAAAAATGTACATGTAATAGAAATATAGGAAAAATAGTAGAAACTAACATACTAACCACTAACTGCTAATCCTAACATTATCCATCTGTTGACTAATTAGCACTAAATAATTATTAGCTATAAATTAGTTAATTACCAGTTACCACTAATTTAACAAATGCGCTAATTACAATTTAGCCAATATTTCTAATGATTTAAATTATACTAATTTATTCACTAATTATTTAAATATATTTAACAATCATTTATTTAGTAAATAATATATTTTAAAATTTCGAAATTCAATAAACGTTTTTCATATAGAACAATAATTAAAACTTATTGATTTTAAGGAATGGACAGAAAAATTCCAATAGGATAAAATTGCATGAAATAGTAGACCAAAACCAACAAGGATCGATAGCAATCACGGTAAAAAATTGTTTTCTCAAAAATTAGAATTTGAACGTTCTTCGAGATTCAGAAAATTCAGAGTTTTGAAAAATACAAAATAAAATGAAATAAAAGAAGAATTTAAGAAATCAATTAACGGAGGTTACATAGACTTTGTAGCATACATTTAAGGATACACTTTGATACATGGACTTTACAACTGGATATGCCTATTTGGCTTACAACTCACTGGTACAACTGATTACCATGTTCCCTATATTATGCCCTTTATAAACAGAAGATATCATCTTTTACAAGGAGAGCTTATACATGCCCAACAAATCTTCGATGTCGCGGGACCGATCAGACCAATCTTCATGTACTGGACTTTTCAAGCACAAGCACCTTAAAATAGTGCCCACAACATGGGTCAGTACATCATCTATGTATTGGCGAGCAGAACCGGCCCACTAGCCTAAACCAACACTAAGTAGTCGTCTGAGCAAACATTTATTAGAGTAATCTTTCTATTTTGGGCCTAGCATCAGTTTGTAGTTCATAAGTAGTATTCAAAGTGAAGCATGAAGATATTTTCTAGCAGTGTTTATGTGAAGGCATCTTTAAGCAGCATCTGAGTTAACATAAATTGAATATGTTATAGCAATACTGGAAAGGCATCGTTTAGCATATATGTCATGATTAAGTAGTGTTCATAGCAAAGCAACATTGTAGCATTCTTGGTGTTATTATGTTTAGCATCATTGAGGCAACATTAGAATTAACATCTTAAGCGTGTCACGAAAATTCGTATTGAAGGGCAACTGTCTAGCATCATTCGATTAGCATGTTAAGCAGGCAAGTGAATTCAACATGTAAATAACTATATGAAATTTAAGTGATTTTTTGCCGATATCCGACTCCCTCGCACCTGCATAAAAATACAGGATAATATGATATATTTACTCTGTCTGCACAAAACATTCATTAGCATGCATCCTGACTACATGATCGTTGGTAAAACTGCACCATAAAGGACTTTCCAACTGGTATTCCGACGCACCATTCCAGGGTAGGTTGTAAGCCTAGTCGAATGTCCCATAATACCTCATGCCACCATAGCACGACCAATGTTTCCTTCTGGGTCGAATCGGTCCCAGCGTCCCAAGTACCGTTCGAGGAAACTTACTCAGACTTGTGCACAAGTATGTCCATGACCATGCAAATGCGTGTCGACTCAATAAACACAAGTGTATGGTAAAACAACTGAAAGTAAGCAAAGCCAACAGTTCAACATTTCATCTTAAATCTGAGCCGTGCTCAACGACTAATCATTCTATCATTCACATTGTTCCTACACTTGGTGGTCCCCATGATCACCATTTCATATTCTCATTTCATCACATCACAACAGTTCTTACATCATTCCTTTCAATAAAGAATCAACAACAATTCATTCTCATAGGGACATTTCTCATTCATTTCATTGGGTCAATAGCATAGCCAGTTTATTTCTCATTCTATCATTCACAAAGTATCTCATTATTCAAGTGTTACATTTGTTTCATTGACATTGGCGTAAGGGACATAATTAATTCATTCTCAGGCATCAAGTCACAATAGCATTTCAAGTGTTATTTATTCAGCAGTTAAATGTTCATGTTTTATTCATTTTAATAATTCTCAGCATAAGCATCTCTATTATTTTAGCAACTAAAGCATGGGACATTTAGGGAAATTCTATAGCAACACAATACTCCATTTTATTAAGCATGAAGAAGTACGGGAGAAGGGATAATTCTACTCACATGCATAAAGGGTTTTCTTGTTCCGGTCACACATATTCCCACTAGACATAGCTCCACCAGCGAGCCATGTTCTAACACCCATTCCATTCGGCCAGCTAAGAGGCTTCATCAGTCTCAATCTCTTGATTCTAACATAAACCACAGTCCAACATTCTGATTGTAATCCAATAAGCCAACCAAATGCCTCGTGCGGAGCGAGGCATTACATAATATACCACTCAGAAAAAGTTCCGTCCTCGAAACTTAAGGTAGCAACTCATTCTACTAATTCACGTAGTCAAATCAAGTATCCATTCAGCTTCTTATTCTAATATTCATTTTAGCACACTCGGCCATTTCGAGATTATTATCCAACCGTACTACTTAATCCATCAATGATTTAATCCGTCATTCTCTTTTCCAAAATATTTGCACTTCTTATTGATTCACCAACATTCTCCCAAGCAGCTCTATCTTGGTCACAGCCTACCACTTCGTTTGGATCCATACACATATCTTAGGCGTTCCCAAAACATATGCACTTCAGCCAATGTCCGTACTGGTGCGATTCGATAAGCTCTCCATACAATATCATTTTGGTCGCAGCCTATCACTTTGGTTGGATCCATACACATACTTTATGCATCCCCAAACTATATGTATTTCAGCCAACGTCCGTGTTAGGACGATTCAATAAGCTCTCCATACAGTGTCATCTCGGTCGTAGCCTATCACTTCGGTTAGATCCATACACATACTTTAGGCGTCCCCAAAATACATGTATTTCAGCCAACGTCCGTGTTAGGACGATTCGATAAGCCACAGGTGCAACTCTCTTACCCAAATCCAACTTGCACATTTTCCACCGAGGCACTTCATCTTTACTAAAGGATACAATCCAAAGTTTACCCACCATCAATTATCTTAGTCAAGAGTACAATTTCCTGTAACGTCTTATCCAACATAATATATATCCCGTAATGTCTTATTTTAACTTTCCTTTTCGACTATGAATTCAACAATCGAACTTCTGAGCAACGATCTATCTTTTCCAACTTGATAAGCAACATTCAACGTTAATCCAATTAACCGACTTTCGATATCGATCCAATATTGTCGTCATGAGCATTCAGTTCCCTCTTTATGGAAAATTTTACTTCTCGATACAAACAACTCAAGTCTCATATATTGTAGTTCCCACTTAAGGCTGACACATTACTTCTAAAGTCTCAAACATCTCTAAGGTTCACATTGCATCATATACTTTCTTAGGTCATACTCATCACCATCTTCCGTGCACTACCAAAAGGATCATTCTATGGGTCATTAACGGTCATCCTATTATTCGGTCAAGTCTCTAAAGCTAGCTGTACCGACAGCTAAACTTATTCATTCAGGTGGCTACCCTAGAGTGGACGACTACTAGGGTTATACTAGTTTCTTATAATTAGGGCCAACTAGCAACCGACAGTTCAAGGCAACTCTACCAAAATCTATGGGTATAACTCAGTCTCGCCATTGTCGGCTATGCCGACAACTAGTTATGAAGCCAACGGTATCTATGGTCAAGTCCATCTATGGTCATCCTCAAGGAACTAATTTCCACAGAGCCTCATTCTAGACTTACCCCAACAATCGACTAAGATCGATCTAGCAACATTACGGTCTAAATTCCAACCCGACATACAATTCCAGCAGTCTAATCCATCATATAAATTTCAAACGATCTGACTTTTATTCCAATTCCTTCGTATCCACATGGGTCCATACACCGAGGCTAACTATTCAAGGGTTATTGATTCCGATAGTCTCAACAGAACTTGTTACGACCCGCACCCGCTTTTCGGATACGAGACGTGTCCAAGCCAGCCTACGCCGCAGAGTCGACGGTAGAACACTGTCAAGCCCGCAAGAAATAATTGCTCAAAATAAATTTTATTGCTCATTCATATTTCTAAATTTATTACAACATTTACAATATTCAAAATTAAAGAAAATACGAAGTTCTTACAAAAAATAAAAATGATACAACTGCTATATATTTCTAGGTTGACTTCAGCATACCCAAGCCTTCCCAATGCTAAGAGTGGTCGCGGCTAAACCTGAAAAATGTTGATTTCCAATCAAGAATGGAACGAGCACAATCTCATAACAGATTCAATAAATGACAAAATCCATAAATCTGTAAATAATAATGAAATACACGACGAAAAGACAAGTATAGAATCATGACAGAAACTGACCATGGAGAACAAGGCAAGTGAGTACTAAAAACAGAGAAGACCTGTAGTCAGCAATATATACTGTAGAACCAGACACTGTACCTATCTAGTGAGTTGAAATACTACTTCGACATGTAAACGACTAAGGCTAAATTCGGCACCTCGCACATGAAATGTGCGACTGCTGTTAGGCACGAATAAGATCCGGTACGCCGCACGTGAGGTGTGCCAATGCTATTAGGCACGAATAATTTGGGTTTGTTTACATGTCTAGAGTATTTTCCCGCCCGACCAGTACTCATGGATCCAAACAGGTCACGAACACGGTAATAGATTGGTCACGAACAACATGTAAAGAATCCATAACTACTATCTCGTGTAACATCATGTCAAGAATCAACAGGATATCAATGTAACATACTACTACGTACATGATTCATAGAGATAATCAGATATAAAAACTATCAGAGATGTACTCGCCTGAGGTCCTGTGCTGGTGAAACCGATAATACTATACCACTCAATGAGCCACAATCAGTCAACACATGCAGAAGTCTCCAGATGCTGAAATAAAGATTACCAAACTTTTTAGATTAGTCAAATTAGCTAGAATTGCTGTACTTAAGTCCAATTCTGGAGATAGGAGCAAAACGGTAATTTCGGGTCAAAACGGTGTCCGTCGTTGGACCCGTTTTGCACCGAAAAGCGTGCTAGTATGGTCTCTAAAGTCGTCAAACTATATATCAATAGGTTTGGTTTTTCGATACGAACCCAACCGTATATCCAAAGTTGGGTTTCGGCAGCCGTGCACAAAATTGCCTGTTGAATCGGATTGTGGGACCCACAAAACGGCGATTCGATCAACTGTCTCAGAATCAGACCAAATTGGCATATAAGACCAAAAAACGATACGGTCCTGTTGGCGCAAGTTTCGTCTCGATCTGACGAACGTGCACAAAGTAATTAAAATTTGCACAGAGGCCGATACGGTGAATTTCGACAGATACGCATCAAATTTATTGCGCACACACGCAACCAATTTGAATTCCGTCAAAGCCCACACGTCCGCAAAATCGATAGTCATCCCATTTACTCAATCAAGTCTAACTATTCTCGTCCGACATAATTCGAATCCCACACTCGACTTTTCTAAGGTCGACACAACTTTGGTATATATGTCCAGCCCGACTTAGCCAACCGTGCTTACGCGAACCATCTTTTTATTTGTCAAAAACTGTTCTCCTATGTTTTACAAAATAGTTAGACTTATTGTATAGACATCAGTGGACATTTGAGAGAGAGCGCACCAAGGATATCAACTTTGCGGAAGCAATATTTCAGAGTTTGCGGAAACAACGGAGTTAAAGAATTCAAACGATAGTCCAAGGACGTAAAGATGTACTCTGATACCATTATGTCACGTCCCGCTCCCGTAGGAGCGATCGTCCTCACTAAGGTGATGCCGCACGAGCCTAGATTGCGCTCGTACAAGGCGGGTTCCATAACGGCCGATTTCATCGGCTGCGACGGGGTCGTCGCACAGAAGTGCCATGCAGAGATATTGAATAATAGCAGCAGAAATTAGAACAACACACAAGTTATTGCAAAACACTCTTTTATTGATATTGAAACAAAGATTACAATGGACGCAAGGCTAAGATTACAAATCTTTCAAGCTCACTCATCTCACATTACAAATCACTCAGCTCTCTCTCATCTCTCAATACAAGTCTTGAGCCAGCGGATGCTTCGGAAGGCGACGTCTATATATGTCTCGTATAAGTCTTAACTCCATGCGGCCGCACGCTTCGAATCGTCAAGGAACTCCGTGCCTCGACGCATCCAAGCGAGCTCTGTGCCACGAGCTTCTACCTGTGCCTGCATATGAAAACTATATGGGTGTCAGTACTCAATGTACTGGTGGAATGAGCTTCTCGCCCACCCATACAAAACTGACACGTTTGATTACTTTGTGCAACTTAGTCCCCTTTATGATTGTCTTTCTACTCTTGTCTTAGGATCAGTTTTAGGACCGACGCCTTGGCCTATTCTGTGTCTCTAGACCATCTCGTGCTTGCAACGTTAACTTATACCTTGCCTCAAGACCCTTCTTGTGCCAACAACGTTAACCTATCGAGTCGTGTTTGCCTTACGGCTTAAAATCAGAGACGCAACTACTCGATAGACTCTATTTCCGTGTGACCATGCTACAAACCCTTGCTGAGGCCGTGCCTCGCAACTCAGTTAGACTTAACCATATCGCCGCCTCGCTGTCCTTGCTATTTTTATCTCTAACTGACCCAATCAAGACTTGTGGGTTAAGTGTCACTCGACCGACTTTGCCTTGTGGCATCTCCTGACATAAACTTAAGACATCTCAATCATAACATGCAACTTATATGCCGACAACATAAGGCTCGACGCCACATCTCGTGTCGAAGTACGTCACCTACGTTACGACCAAATCTTAGGCCCAATATTGTATTCAAACTATACACACACATTCAACTCGACTCCTTGATATAGTGCACTCAATACTCGACTCAATCCAAAGGCACACTCACAGATTGCCGCCCGTGCCGACTCATCTATATGAGGTCACTAGCATGACAAGCTATCTTGGACTATAGCTTTTATTAGCCGGGGACCTTGCAGCGTAAGTAGCGACAAGTCCCTGCTTAACCCGTACTATCACCCTATCACCCAGCACAGCTATACCGTATTTCCTTCTAGGCCGAGTCGGTCCCGTGTCCCCAGGTTGTCGCTCGAGGAAACTGTCCTTGTCGACAAGTTGTCCAATGACCATACAAGACTTGACACAAACTGACATCTCACACAGTCATTCCTCTTCCAATGTTACCATCTCTTTCAAACCAATATCAAGACTTCTATCATTGAGATCCCTCGACGACCCACGGTCGCGAGCCTTCTCCCTTGATGCTCCTTGAAATCCCTGACGACCCACGGTCGTGAGCCTTCTCCTTCTTACCATATCATTTTATTCAACTCAATGCCTATTCGATAGTCCTTCCTCCAAAACTCATTAAATCAACCGTGGTTCATGCCTTAAACACTAAGTCCGTGCATCGTACCTTAAGCCAATTGTGCTCTATGCGACACTCCTGCCCAAGTCGACGGGCCTTGAGATCGTGGGACTACTTAACTTTGACAAACCGCGAAATAGCAGGACGGTACTTGTAATATCTTAGGTCGACCGACATAACTTTGCCTAACTTAACTTCGTAACAACTTAACGAGCAAAGGCTGCGTCAAGCTTTGCCTTAACGGATCGTGCCGTGCACGCATCCAACTTGAATGACCAAGTCCCTCGGGTGCCTAGACTTAGGTCACAAGCTGCTCAACGCAACTTTAACTCATGGGCAAGCCAAGGCTATGCCAAGCCTTGGACGACGGGACCGTGCATGCTTTATAAGCATTTATGCGGGCAACGCCTATGACTTAGGCTACGTTCATAACTTTACCTACTCAACCAAATTCCCTTCTCCTAAGCCATGGGATGAAGGATCGAGTGTCATTTTAAAAGCACGCCGTGCACCAACTCTAAGCCGACCGTTGGACCTTTCAATATTCTAACTCAATTTGACCTGTCGGGATTATTCCCTTTAGCTATGTGGATTCGTCTTTTTATTATCAAGCCTACTTGTGCGAGTTGAAAACATACGATTTATTATGTGAAGGTAAAAATGAGGCAAGTTCACCGAAACTACCCCCACCTGAGCGAGCGGTCGCCTTGACCGAGCGATGTCTTCATGCAGCCGTTGCAAGGCTAAGTCCGTATATTATGTCGATTCTTCCGATTGACTGAGCAGGACGGAACACTACAACGGATGCTTTAGAAGGTGACGTCCATATATTATGTCCTGTATAAGTTTGGAATACATGCGGCTGCACGCTTCGAATCGCCAAGGAACTCCGTGCCTCGACGCATCCAAGCGAGCTCCGTGCCACGGGCTTCTACCTGTGCCTGCACATAAAAACTATGTGGGTGTCAGTACTCAACTGTACTGGTAGAATGAGCTCCTCGTCCACCCATAGAAAACCCATACGTTTGATTTACTTCGTGCAACATAGTCCTTCTATCAATTGTCTTTCTAGTCTTGCCTTAGGATTATTTTAGGACCAACGCCTTGGCCTACTTTGTGTCTCTAGACCACCTCGTGCTTGTGACGACAATGTTAACCCAGACCTTGCCTCAAGACCCTTCTCGTGCCAACAACGTTAACCTATCAAGTCGTGCTTGCCTTTTGGCATAAAATCGGAGACTCAACTACGCAGTAGTACCCAATTCCTTGTGACCGTGCTACAAATCCATCATACCGTGCCTCGTAACTCAATATGACTTCACTATATCGCCGCCTCGCGGCCCTTGCTACCTCTTCTTTCAAAAATCCATTTAAAATGTACTTTTCACGTCCATTTGAAAAAGTTTAAAATTATTAAAATATGCAAATGCACAAAACATACGGATGGCTTCTAATCTAGCAACAGGAGCATAGGTCTCATCATAATCAATTCCTTCTTCTTGATTATAACCTTGTGCCACTAGACGTGCTTTGTTGCGTAGAACTTGTCCATCTTCACTGAGTTTATTTCGAAACACCCATTTGGTACCAATTATCGATTGACCAATAGGTTTAGGAACAAGTTCCCAAACTTGGTTTCTCTCAAATTGATTAAGTTCCTCTTGCATGGCAGAAATCCAAAACTCATCAGTGAAAGCATCATCTACATTCTTAGGTTCTATTTGTGAAATAAATGCTACATTTGCTGCTATATCAGAATCTTTAAGAGATGAACGTGTACTTACACCTTTGGATACATCACCTATAATGAGAGTTTCTGGATGATCTGGCTTGAATCTTAATGATTCAAATCTTTGGGCCATACCTTTCACAAGGTTCTTCTCAGTTCCTGCATCTTCGAAACTTTTATCAGTCCTTGCCTCTTGGGTCAGATCATTCTCAGAACTCTTCTTAGTCTTTGTATGTGTATCTTCATCACTGTCGCTAGATCTGTGACTATTTAACTCATCAAAGGTAACATTAATAGTCTCTTCAACAATCATAGATCTTTTATTGAAAATTCTATATCCCTTACTCTTAGCAGCATATCCGAGAAATATCCCGTCATCTGCTTTGGAGTCGAACTTTTCCAAGTTATCCTTGGTGTTCAGGATAAAACAGCGACAACCAAAAACTTTGAAATAAGAAATATTTGGAATTCTTCCAAACCAAAGCTCATATGGTGTTTTTCTTCGAGATTGGTCGAATTAACACCCTATTTAAAATATGACAGGCTGTACTAACAGCTTCTGCCCAAATATTTAGGAAGATTATACTAATTCAGCATGACTCTAGCCATTTCGCTTAGAGTACGATTCTTCCGCTCCACAACACCATTCTGTTGGGGAGTTCTAGGACAAGAAAATTCGTGGTAATATCCACTATCATCACAAAACTTTTTGAAATCAGAATTTTTGAATTCGCCACCATGATCACTTCGGATACGAGTAATCATGAAGCCTTTTTCGTTTTGTACCTTTTTACAAAATATCTGAAATTCAAAATTGCATCACTTTTGTTTGATAAGAAATAAACCCAAGTAAATCGAGAGAAATCATCAAAAATAACAAAAGCGTAGAGCTTACCGCCAAGACTAGCGACTACTAGGACCAAATAAATCCATATGAATTAACTGCAAAGGTCTCGAAGTGCTTACAGCGTTGATGGATTTAAAAGTAGACCTATGTGCTTTGTTCTTTTCGCAGTCAGCACATACCATATCTCTCTTGAATGGAATTTCAGGGAGTCCTCTTACCAACTTCTTTGTATTTAGACGTGAGATAGTATCCATGTTTGCATGTCCTAGTCTCATGTGCCATAGCCAACTTTTATCTTGATTGGCTACTAGGCACCTTCCTGCATTATTAGTATTCTCCAAAAAGAAAACATAAATGTTGTCTTCTCTAATCCCTTTATATACGGGATCACCAGACAACATATCATATATGGTACATTTATTTTACAAAAATGATACCATAACATTAGCACCAAATGACTTATGCTCAATAGGTTATGTTTTAATTCAGTTACTAGACAAACATCCTTTATTATTGGATAAGGAGAAATACCTACAGTACCATTACCTATTATATCACCTCTCAAGTTATTTTCGAAGGAGACGTATCCTTTTTTCTTCATCGATAGCGTAGCGAATAAAGATGCATCACCAGTCATGTGTCGCGAACATCTGCTATCAAGGATCTATTTGTTTCTAGCATGAGAGGATTGAGGGTCCACCTACAAGACAAGTAGATGAATCCTTTGGTACCCATTTTCTGTAGGGTCCATACTGATTAGCTTTAGATCTCCAGACTAAAGTGTGATTGTCAACAAGCTTTTTTGCTAAACAATACTATGATATGTGTCAGTGCGTACCACAATAAGTGCAAGTCAGTTTAGAACCAGATGTGGTTGAAACTGTGTTCACATGCTTGTTTGATTTCTTGGAGAACCTATAAGTGAAAGCATGATGATATTCGTGTTTCTTCTGTGCTTTCTTGTTTTTAGTCCTCTTAGGTGTATGCTTAGCATTAGGACTAAAATTAGGCTGTGTCACAAGTATTGCCTGTTTGCCTAACTTGATTTCTAACTTTTTAGAAATCGCAATAGACTCTTCATATTTAGCAGTTATAACTGAGAGTCTATGTTCTGTTACTAAGTGTATCTTCTTCTCTGTGTCATACAACTTTTGCATCTTAACGTAATCTCTTTCTTTCTTTTCAATTTTGAGGATAGCCTCATGATAGTCTACCTTGAGTTTGGCTATCTCTTCCGTGTTACCGGTAGTAGACGTCTCTTTAATATCTTCAATAAGATTGGACAGTCTAGCTAACTCGGTTGTGTATGCCTTAATCTCTTTTCGAGATTGCTTATACTTGTCAAGCATATTTTTGTGTTCTTCAAGTAAATCGCTAAAGGCATTTTCTAACTCATCGAAAGTAAAATCATCATATAGAGGGTTTGACGATACCTTATCAAATGCCATAAGACAGACATTTGTATTACCGCAGGGTCTATCTTTTTCTTCTGTATCACTGGCGTCACTTTTATGCCAGATACTTGTGTTGGCATACTTTCGACCACTTGTTGCTTTTCTACTTGATCTTGATTTGTCATAAGGACTGCTTCTCTTGGTGGTTGGACAGTCCTTCTTCATGTGCCCTGACTTCTTACATCCAAAGCATATGGTTTCATCTTCATTGCTTTTTTGGATATCTTTCTTCTTTGTTTGTAAACTTTAGGTACTTCCTGAAGTTTTTCACAAGTAGGGCTTGTTCATCACCACTTGACGATTCTTCATCGGAATCGTTGTACTTTGATTTTCTTGCTTGAGCTTTGAAGGCAATAGATTTCTCCTTTGGTGTTGCTTCTTCAAAATCTTGCAAGTCGAGTTCATGGGTCATGAGTTTGCCCATCAGCGTTTCCAGAGTCATAGTGGTGAGATCGTTTCCTTCAATGATTGCTGTGGCTTTTGGATTCCAGTTCTTTGTTAGAGCCCGCAGCACTTTTCTGATCTTCTCGTGATTGCTGTAATCCTTACCAGAGATTGTAAAGGATTAGTTATATCAAGGAAACGAGTAAACATCTGTGTAATTGACTCACCAGGTTTCATCTTAAAAGATTCATACTCCTGTGTCAGTCTACTAATTTTGGATTCCTTCACTTGGGAAGTCCCTTCATGGGTTACCTCAAGGAGTTTCCAAATTTCGTGAGACATCTTACAGGTTGAAACTCTGTTGAACTCGATTTTGTCAATTGCACAGAATAGTGCATTGATGGCACGAGCATCTAGGCTAGCTTTAGCCTTTTCAGCTTCAGTGTACTTATCATGGGTCTTTTCCACCAGCTGGCCTTCAACCACTATTGGTGCTGGTTTCTTATAACCATCAATGACTATTGACCAAAGATCAAAGTCGAGAGACTTTAGAAAGAAAGTCATTCGTGTTTTCCAGTAGGTATAATTTGTTCCATCAAATAGGGGAGGTCTATTTGTGGATTGCCCTTCACCGTTGAATATTGTTTTCACGGCTGCCATATATACTCTCTAAGGTTTGTTATATAAGAATAACCTGCTTTGATACCAATTGTAGGACCGTTGAGCACCTCTAGAGGGGGGGTGAATAGAGTGTGTGTGCAGCGAAAAATAATCACCAATTAAAATTTAAACTATGGCAGTGATATAAGACAGTAAATAAAGAGAGAGAATTCAAACTCAGTGACACAGCGATATATACTGGTATCCCTCTGAGAGGACTAATCCAGTCTCGAGTACTCTTGCTCGATGTTAATCCACTATGGCACAAGCTTTAACTAAGAGCTTGCAGTCTCTTACAACACCGTGATTGTGACAAGCGCACGACCAGCTTCACAACACCGTGCTTGGTGACGAGCGCACGACCAGCTCCACAACAGGAAAAGTTGTTGAACTTGAACGACCTCTTTACAACTCTTGAAACACCAAAAGATTCTAAATCAACTCTGATAGTACTGGCTTTTGGCTAAGAGATGTATATGTATGATTTGAAAATCTTAGATCGTTTGAAAACACTTGAGTAGTAGAGAAGAGAGAATGAATGAATGAGTGATTTGAAATGAAAAGTTCTTCTCTATTTATAGGTGTTTTCTCCAACCGAACTCGGGCAGAACTCGGGCAGAGTTCGGGTGCAAATATTTCGCAAAGAGACGTTGCTCGCTGATTTGGAGGCAACAGAAGTTTGAAACATTTTTGACCGAACTCGGTCAGAGTTCGGACCGAACTCGGGCCGAACTCGGTTACGAGTTCTGTCAGGAGATATTTGAAAATCTTTTGCAAAAACAGTTTCAAACTATGTTTTTGGTTATTTGTAAAATCATTTGTAAAGGCTATTTTCAAAAAAATGTTTTTGAAATATTTTGTAAATAAAATACGAATAGGTAGGCTTTTGGAATGTGGACAGTTTTAACCCTAAGCCAGTATTACCAAAATTGATTTTACATAATAATTCCTAGACTCAATAAAATATAAAATACAGAATAAAATAAAAATGAGTCTTCTGAAGATTTGATGATGTTGACGCTATGATTGATGCAGTACATTGTCCGTTGAATTTGATTTCATGTATCCTGAAATGATTAGCAGCATTTTCTATATTTTGTGTATTGACTTAAGTATGTGTTGATTATCGAAATCGGGTGTGACCATGGAATGGGCCAACAATCTCCCCATTTTGATAATTGACAAACTTGAGTCTATACCAAAATATATTTATATGAAATAGAACAAAATACAAAAGTACCTGAAAAAAATGAAGTTTTGTTTTTGGATCTGTTTATATGCTTTTTGGTATGGTACTCTTTTTCTCCCCCTTTGTCAAGTAGTAAAATGACTTGGCTCCCCCGTAATATGTGAAGCCAACAATAGACAAACACAAGACAAAGTGAAGCAAAAGACATAATCACAGCATAAAACATATGGAAACAACTAATATAGAAAGAAACAACTCGTACTAAACTGAAATAGTCATAAAATTTCCACTAATAATCCAAAAGTACAACTGAAAATGTCTAACTAATCAGTTTAGACATGAAAAAAAAAAACTACATCAACTGATCATCATCTAATCAATGTCCACTAGCCCATAGCTGAATCCACGTCACATCGTGGGGTCGTCCGCACCAGGAGTTATGAGGAAAATAAGCTGTGGTCGGGTCGAAAAACTGAAAGGAAGCCTCATCAGTAAATCGAGGACCTGGAAATGTAGGGTGAGGTAAGATAGTGACTGGATGACAGGATCATGAGCCAGGCTGTAGTGGAGGTCAGCAATGCTATTTCTCAGCACCTGGGCCTGAGAAATGCGCCGGAACTCCGAATCCTGATGACGTTGCGTAGAGACAGCAACAAAATCATCAAAACGCTGATAGAACATCGGATCAAATCCTGGGACAGGGGCCGGAGCAGGAGGAGCATCAGCAGGAGGGACCTCAGCATCAGCAGCTGGAGCAGGATGAGCTCCATGAGGCAGAGTGGAGCAGAAAATCGACGAGATCTAGTCAGCTCGACAGGAGTGGAGGAGAAGGCACACGTCTCAAGATCAATCTCGAAACGTCGAAAGATAGATGCTAAGTGCATTGGATATACTAGATTCTACCTGCATTTTTGCAGTTAAGCATCCAGGACATCACAGTTTTGGGAAGAGAATGGGATGCCAAAGTGGATATGATATAAAGCAGATAGTTCCAAAAGGTTACTTCATCAGTTGAACCTTTCTTTGGAAGAAGAACGGAGAAAACCATACGATGAAGTTCATAGAAGGTTTGGTTCAAATTTTTGGCAAAAATTCTACGGGAACAGGGTTAGGATGACAGATTAGTTCCCTGAAGGAAGCAAGAGTGACATCAGCAGGGAATTGAATATGATAGATGTCAACCAAGGCATCACCAAGATCAGGAATATGGAAGAATTGCTGATGTCGGTGGCGCTAAATTAACTCTTGCCCAGCAATGCAAGAATAGAAATTTCGTTTGGTTTTACTTGCAGGTTGCAGTAAAACATACGGATGGCGTTGTCATAAATATTTTCTTGTACTCGAAGAAATCTCGGTACCCAAGTTGGTCAAAAGTTGGAGCGTACTCAAAGAAAGTAGTAAAATTTACAAAAGCTCCATTACAAATACGACGACCAAAAAAGAGTCGAACCAGAGATCCGAAAAATCTTTGTCGGGAACAAAGTAGAGTCATATTCTTCGGGATCTCAGGTCGTGCTGGACTGAATAGACTAGCAGGGGTGCATTCAGAAGAAGAGGAGGCACCTTGGGAAGTGGTTCCTCTTTGACGCTTGGGGGCCATGAGAAAGTAGAGAGAAAGTACCTTTGAGAAAAAGGAAGGAGGAACAAGATGAGCGCCCACTAGATCTCTTCGGAACCTTGCTAGGATGGAGGAGGAGAGAGGCTTCTTGGAAGAGAGGAGTGATTTCCACGAGTTGTTGTGTGGAAAAAGTGGAAGGAAAGATGGATTATATAGGCACTAGGGCCGGGTTCGTTTCTGGAACCATAACAGCGCCGACCGAACTCGGTCCGAATTCGGTCCGAACTCGGTCAGAGTTCGGGCCGAGTTCGGCCACTTGCATTCCCGAGACAGTCAATGCATTCTGGTAGGTTTAAAAGTAGAATTTAATAACTTTGACTGTAATATTAAATAACGACTGTTATTTTTGGGTTAACTGTAGGGGTTGTCCCAGCTAACGGAGGTTCACCGGGGAACTCTTAAGTACCGCTTCGCTTCGGCCGTAGCCGTGGTGACAGACATACCCTTTTTAAGTTTGTACCCAAAAACAATTTTCGTTAAATAAATAATAAAGTATCAAGTCATAAATTCAATTTTAATTACCATATACATTATGAGTCTGAGAATTCAAGAATGCCGAGCTCACGCCTCAAAATGTTAAAACGGTCTTCAGCCAATGGTTTAGTGAATATCTGCTAGTTGATGATCAGTGTCAATAAATTCTAGGCAGATATCCCCGTATTGTTGATGATCACGAAGAAAATGATGTCTAATTTCTATGTGCTTTGTGCGTGAATGACAAATAGGGTTCTTAGTCAGATTTATAGCACTAGTGTTGTCACAATAAATAGGAACATTTGTGTAGTGCAGATTGTAGTCCTCTAAGGTTTGCTTCATCCACAAAATCTGAGCACAACAACGTCCTGCGGCGATATACTCAGCCTCAGTTGTTGATAATGCTACTGAATTTTGTTTCTTGCTAAACCAAGAGACTAAGGCCTTTCCTAAGAAATGACATGTGCCACTGGTACTTTTACGGTCCACTTTGCATCCAGCAAAATCCGCATCCGAGTAACCTATCAGGTCAAAGGATTTGGTTTTGGGATACCATAAGCCAACTGTAGAAGTTCCTTTAAGGTATCGAAAGATACGCTTAACGGCACTAAGATGTGATTCCTTAGGGTTTGCCTGATAACGTGCACAAATGCAAACGCTAAACATAATATCAGGGCGACTAGCAGTTAAGTATAATAAACTACCAATCATACCTCGATACTTACGCTGATCGACAGGTTTGCCACTTTCATCAGCATCAAGCTTTGTAGATGTAGCCATAGGCGTCCCGATTGGCTTTACATTCTCGAAGTCGTACTTTTTAGTATCCTTCGTGTATTTAGCTTGGTTGATGAATGTTCGTTCGAGTGCTGTTTGATTTGAAGTCCTAGGAAGAAGTTTAGCTCTCCATATACTCATCTCAAATTCACTCTGCATACACTTGGCAAAATCTTGACGAGTTTTTCATTAGTAGAACCAAATATAATGTCATCTACATAAATTTGCACTAGAAGAATGTCATCATTCATGGATTTAATAAATAAAGTAGTATCAATCTTTCCTTTCGAAAATCATTATCAAGTAAGAAGCGCTTAGGCGTTCATACCAAGCACGAGGTGCTTGTTTGAGTCCATAAAGTGCTTTCTTAAGCTTGAAGACGTGATCAGGTTTTTGAAAATCTTCAAAACCAGGGGGTTGTTTCACAAAAACCTCTTCTTTCAAAAATCCATTTAAAAATGCGCTTTTCACGTCCATTTAAAAAGTTTAAAATCATTAAAAATGCAAATGCACAAAACATATGGATGGCTTCTATCTAGCAACAGGAGCATAGGTCTCATCATAATCAATTCCTTCTTCTTGATTATAACCTTGTGCCACTAGACGTGCTTTGTTGCGTAGAACTTGTCCATCTTCACTGAGTTTATTTCGAACACCCATTTGGTACCAATTATCGATTGACCAATAGGTTTAGGAACAAGTTCCCAAACTTGGTTTCTCTCAAATTGATTAAGTTCCTCTTGCATGGCAGAAATCTAAAACTCATCAGTGAAAGCATCATCTACATTCTTAGGTTCTATTTGTGAAATAAATGCTACATTTGCTGCTATATCAGAATCTTTAAGAGATGAACGTGTACTTACACCTTTGGATACATCACCTATAATGAGAGTTTCTGGATGATCTGGCTTGAATCTTAATGATTCAAATTTTGGGCCATACCTTTCACAAGGCTCTTCTCAGTTCCTGCATCTTCGGAACTTTTATCAGTCCTTGCCTCTTGGGTCAGATCTTTCTCAGAACTCTTCTTAGTCTTTGTATGTGTATCTTCATCATCACTGTCGCTAGATCTGTGACTATTTAACTCATCAAAGGTAACATTAATAGTCTCTTCAACAATCATAGATCTTTTATTGAAAATTCTATATCCCTTACTCTTAGCAGCATATCCGAGAAATATCCCGTCATCTGCTTTGGAGTCGAACTTTCCCAAGTTATCCTTGGTGTTCAGGATAAAACAGCGACAACCAAAAACTTTGAAATAAGAAATGTTTGGAATTCTTCCAAACCAAAGCTCATATGGTGTTTTCTTCGAGATTGGTCGAATTAACACCCTATTTAAAACATGACAGGCTGTACTAACAGCTTCTGCCCAAAAATATTTAGGAAGATTATACTGATTCAGCATGACTCTAGCCATTTCGCTTAGAGTACGATTCTTCCGCTCCACAACACCATTCTGTTGGGGAGTTCTAGGACAAGAAAATTCGTGGTAATATCCACTATCATCACAAAACTTTTTGAAATCAGAATTTTCGAATTCGCCACCATGATCACTTCGGATACGAGTAATCATGAAGCCTTTTCGTTTTGTACCTTTTTGCAAAATATCTGAAATTCAAAAATTGTATACTTTTGTTTGATAAGAAATAAACCCAAGTAAATCGAGAGAAATCATCAACAATAACAAAAGCGTAGAGCTTACCGCCAAGACTAGCGACTCTACTAGGACCAAATAAATCCATATGAATTAACTGCAAAGGTCTCGAAGTGCTTACAGCGTTGATGGATTTAAAAGTAGACCTATGTGCTTTGTTCTTTTCGCAGTCAGTACATACCATATCTCTCTTGAATGGAATTTCAGGGAGTCCTCTTACCAACTTCTTTGTATTTAGACGTGAGATAGTATCCATGTTTGCATGTCCTAGTCTCATGTGCCATAGCCAGCTTTCATCTTGATTGGCTACTAGGCACTTCCTGCATTATTAGTATTCTCCAAAAAGAAAACATAAATGTTGTCTTCTCTAATCCCTTTATATACGGGATCACCAGACGACATATCATATATGGTACATTTATCTTTCACAAAATTGATACCATAACCATTATCAGCCAAATGACTTATGCTCAATAGGTTATGTTTCAATTCAGTTACTAGACAAACATCCTTTATTATTGGATAAGGAGAAATACCTACAGTACCATTACCTATTATATCACCTCTCAAGTTATTTCCGAAGGAGACGTATCCTTTTTCTTCATCGATAGCGTAGCGAATAAAGATGCATCACCAGTCGTGTCGCGAACATCCGCTATCGAGGATCCATTTGCTTCTAGCATGAGAGGGTTGAGGGTCCACCTACAAGACAAGTAGATGAATCCTTTGGTACCCATTTTCTGTAGGGTCCATACTGATTAGCTTTAGGTCTCCAGACTAAAGTGTGATTGTCAACAAGCTTTTTGCTAAACAATACTGTGATATGTGTCCGTGCGTACCACAATAAGTGCAAGTCAGTTTAGAACCAGATGTGGTTGAAACTGTGTTCACATGCTTGTTTGTTTCTTGGAGAACCTATAAGTGAAAGCATGATGATATTCGTGTTTCTTCTGTGCTTTCTTGTTTTTAGTCCTCTTAGGTGTATGCTTAGCATTAGGACTAAAATTAGGCTGTGTCACAGGTATTGCCTGTTTGCCTAACTTGATTTCTAACTTTTTAGAAATCGCAATAGACTCTTCATATTTAGCAGTATAACTGAGAGTCTATGTTCTGTTACTAAGTGCATCTTCTTCTCTGTGTCATATAACTTTTGTATCTTAACATAATCTCTTTCTTTCTTTTCAATTTGAGGATAGCCTCATGATAGTCTACCTTGAGTTTGGCTATCTCTTCCGTGTTACCGGTAGTAGACGTCTCTTTAATATCTTCAATAAGATTGGACAGTCTAGCTAACTCGGTTGTGTATGCCTTAATCTCTTTTCGAGATTGCTTATACTTGTAAGCACATTTTTGTGTTCTTCAAGTAAATCGCTAAAGGCATTTTCTAACTCATCGAAAAAAAATCATCATATAGAGGGTTTGACGATACCTTATCAAATGCCATAAGACAGACATTTGATTACCGCAGGGTCTATCTTCTTCTTCTGTATCACTGGCGTCACTTTCATGCCAGATACTTGTGTTAGCATACTTTCGACCAGTTGTTGCTTTTCTACTTGATCTTGATCTGTCATAAGGACTGCTTCTCTTGGTGGTTGGACAGTCCTTTTCATGTGCCCTGACTTCTTACATCCAAAGCATATGGTTTCATCTTCATTGCTTTCTTGGATATCTTTCTTCTTTCTGCTTGTAAACTTTAGGTACTTCCTGAAGTTTTCACAAGTAGGGCTTGTTCATCACCACTTGACGATTCTTCATCGGAATCGTTGTACTTTGATTTTCTTGCTTGAGCTTTGAAGGCAATAGATTTCTCCTTTGGTGTTGCTTCTTCAAAATCTTGCAAGTCGAGTTCATGGGTCATGAGTTTGCCCATCAGCGTTTCCAGAGTCATAGTGGTGAGATCGTTTCCTTCAATGATTGCTGTGGCTTTTGGATTCCAGTTCTTTGTTAGAGCCCGCACACTTTTCTGATCTTCTCGTGATTGCTGTAATCCTTACCAAGAGATTGTAAAGGATTAGTTATATCAAGGAAACGAGTAAACATCTGTGTAATTGACTCACCGGGTTTCATCTTAAAAGATTCATACTCCTGTGTCAGTCTACTAATTTTGGATTCCTTCACTTGGGAAGTCCCTTCATGGGTTACCTCAAGGAGTTTCCAAATTTGTGAGACGTCTTACAGGTTGAAACTCTGTTGAACTCGGTTTTGTCAATTGCACAGAATAGTGCATTGATGGCACGAGCATCTAGGCTAGCTTTAGCCTTTTCAGCTTCAGTGTACTATCATGGGTCTTTTCCACCAGCTGGCCTTCAACCACTATTGGTGCTGGTTTTTATAACCATCAATGACTATTGACCAAAGATCAAAGTCGAGAGACTTTAGAAAGAAAGTCATTCGTGTTTTCCAGTAGGTATAATTTGTTCCATCAAATAGGGGAGGTCTATTTGTGGATTGCCCTTCACCGTTGAATATTGTTTTCACGGCTGCCATATATACTCTCTAAGGTTTGTTATATAAGAATATAACCTCTTGATACCAATTGTAGGACCGTTGAGCACCTCTAGAGGGGGGGTGAATAGAGTGTGTGTGTGCAGCGGAAAATAATCACCAATTAAAATTTAAACTATGGCAGTGATATAAGAGACAGTAAATAAAGAGAGGAATTCAAACTCAGTGACACAGCGATATATACTGGTATCCCTCTGAGAGGACTAATCCAGTCTCGAGTACTCTTGCTCGATGTTAATCCACTATGGCACAAGCTTTAACTGAGAGCTTGCAGTCTCTTACAACACCGTGCTTGGTGACAAGCGCACGACCAGCTTCACAACACCGTGCTTGGTGACGAGCGCACGACCAGCTCCACAACAGGAAAGTTGTTGAACTTGAACGACCTCTTTACAACTCTTGAAACACCAAAAGATTCTAAATCAACTCTGATAGTACTGGCTTTTGGCTAAGAGATGTATAGGTATGATTTGAAAATCTTAGATCGTTTGAAAACACTTGAGTAGTAGAGAAGAGAGAATGAAGAATGAATGAGTGATTTGAAATGAAAAGTTCTTCTCTATTTATAGGTGTTTTCTCCAACCGAACTCGGGCAGAACTCGGGCAGAGTTCGGTGCAAATATCTCGCAAGAGACGTTGCTCGCTGATTTGGAGGCAACAGAAGTTTAAAACATTTTTGACCGAACTCGGTCAGAGTTCGGACCGAACTCGGGCCGAACTCGGTTACGAGTTCTGTCAGGAGATATTTGAAAATCTTTTGCAAAAACAGTTTTCAAACTATGTTTTTGGTTATTTGTAAATCATTTGTAAAGGCTATTTTCAAAAAATGTTTTTGAAATATTTTGTAAATAAAATACGAATAGGTAGGCTTTTGGAATGTGGACAGTTTTAACCCTAAGCCAGTATTACCAAAATTGATTTTACATAATAATTCCTAGACTCAATAAAATATAAAATACAGAATAAAATGAAAAATGAGTCTTCTGAAGATTTGATGATGTTGACGCTATGATTGATGCAGTACATTGTCCGTTGAATTTGATTTCATGTATCCTGAAATGATTAGCAGCATTTTCTATATTTTGTGTATTGACTTAAGTATGTGTTGATTATCGAAATCGAGTGTGACCATGGAATGGGCCAATAGGCATGATTCACCATGCACGCTTTCGCGGGATAATCATCCTCATCAGACGACGTAACTCTTATTCGAGTCTAGACTAATTCATTCTCGATACGCGGATTGGACCTACTCAATCCTCAAGTTTATTTCATTCATCAATCGCAAGTCCTAACATCCTCAAAATTTTTCTTCGCATCAAACCGACAAGTCGAGACAATCAAAGTTGCCGCATCCTGATTTTTCGAGTTCGATCATTCCCGCGACATGAATCACCATTTCAGCGCTCACGCAGAACAATCGCCCCAAATCCGACGTAACGCATGTGCGAGGATGGAGTTGCGCTCGCGCAAGACAAGAATGTCGACGATGTGGTTATCCGCATAACCATCAAGACACAATCATTTTCATCCAACATTCATCTCAATCAAAATCCTAAGTATAACACCCAACCGAACAATAACACTAGCATGATCGTCATCCGCCGAGTCAGAGTACCCCCGAGTTATCGCATATCGATCTTTGATATGCCTTAATACCATCGACGATATGTGTAACCTGACGATCTTTCTTCGCAACCAATTTCGAGTCGTGCGAATGATGCTATCGTCCGACTGGATAATCTCCTCGACATTCAATTCAAGTTTGATCATTATCCCTCGAATCATTCACAACATCAATTTCCTCAAACCAATTTCACGTATTGTTCATCCGTTTATCTTAAGTCACCGACCAACATATTTCTTCAATTCGCATCATTCTTGCTATCTCAAATCATCGACTACATCCGTTCCGATCCTCAGAGTCATTTGCATCACTTCAAAATCAAACCTTTCAGGCACGCTATCTACCTGTCGTGCTAACTTTCGTATCAATTTCTTCGATCAAGTCATCCATTCGTACACCCTAAGTCTTCCTCGATTCGATTTTCTACTTAATCATTTTTGCATTTCATACTCGCGCAATCCACAATCTCGTGCACGTACCGTGCACGTCCATTCCTAGGTTGTTCGAATCGACTCGCCAAAATCTTCAAGACTATATTTTGCTCAATCATATTCAATCTAAAGCTTTGCATACATGCGACGCTTGCTGATAGACTCATCGACACCCCGAATCCTCAATCAATCGATCGACATTCCTGAGGCTATCGCATACACCACTCAGGAATGAAGTCATTCAACAAATCCTCAAAACTATCATTCGAATTAAAATTGACTTTTTGAATCCCGTTCGAACCATTCCTCAATTTCCAAGCACGCTCATCTATATCGCACCGACGATATCGTCGTTCGATAGCACCCCTATCGATAGTCATCTCACTTTACACAATCGAGTTCAACTCATTCTAGCTCGAAACATTACGAATTCCGCACTCGACTTTGCTATAGTCGACACAATCCTTGGTGTATATGTCCAGCCCGATTTAGCCAACCGTGCTTACGCGAACCATTTTTGTTTTGACAAAAACTATTCTCCTACGTTTTGCAAATTATTTAGACTTATTATATGGACATCCCGTGGGACATTTGAGAGAGAGCGCACCAACGATTTCAACTTTGCGGAAGCAACAGAGTTTTACGGAAACATCGAAGTTAAAGAATTCAATAGTCCAAGGACGTAAAGCCATGCTCTGATACCATTACGTTACGCCCCGCTCCCGTAGGAGCGATCGTCCTCGCTAAGGCGTGATGCCGCAAGAGCCTAGATTGTGCTCGTGCAAGGCGGGTTCCATAACGGCCAATTTCAGCGGCTACGACGGGGTCGTCGCACAGAAGTCCCAAGCGGAGACATTGAATAATAGCAGCAAAAATTAAGAACAAAACACAAGTTATTCAAAGAAGCACTTTATTAATATTGAAACAAAGGTTACAATAGGGCGCAAGTCCAAGATTATAAGTCTCTCAAGCTCACTCAAGCTCACTCATCTCACATTATAAGTCACTCAACTCTCTCTCATCTCTCAATACATGTCTTGGTCCAGCGGATGTCATGCCCCGCCCGTAGGAGCGATCGTCCTCGCTAAGGCGTGATGCCGCACGAGCTTAGATTGTGCTCGTACAAGGCGGGCTCCATAACGGCCGATTTCAGCGGCTGCGACGGGGTCGTCGCACAGAAGTCCCATGTAGAGACATTGAATAATAGCAGCAGAAATTAGAACAACAAACAAGTCATTACAAAACACTCTTTTATTGATATTAAAACAAAGATTACAATGGACGTAAGGCTAAGATTACAAGTCTCTCAAGCTCACTCATCTCACATTACCAGTCACTCAACTCTCTCTCATCGCTCAATACAAGTCTCGAGCTAGCGGATGCTTCGGAAGGCGACATCCATAAATTATGTCATGTGTAAGTCTTAACTCCATGCGGTCGCACGCTTCGAATCTCCAAGGAACTCCGTGCCTCGATGCATCCAAGCTAGCTCCGCGCCACGAGCTTCTACCTGTGCCTGCATACGAAAACTATGTGGATGTCAGTACTCAACTGTACTGGTGGAATGAGCTCCTCACCCACCCATACAAAATCGACACGTTTGATTACTTTGTGCAACTTAGTCCCCTTTATGATTGTCTTTCTACTCTTGCCTTAGGATCAGTTTTAGGACCGACACCTTGGTCTATTCTGTGTCTCTAGACCATCTCGTGCTTGCAACATTAACTCATACCTTGCCTCAAGACCCTTCTCGTGCCAACAACGTTAACCTATCGAGTTGTGTTTGCCTTACGACTTAAAATCAGAGATGCAACTACTCGATAGACCCTATTTTCGTGTGACCGTGCTACAAACCCTTGCTGAGGCCGTGCCTCACAACTCAGTCAGACTTAACCATATCGTCGCCTCACGGCCCTTGCTACTTTGATCTCCAACCGACCCAATCAAGACTTGTGGGTTAAGTGTCACTCGACCGACTTTGCCTTGCGGCATCTCCTGACATAAACTCAAGACATCTTAATCATAACATGCAACTTATATGCCGACAACATAAGACTCGATGCCACATCTCGTGCCGAAGCACGTTGCCTACGTTACGACCAAATCTTAGGCCCAGTATTGTATTCAAACTATACACACACATTGAACTCGACTCCTTGATATAGTGCACTCAATACTCGACTCAATCTAAAGGCACACTCGCGGATTGCCGCCCGTGCCGACTCATCTATATGAGGTCACTAGCATGACAAGCTATCCTGGACTATAGCTTTTGTTAGCCGGGGCCCTTGTAGCGCAAGTAGCGAGCCCCGCTGCAAGTCCCCGTTTAACCCGTGCTATCACCTTATCACCCAGTACAGCTATACCGTATTTCCTCCTAGGCCGAGTCGGTCCCGTGGCCTTGGGTTGTCGCTCGAGAAAACTTTTCTTGTTGACAAGTTATCCAATGACTATGCAAGACTCGACACAAACTGACGTCTCACACAATCATTCCTCTTCCAATGTTACCATCTCTTTCAAACCAATATCAAGACTTCTATCCTTGAGATCCCTCGATGACCCACGGTCGCGAGCCTTCTCCCTTGATGCTCCTTGAGATCCCTCGACGACCCACGGTCGCGAGCTTTCTCCTTGTTACCATATCATTTCATTCAACTCAATGCCTATTCGATAGTCCTTCCTCCAAAACTTATTAAATCAACCGTGGTTCATGCCTTAAACACTAAGTCCGTGCATCGTACCTTAAGCCAATCGTACTCTACGCGATACTCCTGCCCAAGTCGACGGGCCTTGAGATCGTGGGACTACTTAACTTCGACAAACCGCGAAAGAGCGGGACAGTACTTGTAATGTCTTAGGTCGACCGGTATAACTTTGTCTAACTTAACTTTACAATAACTTAACGAGCAAAGGCTGCGTCAAGCTTTGCCTTAAAGGATCGTGCCGTGCACGCATCCAACTTGAACGACCAAGTCCCTCGGGTGCCTAGATTTAGGTCACAAGCTGCTCAACGCAACTTTAACTCATGGGAAAGCCAAGGCTATGCCAAGCCATGGACGACGGGACCGTGCATGCTTTATGAAGCATTTATGCGGGCGACGCCTATGACTTAGGATACGTTCATAACTTTGCCTACTCAACCAACTTTCCTTCTCCCAAGCCACGAGACGAAGGATCGAGTGTCATTTTCAAAGCACGCCGTGCACCAACTCTAAGCCGACCGTTGGGCCTTTCAATATTCTAACTTAATTTGACCTGTCGGGATTATTCTCTTTAGCTATGTGGATTCGTCTCTTTTATTATCAAGCCTACTTGTGCGAGTTGAAAACATGCAATTTATTATGTGAAGGCAAAGATGAGGCGAGTTCACCGAAACTACCCCACCTGAGCGAGCGGTCGCCTTGACCGAGCGATGTCTTCATGCAGCCGTTGCAAGGCTAAGTCCGAACGCCATCGGTATTTCGATTCCTCCGATTGACTGAGCGGGACGGGGTACTACATCATACACCACTCAGAAAAAATTTTGTCCTCGAAACTAACTGAGTACTTACTTATTGACTTATCATTTCTACTCAACATTCAAGGACTCTCGCACACACTTACTCCTATGCGTTTCCCAAATACGAGCCACGCTCGTGCTACCCACAATCATTTTCTTCTAAACTTACGATCTCAAAATCCTCGACACCTTCCCGTTCCGCAAGTCTCACTTGATTCATCGTATCACTTAGTTAGATCGTGCACATATTCCAGGCGTCCCCAAAATACATATATTTCAGCCATGCCTCGTGATAGAGAATCCACCATCACCACTCGAGTCGGATCGTGCACATGTCCGGGCGTCCCTGATACACATGCATGTCAACCGATACTCGCAAGTGGTGCCTCCACAAATCCTACCACTTCGCACTCGGACGTCTGACTAACCGCTAGGCTATGTCTTTCCGTCAGTATTGGAATCATAGTTTCCAAACAACAATATCAATACTAACCCCATCCTAAGGTCAAACCAAGTTGATAGTACGAGGTTTTTACCCAAGCTCGTATCACTCCGATTTCTAAACCTCGAACATCGATTTTCTACACACATCCCAACGTTCGTCGCACGGGGTCCGAGTCATTCAGCAAAGCCATCCTACTACAACTCACGTTCAACCAATACTCGACATGTACATATCGTTCGTTCAACAAATCATCTTGTATAGTCTATCCCTTCAAACACGTTCTATATAGTTCGCCTATCAATCCTTCCAAGTCAAGCACGGTATGACACAATTTAGTCGCTAACCAAAATTTCATATTCCATATTTCCAAAGTCATCTATTCTAATTCACGTAATCGATCATAAGGTCATCTGACTTAACAATACGTTGTGCCCCGATCTCACGCGAGTCAGATTATCTGCGGTGGGCATGAATCACCATGCATGCTCCCGCGGAATAATTATCCTCATCGGGACGTAACTCTTGTTTTACGTCTAGACTAATTCATTCTCGATGCGCGGATTGGACCTACTCAATCCTCAAGTTTATTCAATCATCAATCGCAAGTCCAAACATTCTCGAATTTTTTTCACATCAAACCAACAAGTCAAGACAATCAAAGTTGCCGCATCCTAATTTTCTGAGTTCGATCATTCCCGTGACATAAATCACCATGTCAACGCTCACGCGGAACGATCGCCCCAAATCCGATGCGACGCATGTACGAGGCTAGAGTTACACTCGCGCAAGGCAAGAATGTCGATGCTGCGGTTATCCGCGTAACCCTCAAGACACTTCTATTTTCATCAAACATTTATCTCAATCAAAGTCCTAAGTATTGCATCCAACTGAATAATAACACTTGCACGATCGACATTCGTCGAGTCAGAGTACCCCCGAGTTATTGCAAATCATCTTTGATATGCCTCAATACCATCGACGATATACGTAACATGATGATCTTCGTTTGTAAAAAATTCTGAGTCGTACGAATGATGCTATCGTCCGACTGGATAATCTCCTCGACATTCAAGTTCAAGTTCGATCGTTATCCCTCAAATTATTTACAACATCAATTTTTCTCAACCGATCGATCGACATCCCTGAGGCTATCGCATACACTACTCAAGGATGAAGTCATTTATCAAATCCTCAACTATTATTCGAATCAAAATCTACTTCAAATTTTCCGTTCGAACCATTCCACAATTTCCAAGCACGCTCATCTATATCGCACCGACGTTATCGTCGTTCGATAGAATCCCTATCTATAGTCATCCCATTTACTCAATCAAGTCTAACTCATTCTTGCCCGACACAATTCGAATCCCGTACTCGACTTTTCTAAGATCGACACAACTTTGGTGTATATGCCCAGCCCGACTTAGCCAACTGTGCTTACGCGAACCATCTTTTTGTTTTGTCAAAAACTGTTCTCCTATGTTTTGCAAAATAGTTAGACTTATTGTATAGACATCCGTGGGACATTTGAGAGAGCGCACCTATGATATCAACTTTGCGGAAGAAACATTTCAGAGTTTACGGAAACAACAGAGTTAAAGAATTCAATCGATAGTCCAAGGATGTAAAGTCGTGCTCTGATACCATTATGTCTCGCCCCGCTCCCGTAGGAGCGATCATCCTCGCTAAGGCGTGATGCCGCACGAGCCTAGATTACGCTCGTGCAAGACGGGTTCCATAACGGTGAATTTCAGCAGCTGCGACGGGGTCGTCGCACAGAAGTCCCATGTAGAGACATTGAATAATAGCAGCAAAAATTAGAACAACATACAAGTCATTGCAAAACACTTTTATTGATATTGAAACAAAGATTACAATGGACACAAGGCCAATATTACAAGTCTCTCAAGCTCACTCATCTCACATTACAAGTCACTCAGCTCTCTCTCATCTCTCAATACAAGTCTTGAGCCAGCGGATGCTTTGGAAGGCGACGTCCATACATTAAGTCTCGTATAAGTCTTAACTCCATGCGGCCGTACGCTTCGAATCACCAAGGAACTCCGTGCCTCAACGCATCCAAGCGAGCTCCGCGCCACGAGCTTCTACCTGTGCCTGCACATGAAAACTATGTGGGTATCAGTACTCAACTGTACTGGTGGAATAAGCTCCTCGCCCACCCATACAAAACTGACACGTTTGATTACTTTGTGCAACTTAGTCCCCTTTATGATTGTCTTTCTACTCTTGCCTTAGGATCAGTTTTAGGACCGACGCCTTGGCCTATTCTGTGTCTCTAGACCATCTCGTGCTTGCAACGTTAACTCATACCTTGCCTCAAGACCCTTCTCGTGCCAACAACGTTAACCTATTGAGTGTTTGCCTTACGGCTTAAAATCAGAGATGCAACTACTCGATAGACTCCATTTCCGTGTGACCGTGCTACAAACCCTTGCTGAGGTCGTGCCTCGTAACTCAGTCAGACTTAACCATATCGCCGCCTCGCGGCCCTTGCTACTTTGATCTCCAACTGACGCAATCAAGTATGGGTTAAGTGTCACTCGACCGACTATGCCTTGCGGCATCTCCTGACATAAACTTAAGACATCTCAATAACATGCAACTTATATGCCGACAACATAAGACTCGACGCCATATCTCGTACCGAAGCACATCACCTACGTACGACCAAATCTTAGGCCCAACATTGTATTCAAACTATACCACACATTCAACTCGACTCCTTGATATAGTGCACTCGATACTCGACTCAATCCAAAGGCACACTCGCAGATTGCCGCCCATGCCGACTCATCTATATGAGGTCACTAGCATGACAAGCTATCTTGGACTATAGCTTTTCTTAGCCGGGGCCCTTGCAGCACAAGTAGCGAGCCCTGCTTCAAGTCCCCTCTTAACCCGTCCAATCACCCTATCACCCAGCACAGCTATACCGTATTTCCTCCTAGGCCAAGTCAGTCCCGTGGCCCCGGGTTGTCGCTCGAGGAAACTCTCCTTGTCGACAAGTTATCCAATGACCATGCAAGACTCGACACAAATTGACGTCTCACACAGTCATTCCTTTTCCAATGTTACCATCTCTTTCAAACCAATATCAAGACTTCTATCCTTGAGATCCCTCGATGACCCACGGTCGCGAGCCTTCTCCCTTGATGCTCCTTGAGATCCCTCAACGACCCACGGCCGCGAGCCTTCTTCTGTTACCATATTATTTCATTCAACTCAATGCCTATTCGATAGTCATTCATTCAAAACTCATTAAATCAACCGTGGTTCATGCCTTAAACACTAAGTCCGTGCATCGTACCTTAAGCCAATCATGCTCTACGCGACACTGCTGCCCAAGTCGACGGGCCTTGAGATCGTGGGACTACTTAACTTCGACAAACTGCGAAAGAGCGCGACGGTACTTGTAATGTCTTAGGTCGAGCGGCATAACTTTGCCTAACTTAACTTCGCAACAACTTAACGAGCAAAGGCTGCGTCAAGCTTTGCCTTAACTAATCCTGCCGTGCACGTATCCAACTTGAACGACCAAGTCCCTCGGGTGCCTAGACTTAGGTCACAAGCCGTTCAACGCAACTTTAACTCATGGGCAAGCCAAGGCTATGCCAAGCCTTTGACGACAGGATCGTGCATGCTTTATGAAGCATTTATGCGGGTGACGCCTATGACTTAGGCTACGTTCATAACTTTGCCTACTCAAACAACTTTCCTTCTCCTAAGCCACGGGACGAAGGATCGAGTGTCATTTTCAAAGCACGCTGTGCACCAACTCTAAGCCGACCGTTGGACCTTTCAATATTCTAACTCAATTTGACCTGTCGGGATTATTTCCTTTAGCTATGTGGATTCGTCTCTTTTATTATCAAGCCTACTTGTACGAGTTGAAAACATACGATTATTATGTAAAGGCAAAGATGAGGCAAGTTCACCGAAACTACCCCACCTGAGCGAGCGGTCGCCTTGACCGAGCGATGTATTCATGTAGCCGTTGCAAGGCTAAGTCCGAACGCTGTCGGCGTTTCGATTCCTCCGATTGACTGAGCGGAACGGGGCACTACAGCGGATGCTTTGGAAGGCTACATCCATATATAGTCCTGTATAAGTCTTGAATACATGCGGCTGTACGCTTCGAATTGCCAAGGAACTTTGTGCCTCGACGCATCCAAGCGAGCTCGGCGCCACGAGCTTCTACCTATGCCTGTACATGAAAATTATGTGGATGTCAGTACTCAACTGTACTGGTGGAATGAGCTTCTCGCCCACCCATACAAAACCCACATGTTTGATTTACTTCGTGCAACATAGTCCCTTCTATCAATTGTCTTTCTAGTCTTGCTTTAGGATTATTTTAGGACCGACGCCTTGGCCTACTTTGTGTCTCTAGACCATCTCATGCTTGCGACGACAATGTTAACCCAGACCTTGCTTCAAGACCCTTCTCGTGCCAACAACGTTAACCTATCAAGTCGTGCTTGTCTTTTGGCGTAAAATCGAAGACTCAACTACGCAGTAGTACCCAATTCCTTGTGACCGTGCTACAAATACATCATACCGTGCCTCGCAACTCAATGTGACTTCACCATATCGCCGCCTCGCGGCCCTTGCTACTTCGATCACCAACAGACCAAATCAAGACTTCTGGACTAAATATCACTTGACCGACTTTGCCTTGCGGCGTTTTCTAACTTAAACTCGAGATGACTCAAACCAACTTATGCAACTTATATGCCAACAAATTAAGACCCGACGCCGTATCTCGTGCCGAAGCACGTCGCCTATTTTGATGCCAAATCTTAGGACCAAATCTTGTGTTCTAACTGTACATCAACAACTGACTCAATCCAAAGGCACACGCGGATTGCCGCCCGTGCCGACTCATCAATATGAATTGGTCACTAACATCACAAGCTATCCTGGACTATAGCCTTGCTATTCGACGACCTTTCAACGCAAGTAGCTAGCCCAGTTAAAAGTTCCCGAATAACCCAAGCGGTTCGTCTAGCTACGACTATACCTGTTTCCCTCCGGAACGACGCGGTCCCATGGCGCCCAGGGTTACCGTTCGTGGAAACTCCTTCTTGTCGACAAGTTGTCCAATGACCATGCAAGATTCGACACAAACTGACGTCTCACACAGTCATTCCTCTTCCAATGTTACCATCTTTTAAACCAATATTAAGACTTCTATCATTTGAGACCCCTCGATGACCCCGGTCGCGAGCATTCTTTCCAGTTACCATATCAT
>JANAVB010002701.1:0-77510 GCA_029216955.1 Iris pallida
TCCAACACTAATCCATTACATGACAGTTATAGGAGAATGCCTTTGGACATAGCCGATGCTAAGACCAAACTTGATCAAAGCCTATCCTCATGATGCCAGCTTAGCAAGCAGTCACTTAGGTAGGGGTCAATAGGGTCTGAAGGTTGATTCACATACAGAGTCACATTCAAAACTAATGGAAAAGAAATGCTAACAAAACTGAAACTGAAACAAAGACAAAAAACTGAACTGGAATCAACTGATACTAACCTAATACTCTATACCTACCCAATTCATACACAGCCTTCTCTTCCAGTAACTAACAGGTATTCTCCTAGAGGGTTAATAGGATATGTTGTTTGAGTCTAGGCAGGGATTAACATCAAATAACTGAACACAAAACAGAAACTGGGAATAGGAAACCTGGAATCCAACCCAAACCAAAACACAAATCGATTACAACCTATCCTATTATGCAATCTAACAGGTAATCACATATGTGGGTCAAAAAGGATCCTGTAGGTTCAGTTTTGTACAGCAATAGGCATGAAATCTGAATCTGAACAGAGATTCAATCTCTGAACATCAAAAAATCTGAACTGTTAAGGAAGACTCTATACTAAGTGTCTACCCAAAATTCGATCAAGGTCTTAACCCATTGTAAACTAGTAGGTAGTCTCTTGTATAGGTCAAAAGGGATCTGTAGGTTGTGACTACATGATTTAATCATCAAAGATTATGAAATCTGAAACAAGGTTAACTAAGAACAGGAGAAGGAATTAGAGAAGTCTGATACTTAAAACTCAAAACCTAAATTCAAACCCTCGATGCTACAACCTAATGGGTATATACCTAGATATGGTATATGATCTGTAGGTCGAAAATATACAGGCTTTACATTGAACTAGAAGGAACAAATCAACTCTGCAACAAACTGAAAAAATCAAACCGCCCGATACTCTTAAAACACAAAACCCATCTATAACCTAAATCATTTGAAAACCTATACAATAATCAAACCCAAGGGTTGGTAATGTGTCCTGTGTATGTGTAGGTACTACCCAGGTCGTGTCGAGTCCAGAAGACAAGACACGACGTGTCCAAATAACAATTCCTAGATTGGTCGAAACCCAAAGAACTAAACATCGTGCACGCGTGTCACACGATCTAGGGCTCGACACAGAGCAAGGTAAGACACGTGGTTGCTCGTACACGTAGCCCAACTATAGGGCTACACATCCACGTGCCTACACAGGACCCTTTCCTACGTGTCCGAGTCGCACGAAGTGCGTATCGGACGCGCGTTCTCACGTGCACGCGACAGGCCGCGATCGATGCCGAGTCGATTACTCTCTCTACGCTCTACGAAATCCCACGAAATTTTGTGAGCATGCTGTCAGTCGTGGAGCCTCCCTACTAAAAAAATTTCTCGAGTTGAATCACCGTGTCCAATGAGAACGGACACAGCAGTAGCAGGACACGCGCGCGGTCCTCGTGCTGCGCGTGCGTGTCCTGTTTCGGACACGAAAACGTGTCGATTCAACCAAGAACCTAGGGTTTAGGAATCCTCACCTATAGGGCTACAAATTCGTGAAATTAGATTACAAAAATAACATGATCGAAATCTAAGAGGAATTTCATCGAACACCCTAAAACTTAATCCGATATGTGTCCGATACAACTATCAAACGGACACGAAACTTAACCAAACTTCATGGGTGGGTCTAGGGTACCTAGATGCATGCTACCATGAAGAAAATTAGAAGAAACTATAGAGTTTAGGGGTTTACCTATTACGAGTTGAAAAATCAAGAAACTGACTCCTCGATCGATAAGACGACCAGTTTCCACCAAGCAAACGCCTCCAACTCCTTGTTAACAATGCTCCAGCAAATTCTCCTCCTTCCCACGATCATAACGCACTTCGTTTGAGGTGAAACGGAGGTCGGATGAAAAAGTTAGGGTTTTGGAGAGCTGGAAACTAGGGTTTTGTAAAGGGGGTGTCTATTCCAATGAAATGCTTATATAGGAGATGGGGGTTTCCTGTTTTGGCCGGCCATAGGAGTCCTAATAGGGTTAGGATTGGTTCATGGGTCCCACTCCTCTATTTAAGTTGAGTTTAAGCTCAATTAACAAAAGGCTAAAAAGGCCAATTAATTAAATAGCCTAAAAATAGCCAAATGGCTTTCTAAATTAAACCCAAGCCTAAAAATAAAATCTAATTAGCTAGATACTCATCATAGGTCATGGTTAGTCTCTAATGTGGATTTTCTATGGTTAAACCAAATGCTAAAACAACACAAGTCAATAATATCTAAAAAATCACAAAATGACTAAAATGACTAAAATACCCTTATTTCAAAAAGTGGGTGTTACACAGGTGGTAACCCGATGATATGGATTTCCACATATCAATCACAGTCCATTCAATGCCCGACACACATCTCTAGTGTGCCCTATCTTCCCACAATAAGTGCAGCCCGCTTGGGGTTGCTGGTTCTTCCTTGGTTGTTGTTGCTGCTTCCTGGGTGGTGGTGCTGGCCCTTGTATCGCCACATCATGGATACGAATGCCAGGGGACGGTACTGTTGTTCGGGGCGCTGCTCCCCCTCCTCCTTCAATCTGACTGTGGGATCTCTTCTGACCCCCAGTCCTTGTCGTGATCCTCTGAATGGTGATCTCATGCCTTCGGGTTGCCGTCAATACTTCGTCAAAAGTCTGGTAGTTGTGCCCCTCTATCAATTGTAAGAGTTCAAGATGAAACCCTTGCTGAAACCTCATAGCCCTCTAGCGCTCCGTCGCTACCATCTCTGGGGCAAACCTACTCAATCTGCAGAACTCCGCTGCATAAGCATCTACCGTCTTGCCGGCATGCTTGAGGTTGATAAACTTCTGTTGTAGCTCAAACTGTGCCACAACTCCATAGTACTCGTCTTGAATCTTGCTGTAAAATCGTCCCAAGCAATGGAACGTCGGATACCTACTTCCTCTGATTCCCACCAATCACGTACGAGATCCTGAAGTAACAACTTCACCCGATCCACACGTTCTTCTGTCGGCACCTTAGCCACTGTCAAAATAGCCTCAATATCCTTAAGCCATGCATCTGTCGAAATAGCATCCTCCGTGCCCTCAAACGGCGGAGGTTGTACTTGCAAAACCTGGTTGATGCTCCTGAATCTGGCTCACCCCTCTTTCCAATGCCGTCTGTAATCGTTGGTTGAGTATTACATTCTGCTCTTGTAACTGAGTATGCATGCGCTGCTGGGCTAACATCTGGTGTTGCTGAGTAGCCATCATCCCCCTCATGATCTCCAGAAGAGCGGGTGTGTCCATTTCCACGGAGGTAGGTAGAACTGTTGGTGGTGGTGGAACCTCCGGATACTGTAATCCAGCTGCTGCTTCCACTATCACTTCTTCCTGGATAGTCTCCTGAGGTAGTACTGGCCTTAGTTGCTGACCAACCTGGTCATGGTGTCCATGCTGTCCATGTTGTTGCTGCCCAGCTCTGACAGGTACGGACGAAGTGCCCCTAAGAAAAGGGATAAGAGAACAATCAAACGACCGGACACGAAGGATCAAGGAAGTCAAGGGATATTGGAATGTCAAACTGGAGTTGAGAATCAACGAATCATGAGATCAAAGGAGAACATGTGTGATTGAGACACCCTATAAATCGAAACATCCCACAAGTCTGAAATCAGACCTGCATGGGCCACCACTAAAACCTTGTCACGCCCCAGAACCAGAATACTAGAGAGCGGGGGGAATGACTCAGCCAGCTACGTACTACGGGTAGATGATACCGTATGCTGTCTAACAAGACGAGGGGGTGCATACTACATGAAAGTCCCCCTATGGTCACTTCACATCTATTGTCTCAATCATTCAAACAAAAAATAGAAATGGAGAACATGTAAGATAAAGCAATAAGGCGTCCCAAACGCTCAGTCAAAATGTTCTTGATACCTGGCTTTATCAAAACATAGCCAGAGGATGTAACAAAGTATACACAATTGTTTATCAGCTGCAGCCTGACTTTAGTTACAATTATGCAAAAGTAAGTACAAGACAATCCGACTAACATGTCGGTGCCAAACGGCAAGGTATAATGTAGATAACAAAACGAGCGGGAAAGTAAGAAACCCACTCGAGTCCCTCCTGCGATCATCCCTCTAATATTGACCATCCTGGAGGTAGAAGTAAGTTGGATCCTCGGGAACCGGCTCTAAATCTGGCTATGCAAACCAGAGAGGTTAGACCTCTAATAGCAAGTACCGCAAGGAAGCACGATATGAGGAATGAAGCCAGTAATGATAATAGATCTCTGTTATCTACTAGGATTCATATAACATCACGACACTTCGAACCAACCTCCCAACCAAACAAGGACAGAAGTTGGCTCGTCATGTCCTGACATTCTGGTCATCTCAGTTAGGTAACAGAGTAGGTACGGTACACAAACAAATCAATTTAAACGGCCATGCAACTACTACGGCTTGCTACTGTGAGTTCCAAGTTATCCTGGAATTATACAATAGGGATTCCTCAGTTCTTACTATGTGCAAGCAAGGCTAGTTTAACCAGTCAATCAATTGCACCAATCATGAATTAGACAAGTCTTAGCGGGACGCCCGTCATCAATATACAATATACAATAAATAATATAACCAGATTTTGCTCCCTGCCCGTGTGGCAGATTTACAGTATCTGTGGGAACCAGCCGACCTGTCGGGCACTTAATAGTCCCAAGAGGGCTGCCATGTAAGAACTCGGGAATCCATTCTCTCCATGCAATCAATATTTTATTTAACTTAATAGTCTCTATGTTGAGTGAAATCCCATGCCGTGGATCATGGTCATTCAGAATGAGTACTTATGTACGGGGTACGATATGTACAACTCTACAACGATACCCGTACGATTAGGTTGTAGGTCTTACATAGCGTAATGCAACAATCAAAACTAACCACGGAATAATCATGCCTTGACTATAAAGTGCACATGCTGCTGTTTGTAGAAAATAAATAAATAAATAAATAAATTGAAGCCTGCATGTATCTGTATGCCAATATTCGGGATCAGCCAGTCTCTCAGTTCCAACTAGGAACGCATGATCAATTATTTTTAAATTAAGATAATAATCCCTGTTTATTAATGTCAAGACAATAATTAATGTTAATAAATGCCAAGTCAATCAATCAATGGTGATAAATGTCAATCAATGTAAACCAATGACAATTTGAAACAAGAATCAGCCAAAAGGCATCATGGCCAGCATTCATACGGTTGGGGAATTTATTGATTCATGCGGCCGGGAATGGCTGGGCAAGGGTGATTCCATGCGGCCGGAACAGAATAGTCTCATGCGACTAAATTAGCAAAGCTCTATGTGGCAAGAAACAAAAGGGGTCTCATGCGGCTACGGGCAACATACGCCCATGCGGCCAAGGGAAGTTCTATGCGGATGAATAGGTGCAAGCCTATATGCGGCCAAGGAGTCACGTGGCGTCATGCGACTGAGAATCATCCGCGCCATGCGGCTGGAATGGGTGCAAGCCTATATGCGGCAGATAAGTCTCATGCGGCCAAATTACTCTATGCGGCTCGGGCTGGTCTTTATGCGGCAAGCGGCCGATCAAGTCTTTATGCGGCTGACTAAGCCCATGCGGCTAACTAAGGCCATGCGGCTGACTAAGCCCATGCGGCCAAGGGAGACTTGCCGCATGAAAACTCATGCGGTCAAGCACTGTATGCGGCCAGGATCTGTTCTTCTTCTCCGAATGAACCATGAAAACCTATTGCTTCCAAGCTCTCTAAATCCTTCATTCCAAGCCCAAATCTGAACTTCCATAGGTCAAATGGGGTAGAACGAAATTCTCTTCAACATGGAACCATCAAAACTTGAAGATAACAAAGTTTACTAGATCAAAACCTAAGAAATCCGAAAATGCATTAAACTTAGATCTACAAGAAATGAACCATAGAAATTGAAAATGCTAGGTACTAAAGAGGCTTAAGATTTAGTAAGGAAGATGATGGAACAATAATAATGGTGATCCATCAAGAAACAAGTTTGGTACTTGCCTTGGCGACTGGTAGGTGGGGAAGGAGTTATGAGGAAGAAGAAGATTAATGGTGAAGTGATAAAGAGAGAGAAGGAATGGGCTTTAAATGGAAGGGGTGGTGGTAGGTGGGGGTTTGTGATGAACCAACATACTTAATCCAATCCAAGCCGAACCCGAAGTATAGCTAAAGCAGAGTATAAAAGCAGGAAATAAAATACAGAAATAAAATTGCAGAAAATTAATTAACATGAAGGGGGTTTTAATTACAGAACAATACATGATAAATATCAAATAAATATATTAAAGCAATACATGTATTAAAAATACGTATTCTGGGAACGGGAAGTGACATTTTATTTTCAGAAAATCTCGCGTAGGGTCATCAACCACGCGAAGATGTGCAGTACATGGGAATTTGATAATTTAAAAGAAGGTGTTGTGAGCCCCTAGCCAAAATTTTTTCTAATTATATATCTATATTTATTATATATTAAGTTAAAACCTCCTCCAATATTTTTTCTTTTTGTTAATGAGTGTAATAAATTGAATGGAGGATAGTTGGCTTGTAAATAGAAACTCCTTAGGGACCTTTTGTGCAAAAACCCAATGCAGATGCAATTTCCCAAACATCCAGGGACCTAATTACTAAAACGGTTAATTCAAACCTCTGTTGCTCAAAACTGAGGTTTGAAAACTCTCCTTTGAAACTTAAACGGCCAATAGATTTTAAATTCCTGGAGGAAAAGATTTCGAACCCAGCTCGAATAAGTAATCAGAGATTCGATCATATCTCTTCAACCCCAGAAACCCTAGTATATATACTATTGATCCCCTAGCCTTGCCTCCCCCCCGAAACCCTAGTTTCCTGCCGACCAGTCCACTGCTCTACCATCGAAGAACCATTCGAGGAGGCTACTACAGATTGGATCATTTTTAGGTACCACCTCCCTACCATGATTTAGTCCATTAAATTGATCGAATCATAAGCTTATTATCGCTGTTTAAATCAACATCAAATGGGAGGATAGATGTTCGACCTAATGCCTAAACCAAGTATACAAGAGGAGTATTATGAAGGGAAAATTCGACTAGTCCGTCTGCCATTCAATTTCGCTTGGCAGTATGGAATTTCCATTGACTTCACCTCCATAATCTGGGTATAGGTATCATATCATCAAGCATCAATAGCATAGATTCACTGTGTTTTGTGGGGAGTAAAACTTAGATGCACATCCAAGGTATGGAATCAATACCTGGGAATCAATACCTGGGAACACAACTGAGATTGGCCTCTGAATGTGCTTATACCAGGATGTATATTACTTGTACCGGTATTGGATTGCAGTTGTATAGGGAGTATAAATAGAATACTCTAATATTTCTGTTAGCACAGGTCCAGGGGGGGCTCGGGCTCATATTTCAGCAGTATGGTTCACTGCTATAGGTATCAGTTCATTGTGTAGATTGGTATTAGGTGATCTCACATTTTAGACACCTAGATAGCATTAGCCTGACCTTGTTATATCCCAAATGGCTCCCTCGTTCACTGTTGACATATTCGGGACATCCTGGTACACTGTGACCTGTCCTGCTCCTTTAGATGTCCTGCATCCACTCTAAATAGAACTGCACCCCATATCCTTGCTATACAATAACACTAATGCAAACATTCCACCAGTGTATATTTTCGACTCACAAACACCTATGCATCTAGTTGTTATGGCAAACTGAACACTGGGTATCCTAGTTGTCACATGTACCCAAATCTATAATAGGGACCTATTACTGACCTAGATAGGAACCCCACCTGGGTTCTGAATCAGCATACTATGTGGGTACTCAAGAGTACCTACCAGGTAAGAGGGGAATAATGCCAGCCCATCAATAATGTATCATCCCCAATTTTATAAGTTCAGTATTTGCATCTTAATGTTCAGATGATGCAAGCATGTAAAGTCCCTGTTATAGTTCAGTTAGATCCTGTCCTGCAACCCCTCAGGATTCAGTATTGGTATCTGGATATATTTCATGCCTCTTGTCATTTATGTCAGCACAAATTACCAATAGGTTTCAGTACCTGTGTAGCCTTAGCTTGCATACATCAGTCCTTACATAGTTTAGGGGCTGGAACAAATGTTAGGGTACATCTGAACTGTTGGTCACCAATATTAACCAATAGATAAAGGGCTATCCTATATGTGTATTTAACTAAATGCCTGTAACTAGACCTGGTACCTAGGAAAAAAGTAATACTATGTACATAGGACCATTGACTTTACTGTATCAAATTTCTGGAGCACTGTCAGGTTTGGTTGATGTCCTTGAACACATGAGATACTAAAGTGGGAAGTATATGTGAGACAGTGGTAACATAAGCCCAGGGCCATGAGGACAGGAGGCTAGCCTTGACTTGCATTTAGCTTGGTCAGGCCTGTATGAATTATGAGAGTATAGAAGGACATGGCTAGGCTAGAATAGTTGTACCATCTTTCGTCAGAGCCTTGACTTTGTAGGTCACCACAATGGTCTCCCTGTTACTTCATGATTTGTGACTAATACATTGACCTTGATAGTAGGATACCAGTTTGAGATAGGAATTATGGGACCTCCTTAGTATCCTGTACTTAATTTTCCTATGAACTATGCATAGAGCTTTCTAGATTGATTTCGACTAATACAAGTTACATGCTCTGATTTGTCCCTGCCCTGTGACTTGGAATGTGGATAGAGCATTGGCTTAAGTTGCAGTTAGAGACTGAAACTGATTTCCTATATGAGTTATTGCTTATTGGATATCTGCCCATTTGATTTTAGCCTACTGTGTAAATATTCCAAGTTCAGAATTGAACTCTCAAAGTTCAGCATTGTTTGGGGAAAATTCACTCTTTCCAGATTACTATCCATTCATTAGCTCCCTATAGTTCAATCTTTAGACATAGATTCAGGATGCACATTGCAACCTTGCATTAGAGAATAGCAGGACCTAGGGATCAGTGTACATGGTATATCCACTGGGCTACATCAGGGTACAGCCAGAGGTTGGTGTCTGGGTCTGTATCATAAGGAAAGGATCAACACAAAGCTCAGCAGAGGTGCACTCATCCAGTATGAGTAGGCACCAGAGAACCTGTGTAATGTACAGGGTTCATGAACTAGAAGAATATAGACACCCATGGCATTCAGGAACAAGGTTCAGGGGTACTGAACTGATATCCAGGCTTAGTAGCAACACACAGTAAGATACTTAGGTATTAGAGTATACAGTAGGATATGTTATAAACCTGTCCAATTGAGGGGAGGGAGGCTGACCATAGAACCCTTTGTGAATCCCCAAAATACAATGATTGTGGGGCTATCCAAGACATACACAGATTCATGTGTAGGGCATATATGTGTGAGTTATGGGTAAACAAGAGGGGATGTTAGTAGCCTTTACACCTACACCTAAGGAGTAGACAGAGCCAGAGAAAAACATAGAAGTCTAGTAAGATACACCATGACTAGCTAAATACCCAAATTCTCCATAAGGAGTCAAACTAGATAATTAACAAATAAATATTAGACAAGTATTATCTTTGATTATATGTTGACAGTAGATGTATGCTAAAAATAGGTTACTTGGACTCCAACTCTTCATTTAATCATTACACCCAGCTCGGGACGACAGGCAAGTACACTTTCTGTTCTACTTCCAATCCTGACTGGATAACCAACATTTTAGGTGATGAGTTAGAGGAGTTCTGTACTACCTTTTATGAGCAGACGGAAGACCCTGACTTGATCATACAGGAGGGCTTGGATGCGCGGCTACCCTCCGCAGGAGATTATTAGCTAGACAGCATTTATAGTGCATGTGTTGCTCACAAAAACTCTTGATTGTATTTCATTTTTATTATGGATTATGAGAGTTGAGTAGTGGATTCTCTTTTATACATTTTTATTACATTGAGATTATTTCTTCTATCATATTTGGTCTCTATACTTGGTGACCTTATTCAGTTATCAGTTTGTTCCTTTTACCATAGTTATTGTGTTTATAATTTCCGTTGAGATTGATATGCAAACTTGATCTTTTGTGGAAATCTATAAACTGCGTGGCTATATTTGATAAATTGTGGAGATGACTAGACAGCGCTCTACCGTCGACACTGCGGCGTAGGCTGGACGTACCCACGACTCATGCCCGAATACTGGGTGCGGGTCGTGACACATTTTTATGGTTGCCCATGCAGGTCCGATTTCGTAAAAAACAGCAAAACTTGTAGTAGAACTCAACTTAGATGTACTACTGCAGGCCTGCGAGTAGGAGTAAACTTTAAGGACCATCTCCACATGTTTAAACACCGTTATTGAATTCTACATTTGATCTCGATTATTCCTTTGACCTGCATCCTGTTTGAATCTTCATACCAACTAACAGTTTTACTTTGTGGCAGTTAGATGGATCAAGGCAGGAACCCCGCTCACCCGAACACCCCAGCAAACGTTGGTGGGTCCTCCATGAATGGAACCCCACCGACTCACGGAGGTCACTTCACCTACTTAGGCGAGACTCCCCAGCCGCAGGCTACGAGATTTCGCCGTGATGACATTCTGCCACCTCCTCAGTTCACTTCGCCGATTCCACTACCAGCACCCTTCCACCAGCCTGTACCCTTCCACCAGCCAACACCCCTTCAGCATCCAGCACCAGTCCTCCCTCCACCACCTGCGCTGGACAACGCTACGCTTCTTGGGGTCATCCAGCAGCTCATGACTTCCCAGACGCGGCAAGCTGACATTTTTCGTGATACACTGAGGGAGGCTCTTCAGGCTAGGGAGGCTCCCCCGCAGCGTCCTGGCACCTCCAAAAATTTTACAAACCTCAGGCCCTGGGAATTTAAGGGTACGGAGGGAATTCTCTACGCCGACGACTGGTTGGAGAATGTGGACCGCAATCTCCGGAGGGCCCGAATCCCCGAAGACCAGAAGGTTGATAATGCGAGCATGCAGCTCTATAACATCGCCTGTACGTGGTACAGGGATGATCCCCGATTTACTGAGCCAGACGTGACTTGGGAGGAATTCAAAGAGCTATTCAAGGCGAAGCTTTATCCTGAAGCAGCCCGCGAAGAGCTGGAGAACGAGTTCGAGAGCCTCGAACAAGGCAACCTCTCCATCGACGAGTATTCTGCCGAGTTCTCCCATCTCAGTCGATTTACGGATGCCTTGACTCCTGCAGCCAAGGCCAAAAAGATCAGGAAGGGGCTATCACATGAGATCCGCAAAGCCGTAGCCACCAGCCAAGCCACCACATATGAGAGGATCTTGAAAGTTGAGCAAGACGTAGAGAAGGAGCTGAAGCGCAAGCAAAAGAGGGACCGAGACTCCTATGGAGGAGGCAACAGCCAGTCCGGATCGGTAAAACGATCCAATGCTCTGGGGAAGACCGCAACGCAGCAGCATCAGCCACAACCCCGTTACCAACAGCAGCAGAATCAGCCTCCAGCTAGAGGCACCACCACCCAGCAGAACCAGCAGAGCCAGCCAAGACAGACGACTCCCACCTGCGGCTACTGCCGGAAGTCAGGCCATACGTGGGAGGTATGCAGAAAATGACTTGGAGTATGCCTATTCTGCGGTTCGAGTTTATACCAGATGAAGGATTGTCCCGCGACGCAGGTTCATGCAGCACAGAGAGCAGCGCCTGCCACGGGAGCACCGACGAAGCCCACGATACCCCAGCAGCAGAGAGGACCCCTGCCCACACAGCAGCAGCATTTCGGCCAGTACCAGCAGCAGGGCAGAGCTTATGCCATGGCGGTCGATGAGACACCGGTATCTCCTAATGTGATAGCAGGTTCTGTTCTCTTTGAGTCTTTTCAGCCATTTTGATTCTGGAGCTAGTCACAGCTTCATATCTGCAACTTTTACTTTTAGACATAGCATTGTATCTAAGCCCTTAGATAGCACCTATAAAGTCTCGACTGGTGGAGGCACCATTCTCCGAGCGAATCCACTTGGGAGAGGGAAGACGAGATGCGAAAGCGCTATCCTGATCTTTTTGAGACTTGAGGTTCAATTCTTACCCTTGTAACTACCTTTAATTTCGATGACGAAATTGTATTAAGGTGGGTAGGTTTGTGAGCCCCTAGCCCAAATTTTTTCTAATTATATATCTATATTTATTATATATTCAGTTAAAACCTCCTCCAATATTTTTCCTTTTTGTTAATGAGTGTAATAAATTGAAAGGAGGATAGTAGGCTTGTAAATAGAAACTCCTTAGGGACCTTTTGTGCAAAAACCCAACGCAGATGCAATTTCCCAAACATCCAGGGACCTAATTGCTAAAACGGTTAATTCAAACCTCTGTTGGTTAAAACTGAGGTTTGAAAACTCTGTTTTGAAACTTAAACGGCCAGTAGATTTTAAATTCCTGGAGGAGAAGATTTCGAACCCAGCTCGAATAAGTAATCAGAGATTCGATCATATCTCTTCTACCCCAGAAACCCTAGTATATATACTATTGATCCCCTAGCCTTGCCTCCCCTCCGAAACCCTAGTTTCCTGCCGACCAGTCCACTGCTCTACCATCGAAGAACCATTCGAGGAGGCTACTGCAGATTGGATCATTTTCAGGTACCACCTCCCTACCATGATTTAGTCCATTAAATTGATCGAATCATAAGCTTATTATCGCTGTTTAAATCAACACCAAATGGGAGGATAGATGTTCGACCTAATGCCCAAACCAAGTATACAAGAGGAGTACTTGTGAAGGGAAAATTCGACTAGTCGGTTTGCCATTCATTCTCGCTTGGCAGTATGGAATTTCTATTGACTTTACCTCCATAATCTGGGTATAGGTATCATATCATCAAGCATCAATAGCATAGATTCACTGTGTTTTGTGGGGAGTAAAACTTAGATGCACATCCAAGGTATGGAATCAATACCTGGGAATCAATACCTGGGAACACAACTGAGATTGGCCTCTGAATGTGCTTATACCAGGATGTATATCACTTGCACTGGTATTGGATTGTAGCTGTATAGGGAGTATAAATAGAATACTCTAATATATCTGTTAGCACAGGTCCAGGGGGGCTCGGGCTCATATTTCAGCAGTATGGTTCACTGCTATAGGTATCAGTTCATTATGTAGATTGGTATTAGGTGATCTCACATTTTAGACACCTAGATAGCATTAGCCTGACCTTGTTATGTCCCAAATGGCTCCTTCGTTCACTGTTGACATATTTGGGACATCCTGGTACACTGTGACCTGTCCTGCTCCCTTAGATGTCCTGCATCCACTCTAAATAGCACTGCACCCCATATCCTTGCTATACAATAATACTAATGCAAACATCCACCAGTGTATATTTCTCGACTCACAAACACCTATGCATCTAGTTGTTATGGCAAACTGAACACTGGGTTTCCTAGTTGTCACATGTACCCAAATCTATAATAGGGACCTATTGCTGACCTAGATAGGAACCCCACCTGGGTTCTGAATCAGCATACTATGTGGGTACTCAAGAGTACCTACCAGGTAAGAGGGGAGTAATGCCAGCCCATCAATAATGTATCATCCCCAATTTTATAAGTTCAGTATTTGCATCTTAATGTTCAGATGATGCAAGCATGTAAAGTCCCTGTTATAGTTCAGTTAGTGTAGAAGCATGGAATTTCAGAGCCAGAAAGTCTATGCGCCAGACTACATGTGCCAAAGCTTGGACAAAGTGTTTTACAGCAAAAGCAAAAAATATAGACATTGAAAGAGGACTTTTTATTTTTAACATATAAAAGTCTATTACATGTCTAAGAAAGACTGCACAAAGGAGAATTTTTACAAAGAAAAGACCCTAAGTCTACAACCAGCAACCACCATGCGCCATCAGTCAGGCGCAGCAGCCACCATGCGCCTTCAACCAGGTGCATCCCGTCATGCGCATCCAGCAGGGCGCATCCTTTCAGCAGCTCAGTTATGTGCATCCCCAGTTATGTGTATCCCTTCAGCAGCCCAGTTATGTGCCGCTCTTCCAGCCAGGCTCACCTGATAAGTGCTTCGACTAATAAAGCATTTAACCCTCTGGCTGGAACCAAGAAAGAGAAGAGCACCGCAAATCTGTGGCCAGGGAAGGCTTCGAAAGAGCCTCCAAAGGCGAAGAAAGACCGTGATCGAAACCGCGGCTAAAGGAGCAGCTTTCAAGACAACCAGAATGGACAACGCCCACTTTGAAGGAAGAAAGAGCCTAGCACCGCCATTCCGATCTACGGCTCTTCCGGAATAACGGAAACGAGGCCCGAGCATCCCTATCTTTGGATGCAACAGGCACCTTTCGCCTGCCTCGGAATCCCTCGACTCCGTCTTTTGGATGTAATAGTCACCTTCAAGTGCATCAACGAAGAAACGGCGTCGCATCTTCACCCTCGGGAGCACTTCGTCAGCAGAGGGCACTCGAATACACAAGTTTATATCGGAAGTACGTAAGAGAACGAGAAGCAAACCCTCTCTCCATGCCACTATTTATAGGCCGGGCAAATCAAACCCACGCGCCAAGTGGATGGCTCTTCGAATTCCGTGCAATAAATTTGCATTAAATGGATGAACCGAACGCCTCGAATTCAGCCAAACGGCTATTTAAAGCACTCGAAGAACGTAACAACCGCATCATTAAAGACGTATCAGATGTGTCGGCCATATAGCGCATCACACCGACGCGCCCTCCTACATCAAGCGCATCATACAGACGCGCCCACTCAGCTGTCCATCGAATGTCACCAACATTAAATACTGAACTGACAGAGTTGGCAGCACACCTCCCAAAGTCTGAACAGTTGACAGCTTTTTTAGAAGACGAAGCGTCGGCAACGTCAGTATCATCATTACTTTACTCCGACGGTTACTGCCATGTGGCCACCCAACCATCCGCATGCGCCTCAAAAGCCATACGCCTCAGACTTTTCACTGATCCCTAAAGACAGAAGGAAGGTCTCCATTTTGCTCGGCATGTGCCTCAAAAGCCATGCGTCCCAGACTGCTCTCTGATCCCGAAAGACAGGAGTAAAGTCACTACTGAAGCTCTGCATGCGCCTCAAACGCCATACGGCCAGAATGGTTCGTGACTCCAAAAGGTTACGAGCCAGAGTCTCCTCATGCGCCTAATCCTAGGCGCATCCTACCAGATCACCCCCCCATCAAATTCGAGATCTTCGAGCCATGAGTCGACGACATGTGCCCATTGACTCAACTCACCCAAGATCTCAGCAACAGAAAGATCTTCTCCTCTGCTACGTGCCGGCTCACAACAGCAATATGAAGAAGTCTACCCTTCGATTAGGGCGCATCGTCCATGCGCCTCCATCAGTGATCACCACGTGGCATCCCTACGCACCGGCGTATCTTACATGCGCGCATGAGCAGCCAGCCTGCAAAACTATAAATAGAGGGATCATTTCCTTCTCACACATACACAGAATACTGAGAGAACATACATATCACCAGAGAGGCAGATACAGACACTCAACGTCTTTCTCCTCTCAGCAAGCTCCAGCACCCAGAGCAATCCGAACCTTCAGAAATTCGATAACCGTCGTCAGCTCGTCAATGGAGTCAACGCATTACCACTCGCTCCATCGACACAAGGGACCCAGATAAACAAAAGTGTACTCCTAGGACTACGTCTAAAGTCCTATATGGTAACACTGTTCTGTTTGTATTAAAATTTGCAATAATACAATTTTAATGGCAAACAAGCTGGCGACTCTGCTGGGGACCTCTTTCTCCTCCACCGAGAAAGCTGTGTCATAAGCCGACGATGTGAAGGTGGGCTCCTCCCACAAGACGCTGGTCGTACGCCTCAATCAACAGGCGTATGAGGAGTCCATTTCTGAAGGAAGTGCGAGTCTTTCGAAGCGGCTGTCGAAGCCGAAAAAGATCCGTCGAGTCTGGGTGCGTAAGGTCGACGCCTCGGGCACCACCACCGAAAGGAATGTGCCAATCCAGCCTTCCCTTCCTGCTGACGTCCTCAGCAACCAAGTTGCGCCCACCGGTGCAGCGCATCTCTCGGGGAAGCATGCGGCTAACCACATTCCTCAGCCATCTCCCTTTCAGGCGAGGAAGATGCGTTGACGGAGCAGGGGCACAGCCAATGCCCCGTGCATCACCTCTGATGCGCCACTAAAAGTCTCTGTCTTTGACAGACTCACTCGCTGTAGTGGCGAGGAGAATTTGGATTCTGAGTACTATGCGCCCCAGCGGCCTGGTGCGAAGAAGTCCAAGGCAGCACGGGCCATGCGCCACAAACGTGCTATGCCAGCAGCAAGCCAGAAGCATGCGCTCACAATCATGCGCACCGTTGATGGTAAGCTGTACAAGGTCGACTCAGGTGCTTCTGTGCCAGAAACGAGTCGACCTTCAAAGTCCTCGTCCCGCTTGGGCGCATCTATTGCGTGCACAACCAAGTTGAATGAGGCAAATTCAGTGGTCCTGAACTCCTGCGCCTCCTCTGGTTGTGCGTCTGAGGTCCGTTCAAGTCACTTCAGATGTTGTGGTTCCCCCACTACTGATCGGGATGCCTGTTTGGTATTAGATCAGGGGGCGCAACACTCACCCGACCACCCCGGTGCTTGGCCTTGCCATACGCCTGAAGGGGGTGTGAAGGCGGCACTCTCCTCCAACGATCTGAGTAACGTAATCACTCACAAGCGCCGATCAGGAGAGTCAACTGACAAGCACGATGTACCCCTCACGGGGCACACTTGTGCTGTCGTCACTATCAACTGCTGTTGAAAACGGTAGTCCTACCAAGGCAGTCGGTGTTCCAGCGGCTGCAATCATCGACACCACTCCGACGTCGCCTCGGGAAGAAGGGGTCAACAGAAGAAGAACTAAGGGTTGTCTCATGCAACGTGATCTCCAACTCCTCGTCAGTCCGAAAGATGACTGGCAATTCCTCGTCCTCATCCAAAAGCCAGCCGAGGAAAACCAAGGCAGCTGTCTCGTCCTCCGGAGTGTTCAAAGGCACTCGGAGGAGGAAGAAGATCTTGGAGGAGGCTGGGGGTAGTCAGACCCTTGTCGAGCCTTCTTCCGAAGATGAAGGTGTCCAAAGCACAGCTGAGGCGCATCTTCATCCTCGAGGCGAAGTCAGCCTCCCAGAGGACCCTCAAAACAAGAATATCCCCCAGAACATAGCTGGGGGTAGTCTAGCATCTACGAACCTGGATTCCGGAGACGAGGAGGCCATTCAAGACGAAGCCGAGGGTAATGAGGCCCTTGCAGATGTGCCCGTCGGGAGTGATCTCCAGAACATGGTTGGGGGTGGCCAAGATGAGCCAGGAGAGGCAACTCCCCTACAAGAGAGCGAGGCCGAGAGTGAAGCCTCAACCCATCCGTCCACTCCCGGTCGCGTCATGACAGTAAACGTGACTGGGGCGGATATCGAGTCTGACGCGCCGCCACAAGACCTCGTCCAGCGCATAGACACATTAGAGGGAGGACTCAAAACCCTCTCTGCCTCTATGCAAACACTGACTCAGGCGATGTTTGATATACGGTCAGCCTTGACCAGAACACCTTCTACCGGTCCTGATCCTGGGGCCAATGGAGAATCGAGTATAACCCTTCAACGGGTATCCTCGGACACGGATAGCCGCGAGGCACCTCAGACGTCGGAGCCCTGAAATGCTCAACTCCCGGTGGTACCACCTTCCCCGACTCCCAGCTCCACAGAAGACGTGGTCGAGATGATTAGGGACTTGCGGGAACGCTTTGAGTCCAAGACGAGGCAAGAGGAGCGCCAGAAGATGGGCATCCCCCAACCTTATCCCCTCGAGTGGAACAAGGTGGTTTATCCTCCAAAGTATAAACCTCAAACACTGACGCCGTACGACGGGAAAGACTCTCCGCGTCGCTACCTGACGTACTTCCAGTCTCAGACGGGGCATCTTCCGAAGGAGGACGCGCTTTTCACCAGCATATTCGTCGAAGCATTGAAGGGAGTGGCGTACGACTGGTACTGCAGCCTCCCCGACAATTCTATATCGTCCTTCGACGACCTGACGCACCTCTTTCTCGACCGTTTCTACGACGGCGGAAAGGACATGACAATGGCGTCCCTTATAGAAATACGCCAGAAGGAGAAGGAAACGGTTCGAGTGTTCATCGAACGCTTCCGACAGGCCTGCTTCAGACTACCTCCGGACATGCCAGAACATACGCTTCTCTCCTCCTGCAGCATGAACATGCTGTCTGCAGTTAAGCTCTGGCTGAACTCCACTCCTCCTCCCGACTGGAGTTCTTTGATCATTGAAGCAGAAGCCGCAGAGAAGAAGGCGGCCAACGCTCGTCTTCTGGGTGTCAGCTTCCCTGCTTCGAGGACAAGGGGAAACGGTCTGCAGCAACAACCCCGGACGAGAGACAAAGGGGAAACAGGCATTGACTGTCAATGCCTCAAAAGGTGCGTCAGCACTTACTCAGAAGCCTCTACTCGCGCCATGGCCAAAGGAGGTCTATTCGTTCAACGACGAAGACACTCTGCAACTCTTTGAGATACTGAAGCAGGGTGACAAGATCAAGCTTCCGGAGCCAAAGCGTTCCGACGAGGTTGGGAAAGTGGACAACCCGAGGTACTGTCACTACCATCGGTTTGTCGGACATCCAACCAAAGACTGCTATGTCCTCAAGAATTACATCCAGCGCATGATCAATGCGGATGTAATTTTCGCCGACTACGAGGAGAAGACGGTGTCCGCCAACGTGGTATCACTCCAGTTCGGCACCTTGCCGCCAACAACCATACAAGATGGCGTCGTCCCCATTCCTAAGGCGACAATGGAGGTGGTTAACTTACCACCTATCCGTGACAACGTGAGTGGACTCATCCCACTCACCACATCTCGTGGGGAGGTCCTATGGGTTCACCCCGACCTCGTCTCCGAGGTGACTCAACCGGAGGTACGCCCTACCTCCAAATCCAAAGGCAGGAAGATCAAGTCTTGCCGTACGGTCTCTTCTTCAATGGGAGAGGCACTTCCTGTGCAGACACGTTCACAACTGAACGTCCAACCCGACGAAGCTGCCGTCGAGGTGGTGCCCCCTGGCACCATCCCTGCTGTCCAGGAGGAGGGTCCATCTAAGCCCTCAGCAGCCAATAAGCAGAAGCATGTGGAGGCTCATTTCGACAGACCTCTACGAAAGGAGAATGCTTCGGGGCTAGCCAAGCCCCACAACTTCGACATACTGGCACAATTGGCCAGTACTCCTGCCCGCCTATCCTTGTTCGAGCTCCTGCGTCTTTCCAAAGACTCTCGAGAAGCTCTCTGTGAAGCCCTGAAGGATGCTGAATCCTTCCTCAGTCAGGTCAAGCAGCCTGAAGATCTTCCAACTACCTGTGCGCACTGTCATTGTGCGGATGAAGTTATCCCAAACATAACTTTCACCCAACAAGACATGCTGCTCAAGCACCACCGACATAACCGGCCACTGTACTACACAGGGTATATCGGTTCAGTTAAGGTGAGTCGGATTCAGATCGATCCGGGGTCTTCCCTCAGCATCATTCCGAAGGCGCTACTCTCAATACTGGGGATCCCGATGTACCGGCTGGCACCCTCCAACACAACAATCAGTGGCTTCAACGCTGGTAAAAGCGAGCCGCTGGGCAAAATTCGGCTGAAGTGTCACATCGGTAATCTCAAAACTGAGGTGACCTGCTACGTGGTGGATGCCAAGGTCAACTACAACATCCTGCTCGGTCGACCGTGGCTCCATGAGTACATGGTGGTGCCATCCACGCTCCACCAATGCATGAAGTACGTATCCACCAATGGCGTCATCCGGACGGAGTTCGCAGACATCGACCCTTTCAAAGGGATTGAAGCCTACTTCACCGACTCTGACTTGTACAAGTCACCTGACGAGGAAGAAGCCAATGATGCTGATGACGAGGCAGAAACAGCAGCAGAGCCGGACATGGAGCCTGAGGTCACTCCCGATGCCCCTTTAAAGATCCGACTCAAAGGCAAACCACCTCAGAGGTTGCCTCCCATGAGCATTAAGCTACTCGAGAAATCACCAGCTGCTCCTGAAGCTCCCCTGAAGATACGCCTCAAGGGAAAGCCGCCTCAAACATCGGCTCCCCTCGTTGCAAAATTACAAGGGAAGGCACCAATCACCGGAGACGCAGTTGAGGCACCTCTGAAGGTGCGTCTCAAGGGCAAGCCGCCGCAGTCATCCAAGATACTCGAGAAGGCTCACATAACCGTCTCGGATCCCAAAATCAAAGCTGTAGTGGACTCTCCTGATCCAAGCCCAGTACTTACAGACGAAGAACTAGGCGAATATATCTCTGCCGATGTGGACGCACCCTCCCTAGACAACATAATCCCACGGGATAAAATCTTGTATTTCATTAATAATAGAGTGTCTTTTAATTATTCCTGTCTTCCACATTGGAATGCCATGTATACATTAGATAACGCTCTACGGTCGTTGCAAACACAAATAACGACCGTCCATCATGTAAATTGAGTAGTCCCGTCTCAAGGAGTCTGTTATATAGTCCCTTCACGAAGTCGAGACGAAGAATCCATCATCTTTAGTAAAGTCGAGCGTCATCAAGACCTCCCGCCACTCGAGCCAGAGGCAGATACTGGCAGAATACAAGTCTATCGGTACACGGATACGGCAAAGCACATCATCCAAAAGATGGGCTAAGACCTAAAAAGCAACAAAGGCCTGAACTACGACAAGGGTCGACGTCTCCCTCTCCGGCTTCCAACACCTAAAGGAAAGCCGCAGGACTACTACAATCGGACTCGACGGGGGGTAGGCTATGTCACGCCGCCATCAACTTCAGAGAGTTCGGACGCAGAGGAAGTAGAACATTCTCACTCCTCCGAAGCATCGACGTGGGATTCCGATACCAACATCGGACCAGTCTTCAGGAAAGTGCTGTCAGCCAACATGACATCCGCACAACCTCAAGAAGATGAAGGCAAAGACCAAACGCCGGAACCCTTCGAAGAAGAACTCTGGGCTCAATGCCTAGGGGAACAATGGGAGTCTCGTTTTGAATTACGTGAACCTCCCACCGAAGACGAAGTCGAGCAGATCGACCTCGGGGACGGAGCTTCTTCCAAACCCATCTTCATCCGCAAAAGCCTAGAGGGAGAAGACCGAGAGTCTTTAATCCAGCTTGCTAAAGAGTATATCGATGTCTTCGCCTGGAGCTATGAAGACATGCCGGGACTTGATCCCCAGATCGCGATACATAGGCTGAACATCTTACCTGATGCCAAGCCTGTCAAACAACAACAGCGACGCTTTCATCCGGATATCATGAACGCCATCGATCAGGAGGTGGATAAACTCTTGACTAGCGGCTTCATCCGTGAGGAACAACACCCAGATTGGGTAGCCAACGTCATTTTCGTCACCAAGAAGAATGGGAAGATATGAGTCTGTATCGACTTCAGGGATCTCAACTCGGCTTGTCCGAAGGACGAATTCCCGCTTCCAATCACAGATGTGATGATCGACACCACATGTGGCTTTGAACGCATGTCTTTCATGGACGGATATTCATGCTACAATCAAATCAAGATGTTCCTCGATGACGCAAAACACACGTCATTCAGGACTCCGATGGGTGTTTTCTGCTACACAGTGATGCCCTTCGGCTTGAAGAACGCCGGTGCGACATACCAACGAGCTATGAGCACCATTTTCCGTCAACACCTTCACAAGACAGTCGAATGCTATGTTGACGACATCGCAGTCAAGAGCCGTCTCAAAAAAGATCACCTACAAGACCTCAAAACAGTCTTCGATCTCATGCGGGCGCACCAACTCAAGATGAACCCCGCTAAATCCTTCCTAGGGGTTTCTAGTGGAAAGTTCTTGGGCTTCGTTATCACGACAAAAGGCATTCATGTTGACCCCGAGAAGACTAAAGCCATCCTCAACATGGACCCTCCGAAGAATCTTCGAGAACTTCGGGGCCTACAGGGAAGTCTGGCATACATTCGGAGGTTCATAGCAAATCTTTTCGACAAATGTCAATCCTTTACTCAGCTCATGAGGAAGGAAGTCTCTTACGTCTGGACAGAGGAATGCCAAAAGGCTTTCGACGACATCAAAGCCTACCTGACGAGCCCACCAGTCCTGGTGGCACCCGTCGCCGGCAAACTATTTCTCTTCTATGTCCGTGCCATGGATCATTCCCTCGGTGCTCTGCTAGCCCAGAACAGCGATTCAGGCTATGAGAAAGCAATCTACTACCTCAGTCGAATGCTCATCGGGGCCGAACACCGGTACAACCCCGTAGAGAAGGAGTGCTTGGCTTTGGTGTTCGCCATCCAGAAGACTCGTCATTATGTCTCGGGCCAGACAATACATGTCATCTCCCGGGTCAATCCACTCAGAGTCCTCATGACAAAGCCAGGATCATTGAACTCCCGGCTAGCTACATGGGCAATCCTGCTAACACCGTATAACATGGTGTTTGTGCCACAAAAAGCTGTTAAGGGGCAGGCCCTCGCCGACTTTCTAGCTGCACACCCCATTCCAGAATCTTCAAGACTCTATGAAGACATCCTGGATGAGGTCCAAGAATCCAACGTCACCGAAGAAAACTCCGTCTGGCGGATGTTTTTCGATGGCGCTTCGAGAACAGGGCCCAAAGGCCAAATCATCGCAGGAGTAGGGGTGGTGCTAGTCTCCCCCGATCAGCTGGTCATCCAACGTGCTTACTCCCTTTCGAAGCCGTGCTCCAACAATGTTGCCGAGTACAACGCACTCATTATGGGACTCCAGCTGGCACAACAGCTGGGGGTGGATCATCTGGAGGCCTACGGCGATTCCAAACTCATCGTAAACCAGATCAGAGGGCAATATGAAGTTCGTCATGAAGATCTGATCCCTTACCATGAAGTTGTATTGAACATCATTACAACCTTCACTGGGTTATTCATCGAACATGTACCCCATCTACAAAACTTGGAGGCCGATGCTTTGGCTGGCCTCGCGGCCTCATTGGCAGCACCCCTCGGGACTCAACACTATATCACGGTAGTCGGAAGGGACTTGGTCTGTCCTAAAAACAAGATATGCTCATATATGGCCCACGCCATGCCGACAAATACTGGTGTTAATGTCCGAGACTGGAGGTTCCCGTTCATCGACTTCGCTGTCTACGAAATTCTCCCAGAGGATCCGAAAGAAGCCATCTCAGTCAGGAGATGCTCTCTTCGATTCTACTACGATACAGCCACTAAAATGTTGTACCGACGCTCCTACGATGGGCTCCTCCTTCGATGCCTGTCCAATGAAGAAGCAGCCGAAGCCCTTCGAGAAGCTCACGACGGAACTTGTGGGGCTCATCAACCTGGGCCTAAGATGCAGGACCGACTACGGCGCATGGGCTACTACTGGCCAACCATAGCCGCTGACGCCATCGACTACGCTAAGAAGTGCCATGCGTGCCAGCTTCACGCAGACTTCATTCATACACCGTCAGAACCTCTACATCCCACAGTCGCCTCCTGGCCCTTTGAAGCCTGGGGCATGGACATTGTAGGGCCAATCACCCCTCCTTCATCGAGGGGACACCGCTTCATCCTGGCCATTACTGATTACTTGTCTAAATGGACAGAAGCTGTCCCACTGGCAGAAGTGAAGAGCTCCAAGGTAATCAGCTTCATCAAACACCATGTCATCTACCGCTTCGGAGTACCCCGACGGATCATCCATGACAATGGTCCTCAGTTCATCAGCCATATTTTCAGCAGGTTCTGTGACAAGAATAGTATCCAAAACGTGGCCTCAACCGCCTACAATCTGGCAGCAAACGGATTGGCCGAGGCGTTCAACAAAACTATCGTCAGGCTACTCAAAAAGGTCGTGTCATCCAATAAACGCTACTGGGACGAAAAGCTTGGCGAATGCCTTTGGGCCTATCGCACAACGGTACGGACCCCAACAGGCAACACACCATTCTTTTTGGTCTACGGGAGTGAAGCGGTACTGTCTCTCGAGATCCAGATACCCTCACTCAGTGTAGCAATCACAAACAAACTCACAGAAGAGGACAATCAACGTCGTCGTCTGCGAGAATTGGAGGCACTTGATGAGAAGCGTCTCCTAGCTCAACAACGCATCGAACTTTACCAAGCCCGTATATCACAGGCTTTCAACAAGAAGGTCAAACAGAGGACTTTCCAAGTTGGCGACCTGGTTCTGGCAGTCAGGAGGCCGATGGTGTTAACCCACAAGACACCAGGAAAGTTCGAGCCTAAGTGGGAAGGACCTTTCATCATAGAGACGGTATACTCAAACGGTGCTTACCACCTCGCCAAACCCAATGGGGACTTGTTTATGATGCCCATCAATGGCAAGTTCCTGAAGAAGTACTACTCTTGACATCCTTCAGACATGTGCTTCCATAAGGGAATTTATGGACCTAATCATCAAGGCTCACATACAATCCCTTTCCACAAACTCATGCGCTTCCAGAACCCAGCTGTTCTGTGGCATCCTCCAGTAGAAGAACAACTACGTCCACATCACCTCTGAGTTGTTTCCCTGCGGAACCTTATATTCCATAAGGCTACGCTATCCCGTATGTTTACCACGTCCACATTACCTCTGAGTAAACATCCCGTACAGACAACCCCCGTGTTGCCGTACATTGATCGCAGAACTTCTACGTCCACATTACCTCTGAGTAGTTCCGTGTATCCCCCAGAGTCATTTCTACCACGTCCATAACACCTCTGAGTAGGAAGATTCTATCATCCGAACTCCCTATTTGCCACGTCCACATCACCTCTAAGCAAACATGGCGGTTCTTTCAAACTTATTATCTGTACCTAAAAAAACTAAGGTGCGCAAAAGATAATAGGTCCACACAAATCATCAAGTTCATGACAAGCAAAAATGAATACATCACAGAAAAGGGTGTACTTCTTTATTTCTAAAAAGAGAGTAAAGGATTACAATATCCCCAGCAAGAGTTGTAGAAAACACAAAAAATAAGAGACTGCGACCCCTAAGCATCCCCAGGGTTGGCCGAAAGCTCTTCAATACGACACCTCAAGTCTGCCACCCGAGTCTCCACAGTTGCCAAGACCCGGCGTTCAGCTTCTTGACGCATCGCCTCTGTGGCCTCAAGAGAGGTGTCCTTCTTATGCTTCTCATCCAAGTGTTGCCGCCGCTGAGCTAGGGCAAGAGCTCGGTGGGTGACGGTTGCTTCCTCCTCCTTGAATGCCACGTGTTCAACCTGGGCACGTTCGACATCTAACAAAAGTCGGGCTCGCTGATCCTCAAGGCGGCGGATCTGGGCATCAATATCCGCGATATTGGCATCCAATGCAGCTCGCACCTTCACTGTCTCCTGCGTAGACTGAGACAACGGCTCCACTGCAGCTTCAGCCTCAGCTACCTCGTGCTCCCAGACACTCATGGTGGCCTGGTAAGAAGACTCAATCTCGGCAATCAGCTTCCCCTTCTCCGCATCTATCAAGACGGAGAGGTCATTGCGCTGGATGTGCTAAAATTCCGAGAGCCGCTGGTCCAGCTCAACCACCGAAGCCTCCAGGATCTCGGTCATGTGATCATGGCCTTGGTAAAGACGGATCAGGTCGATATAAGGCATCGCCAGAGATCTTGTCGTTGCAAAGCTCCCATTGGCGTCCATCACCGCAGATACACCCCTCTGCAATATTTTATATACCCCCTCAACGATGAATTTCACATATTCATCTGCATCCGCCAGCACCTACGGCGTCATAGCAGGAGTCGGAGGAGCGGCTGTAGTTGGCGGACCGGAGGAAGATCCGCCGACCCCAACCTGCGAGACTGGAACCTCGACATTGTTAGGCTCTTCATCAACAGGGGCTGGAATGCTAGCCTGAGTAGCCAAAGGAACAGAAGAAGTCAGGACAGGCGTCGAGATGGTACCCCAGGTGGAAGGAGCCACAGGGGGTTCTACACCCTTGTCCTTCCCAAGCTCGGAAGAACTACCGACATCAGTAGCCACCTCTTAAGCCCCCAATGTTCTATCAGCAGCCAGTACCTCTCCTGGTAGGTTGGGGAGTTCAACACTTGTCTCCTGACCCGCCTCAGGAGTCGGGGACGGCAGACGAATCTTTTCACCAAATCCCTCTACAGGGACAGGATCTGCCGCTACCTCCTGATCGATAGCCACCTCAACTTCCGCGACTGAGGCTGGGGTAGGACTCGGCAATGCTGCAGTCGACCCCCCTTCATCAAGACAAGGAGGGGAATCAACCCTCTCCTCTGTTCCAACCATACATGTTGCCCACGCAACAGGCTCTTGCAACTCTGGAGCGACGTCATCCGAAGACGACGAACTCCACTCCACTTCATCACCAGGAAGCCCCGTGTCCGCTGGGCCCTCAACGTCCAAGGCCCCCACGGCGACTGGCACCATCCCGGAAGTTGTTGCAACCTCCGCATCTCTTTCAACAAACTCTGGAGATACTAAAACCTCCGCAGGAACATCTTCAGGACTCTCCTCCACTGGAGACATTAACATCGGAGGAATACGCTCGTCAGACGAGCTTGCCACTTCCTTCGGTTTACTAACACCCGGTTTCGAAACACGGGTCTTCTTCTTCAACGATCCCTGCAAGAAGAAAAGCACAAGTCACCAAAGTGACAAGATGAGCCAAAGTTACGAAGGACTCCCTACCTCAACAGGAACTGATTCCGCTGGCGTTACAGGTGGCACTCCTGCCTTTGGAGTTGATGTCTTTTTCGGCCTTTTTGGTACAGAAGAACCAGCTTCTGCGTCGGCCCGTCTCTTCCCAACAGAGGGATCCCTCACTGAGGCTGCAGCAGCAGCCCTATATCCCGCCAATTCTGGCGGACGATATGACCAGGCCGCTATCAACATATTCGTCGTGGCCTCCAGCTGAGTTCCAATAATGAAACTAGTCTCCCTGTCATAACCAGGAGACGCAATATTCATGGTACAATACAGCTTGGCGGCCGAATACAGGATTTGTGGCCGAGGGTTACGAATTGGCATAGTAAAACGAACACCAGTACACCCGGCATTGTAATATTGCCAGCCCCGGGCCCCATCCAGCAAACTCCCGACAAACTCCAGACTACTACTGGAATTCCGTAACATTAGTTGGGTATAGCCAAACTGGCGAGCAAACCGGCTGGGCAGATATGGCTCCAGATAACATCTATTTTGGTTGCGGTAGACCAAGTGAGAAGACCGAATACTTTGCAACCAACGAAAACCCCATTTCGGCAGAGTAATCGCATCCTCACCAGAGTCGTCCAAATCTTGGTCAGCCTCGAAGTCTTTAAAGATGGGGCCAACCTTGACAATCTCCCACCCCTGAAGGTAGGACAAAACCCTCCTGCAAACGGGGACGCCCGTGTGTAACCACTTCCTCTTGTAGAAGCGGCGGATAAAGGCATCTCCTTCAACATTATCCTCTTCAGGACCGGGACTCATCACGTTCGGACGATGCAAAATCAACCATCCCATAAGATAATGGAACGGTAACTCGGCCCGGAGAAAGTTGTCATTTTTACCTTTTCCGAGGATGACATCATCAGCAAAGATCCTCAAACCCCGCAACAGGTTACACACCATCGCAGGAAGGAGGGCTAAAGGTCGTCCAAAGACCAATTTCACGGCGGGCAAAATAAGGTTCCGGTGCACCCTCTCTACTGCACCAGATCCACCCGTAAACACACAATCCCGGAGCCATATCATCAAATATGCCGTCAGCACCGCCTTAGACGACATCCGGTGCGCACAGTGCCAGAAGCAGCTATACGCGTTCTCGCCACTCTTATTTGAACCTGGAGCTCTCTCGTCCAGCCGGCTTATCTCAGAAGTCACTTCCGCAGGTTTCAGCCCTTGCGAAGTCGTAAACCGGATCCTCGAGGAGTCCGCCAAATCCTGCTTGAAAACATAATCCCTCCAAGCAGTCACATGAGGCTGGGTCTTATCCTTGTCTTTCCGGTGCATCAGATAATGATAGCTTGCCACTTTTTTAAAAACCGCCATCATCTCCGGGTCCTTATTTTCCAGAACCTGGATCTCTTTATTCGACGGAAAATATTCCTCGTACGGTTCCGAGTCCCAGGGAAGCTTGGACACTTCGTACATCTCATGGAGAGCCAACCCCAACTCCCCCACCGGAGTATAGAAAGTGCCAGTCTGGGTATTGAACAACTCCAAGAGCGCGAGGAACATAGGCTTATTGACATCCACGCCAGCCTGTGTGGCACGGATAGCGGCCGTCAGCCCAATCTCTTTAAGCTCGGCTTTGAACTTCGAAAGCACCCAAATGGTCAACTCGTCCCACCTTGGGATATGATGACACCAACCTTCAACTCTAAACTTACCTTTCGGATACGTGACCTTCGATGTCAGCATCCGATTTACAAAAGTTGGAGTACTGAAGGTAAACGTGTCGCTTGGGACTTCACTGTAAAGGCTCCCGGGACGCAAAGCTCGACAACTAAACGAGGAATCGGCTCGTGAAGCGGCCAAGGTATCCCTCTGGTTCGAGGTAGCATCAATCGAAAGGGTACCTCCCAAAGCCCCTCCTTGAGAAGGAGTAAGTTCCCAACGCATCCTTCTCTTCGAAGCCAAACGGTAAAAAGCCGTCAGCGGCAACTGGCGGTCAAGTTGCCGCATGTACAGAACTATGCCTTTTGCAGAAAAGAACCAGTCTTCTCTGACCCTCAGTATCTTCGCTTCAGAAGAGACCAGTCGGTCACCAAACAGAAAGGCAGGTTTTAAGAAAGTGACATCCTCAGATTCAGCAGATTTCAGTCTACCGCTCTCCATCATACTCTGGAGGAAAATTGGCAACTGGTTCTGGATTTGCAGCACTCTCTCACGAGGTTGGTTCTGTAGGATAGCATCCTTCGCAGGGTTGATCACCGCCTCATCAAAATTAACTCCCATTTGACAAAGAGAAGCGTCCAGGAGGACCTTATTCAGCAAAGGGATAGTCATCGACACTGGCACAACCAAAATAAAAAGTCAGGCAAAAAGACAATATGTCAAGCAGCCTGGCGCATCGTAAGGGCGTAAACCCATGCGCTTCGGCTTCAGCGCATCATCAGGGTATGAACCCATGCGCATCAGCGTTTGAGCTTCGGCGCATCATCAGGGCGTAAGCCCATGCACGTCAGCAGAAGGCTTCGGCGCATCATCAGGGTACAAAACCCATGCGCGTCAGCAATTAAACCTCGGTGCATGATAAAGGCCTGAGCCTCTGCACGTCGGCAGGATAAAACCTCAGCGCATCAAGGACAGAAGCCCATACGCATCGGCAGCAGAGAGTTAGGGCACAGTATGACCCAAAGCTTGTCTGAACAAAGAAGATAGCAAAAGTCGACACCTATCCGTCACCGCGGGACGAACGTCGGCCGGAGTCACAATGGTGGTAGGAGCATCCTCGTCGGCGAACTCTGCCGGCTCCTTTCCCTTAGCACCGCCGCGAGGAGTCTTGGGAGCCATTCTCTTGAAGAAGAAAGTTAGGGTTTTGAAGAAGAAACTCTAAAAAAGCAAAGGCAGAGAATAGAAGAACTCTTTCTCTCTCCGTCTCATGCCTATTTATAGGCACGGTCGCACGCGTGAACCGATGAAAGGTGACCTCAGTCGTCGCCTCGGGTCCTGTGAAAAGATAACAGAAAATAAAACCAAAAGATCATCATTAATCTTTTCGGTTACCGAGACGTTATCATTATCATTTACTGAGAGGAGCATGCGCCCGAACAAGCATGCGCCCGAACAGTCATGCGCTCCAAGAGTCATGCGCCTTGACCACCATGCTTCTTATTCAAAGTATTCCAAAACTTATCTAAAAGTTTTGAAAACTTTGAAGGGGGTCTTGTAGAAGCATGGAATTTCAGAGCCAGAAAGTCTATGTGCCAGACTACATGTGCCAAAGCTTGGACAAAGTGCTTTACAGCAAAAGCAACAAATATAGACATTGAAAGAGGACTTTTTATTTTTAACATATAAAAGTCTATTACATGTCTAAGAAAGACTGCACAAAGAAGAATTTCTACAAAGAAAAGACCCTAAGTCTACAACCAGCAACCACCATGCGCCTTCAGTCAGGCGCAGCAGCCACCATGCGCCTTCAACCAGGCGCATCCCGCCATGCGCATCCAGCAGGGCACATCCTTTCAGCAGCTCAGTTATGTGCATCCTCAGTTATGTGCAACCCTTCAGCAGCCCAGTTATGTGCCGCTCTTCCAGGCAGGCTCACCTGATAAGTGCTTCGACTAATGAAGCATTTAACCCTCTGGCTGGAACCAAGGAAGAGAAGAGCACCGCAAATCTGTGGCCAGGGGAGGCTTCGAAAGAGCCTCCAAAGGCGAAGGAAGACCGTGATCGAAACCGCGGCTAAAGGAGCAGCTTTCAACACAACCAGAATGGGCAACGCCCACTTTGAAGGAAGAAAGAGCCTAGCACCGCCATTCCGATCTACGGCTCTTCCGGAATAACGGAAACGAGGCCCGAGCATCCCTATCTTTGGATGCAACAGGCACCTTCCGCCTGCCTCGGAAGCCCTCGACTCTGTCTTTTGGATGTAACAGTCACCTTCAAGTGCATCAACGAAGAAACGGCGTCGCATCTTCATCCTCGGGAGCACTTCGTCAGCAGAGCGCACTCGAATACACAAGTTCATATCGGAAGTATGTAAGAGAACGAGAAGCAAACCCTCTCTCCATGCCACTATTTATAGGCCGGGCAAATCAAACCCACGCGCCAAGTGGATGGCTCTTCGAATTCCGTACAATGAATTTGCATTAAATGGATGAATCGGACGCCTAATTCAGCCAAACGGCTATTTAAAGTACTCGAAGAACGTAACAACCGTATCATTAAAGATGTATCAGATGCGTCGGCCAGATAGCGCATCACACCGACGCGCCCTCCGACATCAAGCACATCATACAGATGTGCCCACTCAGCTGTCGATCGAATGTCACCAACATTAAATACTGAACTGACAGAGTTGGCAGCACACCTCCCAAAGTCTGAACAGTTGACAGCTTTTTCAGAAGACGAAGCGTCGGCAACGTCAGCATCATCATTACTTTACTCCGACGGTTACTGCCACGTGGCCACCCAACCATCCGCATGCGCCTCAAAAGCCATGCGCCTCAGACTTTTTACGGATCCCTAAAGACAGAAGGAAGGTCTCCATTTTGCTCGGCATGCGCCTAAAAAGCCATGCGCCCCAGACTGCTCTCTGATCCCGAAAGACAGGAGTAAAGTCACTACTGAAGCTCTGCATGCGCCTCAAAAGCCATGCGGCCAGAATGGTTCGTGACTCCAAAAGGTTACGATCCAGAGTCTCCTCATGCGCCTAATCCTAGGCGCATCCTACCAGATCACCCCTCCATCAAATCCGAGATCTTCGAGCCATGAGTCGACGACACGTGTCCTTTGACTCAACTCACCCAAGATCTCAGCAACAGAAAGATCTTCTCCTCTGCTACGTGCCGGCTCCCAACAGCAACATGAAGAAGTCTACCCTTCGATTAGGGCGCATCGTCCATGCGCCTCCATCAGTGATCACCACGTGGCGTCCCCACGTACCGGCGTATCCCACATGCGCGCATGAGCAGCCAGCCTGCAAAACTATAAATAGAGGGATCATTTCCTTCTCACGCACACACAGAATACAGAAAGAACATACATACCACCAGAGAGGCAGATACAGACACTCAACGTCTTCCTCCTCTCAGCAAGCTCCAGCACCCAGAGCAATCCGAACCTTCAGAAATCCGATAACCGTCGTCAGCTCGTCAACGGAGTCAACGCATTACCACTCGCTCCATCGGTACAAGGGACCCAGATAAACAAAAGTGTACTCCTAGGACTACGTCTAAAGTCCTATATTGTAACACTGTTCTGTTTGTATTAAAATTTGCAATAATACAATTTTAATGGCAAACAGTTAGATCCTGTCCTGCAACCCCTCAGGATTAAGTATTGATATCTGGATATATTTCATGCCTCTTGTCATTTATGTCAGCACAATTACCAATAGGTTTCAGTACCTGTGTAGCCTTAGCTTGCATACATCAGTCCTTACATAGTTTGGGGGCTGGAATAAATGTTAGGGTACATCTGAACTGTTGGTCACCAATATTAACCAATAGATAAAGGGCTATCCTATATGTGTATTTAACTAAATGCCTGTAACTAGACCTGGTACCTAGGAAAAAAGTAATACTATGTACATAGGACCATTGACTTTGCTGTATCAAATTTCTGGAGTACTGTCAGGTTTGGTTGATGTCCTTGAACACATGAGATACTAAAGTGGAAAGTATATGTGAGACACTGGTAACATAAGACCAGGGCCATGAGGACAGGAGGCCAGCCTTGACTTGCATTTAGCTTGGTCAGGCCTGTATGAATTATGAGAGTATAGAAGGACTTGGCTAGGCTAGAATAGTTGTACCTTCTTTCGTCAGAGCCTTGACTTTGTAGGTCACCACAATGGTCTCCCTGTTACTTTATGATTTGTGACTAATACATTGACCTTGATAGTAGGATACCAGTTTGAGATAGGAATTATGGGACCTCCTTAGTATCCTGTACTTAATTTTCCTATGAACTATGCATAGAGCTTTCTAGATTGATTTTGACTTACATGCTCTGATTTGTCCCTGCCCTGTGACTTGAAATGTGGATAGAGCATTGGCTTAAATTGCAGTTAGAGACTAAAACTGATTTCCTATATGAGTTATTGCTTATTGGATATCTGCCCATTTGATTTTAGCCTATTGTGTAAATATTCCAAGTTCAGAATCGAACTCTCAAAGTTCAGCATTGTTTGGGGAAAATTCACTCTTTCCAGATTACTGTCCATTCATTAGCTCCCTATAGTTCAATCTTTAGACATATATTCAGGATGCACATTGCAACCTTGCATTAGAGAATAGCAGGACCTGCACAGGGATCAGTGTACATGGTATCCCCACTGGGCTACAACAGGGTGCAGCCAGATGTTGGTGTCTGGGTCTGTATCATAAGGAAGGGATCAACACAAAGCTCAGCAGAGGTGCACTCATCCAGTATGAGTAGGCACCAGAGAACCTGTGTAATATACAGGGTTCATGAACTAGAAGAATATAGACACCCATGGCATTCAGGAACAAGGTTCAGGGGTAATGAACTGATATCCAGGCTTAGTAGCAACACACAGAGAGATACTCAGGTATTAGAGTATACAGTAGGATATGTTATAAACCTGTCCAATTGAGGGGAGGGAGGCTGACCATAGAACCCTTTATGAATCCCCAAAATACAATGATTGTGGGGCTATCCAAGTACATACACAGATTCATGTGTAGGGCATATATGTGTGAGTTATGGGTAAACAAGAGGGGATGTTAGTAGCCTTTACACCTACACCTAAGGAGTAGACAGAGCCAGAGAAAAACATAGAAGTCTAGTAAGACCATGACTAGATAAATACCCAAATTCTCCATAAGGAGTCAAACTAGATAATTAACAAATAAATATTAGACAAGTATTATCTTTGATTATATGTTGACAGTAGATGTATGCTAAAAATAGGTTACTTGGACTCCAACTCTTCATTTAATCATTACACCCTGCTCGGGACGACATGCAAGTACACTTTCTGTTATACTTCCAATCCTGACTGGATAACCAACATTTTAGGTGATGAGTTAGAGGAGTTCTGTACTACCTTTTATGAGCAGACGGAAGACCCTGACTTGATCATACAGGAGGGCTTGGATGCGGGGCTACCCTCCGCAGGAGATTATTAGCTAGACAGCATTTATAGAGCATATGTTGCTCACAAAAACTCTTGATTGTATTTTATTTTTATTATGGATTATGAGAGTTGAGTAATGGATTCTCTTTTATACATTTTTATTACATTGAGATTATTTCTTCTATCATATTTGGTCTCTATACTTGGTGACCTTATTCAGTTATCAGTTTGTTCCTTTTACCATAGTTATTGTGTTTACAATTTCCGTTGAGATTGATATGCAAACTTGATCTTTTGTGGAAATCTATAAACTGCGTGGCTATATTTGATAAATTGTGGAGATGACTAGACAGCGCTCTACCGCCGATACTGCGGCGTAGGCTGGACGTACCCACGACTCATGTCCGAATACTGGGTGCGGGTTGTGACAGGTGTGAAGGCCAAAATCATCTCCACCGGGTTGTAAAATTTGGCAAAATACTCGTATAAGATCTTGTACCACGTACTGATTTCTGTATTTGCGGAAGGATGGCATCCAGAAACCAATAGTTGCCATCTCGCAGATGGGAAGATGACGATCACCCTTGATGACGTCCACCATCTTCTGGGACTTAGTGTTGATGGTCGTCAAATGATGATGGATTATTCTGATGGCAACTTTGAGATGTATGATGAGATGGTGGAATTTGTCGACAATTCTCTTGGGTTGAGGCAGAGGCTTTTATCACCCTTCCTGATTTTAAGAAGTCATATGTAGTTCCTTTGTGTTTTTTGAGGAATACACTCATTGATGATGATGATGATGACGACGACGACGATGACGGCGACGACATTGATGATGACGATGTAGTGGCCTGGAGATACATGCAGTTCATCGTGGGGGCCATCGGCATTTAGGATAAGTTCGGAACCTCGATAGACGCCAAATACCTAAATAATTTTCGAACTTAGACACTGTAGATCAAATATCCTTTGGAAGCGGTATAATAGCATATCTCTACCGCAAACTTGTGGCTGCATCTCGAGTCGGATCGAAGACAATAGTTGGTTGTCAAACTCTACTCCATGTAAGCAAATAAAATTGTACTTTATTTATATGTAATATAAAATTAGGTTAATTAATATGATATTATTCTACATCGTATGTACAGACAAGGATATACGAGCATTTTTGGACGCTAAAGATGACTACTCTTAATAAAGATTACGATGAACAGCTGCCTAGAATGTGTTAGTGGAATCCGGTTAAGATAGATACCAAACATCCATATATTTTGGCTTCCCTATGTGTCGCACTTGAAGATATGCAGGCAAAGGAGGTGAAACAATACTAACTTAAACTAGTATAGACTTATTCACTCTAGTGTTCCGTCTTAATTAGTAACTTCTTAAGTAATGATACTTATACTATGATGTAGATTATTTGGCATCTATATCGAGATCTGTAAAATAGTACTCGTCCACTACAAGTAGTTACACTATTTCAATGTCTGATAGTTTGTCATGTAATTGTGGAGCCTCACATGCCAGACAGAGTGCTTTATTAGTTTGGCTACGTGCAAACTATACCGAACACATTGAATTTGAGGACTTCTTCAAAAAGGACGAAAGAATTAAACTATATCCCGCCGGACTACCATTAGGGCTCGTATTTCTTCACTGTCATGACCTGCACCCTGATTAGGGGTACGAGTACGTGGTTACGTCCAGCCTACGTCGTAGAATCGGCGGTAGAATGCTGTATAGGTCGTCTATAAATACTTACAACTAGACAAAATATAAAGGTACATGTACAGTATATACACTCCAAATGGAGGTGACATAGCAAATACAGTCTCAATCTCATCTAAGGTAGAATACGATAAAAAGATAGATAGATATGAAATAAAATGAAACCACAGAGATACAACCAGATGGAGTTCTAAGTGTCTAAGATAACACAAATCCAGAAACATCCCGAATCTCAAATACAGTAATCCAGAGAATAAATAAACTGAAAATGACTAATCTAAACTAATGGTGTCTCATCCACTGCTAATGGATCCTGCTGGAGATCCAGGGGTAATGTCTCATCAAACTCTATCCTGGCCATACCCGTAAAAGGTAGAGCAATCAGCTAACATGTACTCTGTAAACATCAACGGTTATCATGTCAGGAAAATGAGCAAGTGCAAACACTAACAGCAGTTCCATATGAATTGACAAATTCTATAAGAGACAGTATAACAAAATATAAGACAAAGATATGGAAAGACTTGGGAGCCATTCGAAAGCCGAGTTACAACCCATAAACCAAACAAGGACCAGGGTTGTAACCCTTCTCCCGAACAAAACCTAGCCTCCAATCAAAGTATAGCATAAGAGCATGTAGAACATATAAAATATAGGACAAAATCAACAGAAAATATATAACAGGATGTGAGTACTGAATAGGAGGACAATATATATAGGATGACTTGCAAACTATTCGAAAGCCGAGTTACAATCCTTAAACCAAACAAGGACCGGGGTTGTAACCCTTTTTCCTGAACAGAAGTTAGCCTCCTATGATAAATAAATATGAAATATGCCTTGAATTATTAGAGTGTTATGTGATCGGCTTGGGAAATATTATAGGACAGGCTATCCACTTGGCCCGACAATTACAAAAAAATCTCTGGAAAGGGTCATGCCAGCCAACCTGGATAACGAGCACATGAATAAGATCTCGCTACACCCTACGTGAGGTGAGAGTGGCGCAAGCACATGAATATAGTGACAAGAGGCTTTGATCACATAGACACTAATAATTCCCCAACCTCCGAATAGTATAACGGATCTGGACATGACACGTCATGACATGGGATTCCATAAGAGGGTAGCAAGTCCCCTTAGAAATCGGTGTCTATACAAGTACAGGGAATAAGACAGGAAATGTACCAATATACCAAGAAAATCTAGGAACAACATCTCATGTCATGATCCAACATATACTAGTCTGTGAACTATCGTGACTGGAAATCGAGTAAGACACTACAAATGAATCGGATATAGCAAATATCAAGACAATGAAAACTATCAGTGAATGTACTCGCCTGCGGTCCTGAGCTGTCAAATGGGGTCAATGCTCAGAGTGATGCCAAAAACCTAAAGATGAGATATATAAGCTAATTAGGGTTCAACAGTGTTAGGCAGGATTATATAGTATAAGCTATGTAATCTAGGTCAATCTCAGTCCAACTAAGTCAAACTAGGTCACACTGAGTCACACTTGGTCAAACTAGGTCACAGGAAGTCAAACTAGGCTAATGTTGACTAACAGTTGACTTTTGGTCAACTGGTCAACTCTGGTCAAGTTCTAGACATTTCTAGGCCAAGTGTTGACTGATAGTTGACTTTTGGTCAAAGCAGTCAAACTTGGTCAGTCGAGGTCAAAACTAGCCTAGGCATACTACTCCTAAACATTACCAACCAAGATACTATATATCTTGGTCAAATAGGATCAACTCTAATTTAAGAATTAAAATATCTAGTTGTACCTCGTCATTCGTACATCAAAACCTATGACACGCAAATCGAGATAAGATAATCAACGGTAAGGTTAATAATCTTATCATAGTGATCTATATGATCATCTTGCCAATTTTCGCGATGTGAGATCACTGGAATCGACTGATCTCAGTTTCGTTGTACTAATTCTGAAATACAAACTTAATAAGAAGTAATTATAATAAAAGGTAATACACAGAGCAAATATCTACAAACATTGTCGGATGATGAAACAAACATCACCAACGTGTCCAGAATGGTCAAATTAGCTAGTATAGCCTATCCATAAGTCCAATTTGGACACAGGGGCAAAAAGGTAATTTCGGGTCAAAACGGTGTCCATGTCGGACCCGCTTTGTACCGAAAAATATGCAAGAAAACTATTCCACTAAACCTAAAAAAATTTATGTCCACATATTCAGAATGACGATACGAACCCAACGGTATATCCAGAATTGGATTTCGTTGACCCGATCTCAAATTGGTCCGTTGACCAGGACATTAAAATTTCGATTTGCACGGAAAAACGTATCGGAGCCAATGTCCTCAAAACTCAGCAAATTATATGTCAACGAGTCTAGAATGACGATACGAACTCAACGGTATGTCCAGAATTGGATTCGGATGAGCCGATCTCAAAATGATCCGTTGACCAGGATATTGGTATCCGACTTGCACCGAAATGCGTGCCAGAACTAATGTCCACTAAAACCTAGAAAATTATATGTCAAAGAGTCCAGAATGACGATACAAACTCAACGGTATATCCAGAATTGGATTTCGATGAGCCGGCATCAAAAATCTCGTTGACCCGGACTGTGGGGCCCGCTTTACACCAAAATGCGTGCCAGGGCAAACGTCCTCCAAATCTAACAAACTTTATATGAAAACGTGCTAAAACGACGCCACAAGTCTACTGGTGGTGTCAGAAATTGAATCCGGAGTCCCGGGTTCAAAAATGGAATTTTACAACTTGGAAATTACGAATTCGGACGACCAACTTTGGCGTCGAATTCAACCAATCAAACGTGCTCACAATAAAACAAAATTGGAGAGGTAGGAAGAGGGTTATATCAGCTACGCATAGGAACCTGTGGCACGCCAGACAGAGCTACGATGGAGGAGATACGAACCGACGAAGTTGGCTCCGCAAAACTGTCCAAAAATAACACAATTTAAACGGTCAACTTGGTGGCCGGTTTTGATGTATCAAACGATAAAATTAACAGACAAAAATTGAGGGAAGTGAAGAGCTATATAACAAGATTGTGACGGAGCTAAGAGTTCATCGATCCAACGGTCGGATTTCCTGAAAAATGCACACGAAGTTGCTGCAACGAGGCGCCATTTCTGGATCTCGTTCGCGCGCGCGTTGACGGGATTCCGTACAAAACGCACGAATCGCCTAGACGGCACGTTCTGGAGGATATTGGCCGCCACGAGAAGGTTGTCAGGGGTCACCTGGCCGGAGGGGGGTCATGGCGACGCACGGAGGCGGCGGGCGGCACGCGGTGGTACGGCCACACGCGGCTGCTGCTGCCGTGCGCGCTTTTACTACTGTTGGTTGCTGCTCTGCTGTGCTGTGCTGGCCTGCGCAACGGCGGCGGTGGCTGCCCGGCAGTGCTCGGCCAAGGGCACGGCGAGGGTGGTGGTGGTTGATGGTGGCGTGTGGTGGTAGTTTAATTGGTGGAGTGGTGTAGTGGTGATGATGATGTTGAAGATAAAAAGAGAAAATAATGGTGAAGTGAGGAGGAGGAGAGGAGAAGTCGAGGAGGAGCTCAGCCATAGAGAGAGGGAGGTCGGCCGGCCATGTAGGGATGGTGGTGTTGTTCGGCCAACCATGGGGAGTGGGATGTGAGTTGTATTATTAAGAAAGAGAGAGAGAGAGAGTGAAATAATTGTTTGTGTGTGTGTTGTGAGGGAAGAAGAGAGAAATATTCTCTACCTAAAAATTAGGGCCGGCCTGTCCATGGGTGTGTGTGAGTTTGTGTTGTATAGGAAATGGAGGGTGGTGATGAGTTGGGGTAAATCAAAGGCTAGGATTAAATGGGGATTAGATTTTACTCTAGGGATTTAATTAAGGGGGGTTTGTAAATTAAATATTAAAAAAAGGGTAGACTAGATATTTAATATTTTTAAAGTCAATGAGAGTGAGGGTATCATGAGGGAGGGTAACATGAAGCTTGGACTGGGTTTGGTTGAGCCGGGTCGGGTCAAAATCGAACATGGTGCAATAATTGAATTAATATCGGTATTTATGATCATGGATAAATAAGTAGCATGTGGGGGCTCAAATAAATAGGACACAAGTGTCATGCGGGTAGTAGGCTTCGTGTGGGCCATGTCCATATTTTGGGCTGACTAGGTTGGATCGATGTCGGATCCCGAAATTAAATTGGAAGTCAGGTCACATTCTACGGTGGATAATTAATTGGCCTAAATTAACCCAAAAGTTGTGCGAAACAAATGAAGCACAAGATGGTGTGTCTAAGTGGGACACGAAGGTCATGGGTGTAGGGCGTCTCGAGTAGATCATGCATGAGAAGTTGGTTTCAAGAAAATGACTAGCCTTGTGCTCCTAAATTAAAAGTCACGGTAACGTGCATATGATGATCAAAGATAAAAGTGAGAAAATCAATTAATAATTAATTAATGATCAAATGGTCTAAATTGACTCAAAGTTGTGTGAAGCAAAAAGAGTACAAGAGAACAAGTTTGGATGGGACATGATATATCAATATGAAGGTAATCTTGTCTACTACACATTGATAAAGAGAGTTTCCAGAGATTGGTATCTCTGACGCTCCAGAAGTCGAAGTCACGGTAAAGAGCATTTAATCAAATAATAATCAAATAATAATATCTATTGCAAAATAATTGATTTATAAAATTGAAAAAAAACCCTAAATTCAAGGGGCTTACATCCTACCCACCTTATAAAAATTTCGTCCTCGAAATTAAAAATCATCTAATAGGTCAAGCTAAATCATGCAACTGCTATGGCTACAGTACGCAATCTGCCACCCTTGTGATCATCTATGTTGTTTCTCTCTACAGATATTTTGGTTCAAGTTCAACAAAGGTCCTTCTATCATAACTACGTCATCGAACCTAAGCACAAGATTCTATTCCTAAATCCATAGTCACAAAAATATAATATTCTTTACTCCATCTAAGATACCTTAAAATCAATCTATACTATCAAACTAATCATTCTTAATGGTTTCTAAGTCCACTATAGTCAGTCACTCATATTTGTCCTATAAGCTTAATCCAATAAATTCCCAAAAAAATATACTCATCAGAATCACACATAATAACATATTATAGTTACACTACAGAATCTGTTAACAAGGTTTGGCTATCCAATCATCAAAATATAAGGTAACAAGGGCCTAAGACTGGGTCTAGCAATCCATATCAATGTTCAGACAAGGTAAGGGTCAAGAAAGGCATAAAAGATTGTCGAAATATTTTTAAGAATAGTACGAGGCCAAACGAGATGCATAGGACATAATCAAAGTAAAACTCAAGAACCATATACCTCCGTAATTATGTCACATAAAGTTACTATCGCGCTAGTGTGCACCTGGCTGCGATTAACTTCCTTGTTCCATAATACGACGGATGGCTGCAGTGCACAGCTGCCACGCCAGATAATATAGGTTCCTGAACTTAACTTGGCTAAATCCGTAAAATATTTCCAAACAAATTTTTGTAAAATAAAGGAGAAGATGTTAGTCAAAATGCTTAGGAAGTGGTCCAAGTAGAATTCGAGAAACATATTTAACCATGATGCCGTTATCCAAAGTCATACCTCGCCAGTATTTCTCTGGATGCAAACTCCCGATTTCGTAATACAAGGATAAATATACTTTTCGAACCTTTCCTGAATCAATCCATGAGGCACTTTTAACAATTATCGGAAATGACAAGAAGAATTACCCATGAGGTTAGCGAAGAAGAGTTTAGTCAAATCATAGGAAGATGGAACACAAACAATCATATTGAGAAACTCTTACTTGTGGTTGTAGATAGACAGAGTTAACCGAGACGGGGAAGAATGATGATAAAAAATTGTTCTTGCTCATCCGGTCATAACAAAGTGATCCGATTTAAGATATAATCTGATAATCATATACGTCTTCCTAAAATTATGTTGCCAGAATCTTTGTCACGCCAGTAAGCATAGCTGCAATAAACAATAGAGTCCATAACTAAGGTATACACCCTAAAATCATGTCATCTGGAATTCTTACCACGCCAACCGGTATAGCTGCAAGAAAATCCAAATTCCATAACTAGGATAAGCATATCTAAAATCAGGCTCTATGTCCTTGTCATGCTAGCTTGTATGGTTGCGATAAATTCTAAACTCCATAAATAAAGCAGACATTTATCTTATCAGGATATACCTTAATTCAATCCAAAAAACTTATCTTGATGAAAGATCAAAGTCAACAACGAACATCAGGAATCAAAATCAACAACAAATCAAGGAAGTATAAATGGAGGCAAGTGGGAACAGATTCAAGAGTTTTCGAAATAAGATTCTCAGGGGTTATCCCTGGAATCTATCAAGAGTTCCTAACTGTGATTGAGCAACTCCTATTATAACCTAGAACCTATATCCTAATAGCAGGCTCGTAGTAGCGCTCTAAGTCAAGCACCACTACGAAATCGCACTAGTTGCGACTCTGTCCTGCATGGGCCACCACAAAAACGTGTCACGACCCACACCCTGATTAAGGGTACGAGTACGTGGTTACGTCCAGCCTACGCCACAAAATCGGCGGTAGAACGCTGTATAGGTCGTCTATAAATACTTACAACTAGATAAAATAAGGATACCTGTACAGTATATACACTCCGAATGGAGATGACATAGCAAATACAGTCTCAATCTCAACTAAGGTAGAATACGATAAAAAGATAGATAGATATGAAATGAAATGAAACCACAGAGATACAACCAGATATAGTTCTAAGTATCTAAGATAACACAAATCCAGAAACATCCTAAATCTCAAATACAGTAATCCAGAGAATAAATACAACTGAAAATGACTAATCTAAACTAATTGTGTCTCATCCACTGCTAATGGATCCTGCTGGAGATCCAGGGGTAATGTCTCATCAAACTCTATTCCGGCCATACCCGTAAAAGGTAGAGCAATCAGCTAACATGTACTCTGTAAACATCAACGGTTATCCTGTCAAGAAATGAGCAAGTACAAACACTAACAGCAGTTCCATATGAATTGACAAATTCTATAAGAGACAATATAATAAAATACAAGACAAAGATATGGAAAGACTTGGGAGCCATTCGAAAGCCGAGTTACAACCCATAAACCAAACAAGGACCGGGGTTGTAACCCTTCTCCCGAACAAAACCTAGCCTCCAATCAAAGTATAGCATAAGAGCATGTAGAACATGTGAAATACATGACAAAATCAATAGAAAATATATAACAGGATGTGAGTACTAAATAGGACGACAATATATATATATGATGACTTGGGAACTATTCGGAAGCCGAGTTACAACCCTTAAACCAAACAAGGATCGGAGTTGTAACCCTTTTTTCCTGAACAGAACTTAGCCTCCTATGATAAATAAATATGAAATGTGCCTTGAATTATTAGAGCGTTATGTGATCGACTTGGGAAATGTTACAGGACATGCTATCCACTTGGCCCGACAATCACAAGAAAATCTCTGGAAAGGGTCATGTCAGCCAACCTGGATAACGAGCACAGGAATAAGATCTCGCTACACCCCTACGTGAGGTGAGAGTGGCGTAAGCACATGAATATAGTGACAGGAGGCTTTGATTACATAGCCCCTAATAATTCCCCATCCCCCGAATAGTATAATGGATCTGGACATGACATGTCATGACACGGGATTCCATAAGAGGGTAGCAAGTCCCCTTAGGAATCGGTGTCTATACAAGTACAGGGAATAAGACAGAAAATACCAATATACCAAGAAAATCTAGGAACATCTCATGACATGATCCAACATATACTAGTTCGTGAACTATCGTGACTGGAAATCGAGTAAGACACTACAACTGAATCGGATATAGCAGATATCAAGACAATGAAAACTATCAGTGAATTTACTCGCCTGCGGTCCTGAGCTGTCAAATGGGGTCGATGCTTAAAGTGATGCCAAAAACCTAAAGATGAGATATATATATATGCTAATTAGGGTTCAACAGTGTTAGGCAGGATTATATAGTATAAGCTATGTAATCTAGGTCAATCTCAGTCCAACTAAGTCAAACTAGGTCACACTGAGTCACACTAGGTCAAACTAGGTCACATGAAGTCAAACCAAGTCAAACTAGGCTAATGTTGACTAACAGTTGACTTTTGGTCAACTGGTCAACTCTGGTCAAGTTCTAGACATTTCTAGGCCAAGTGTTGACTGATAGTTGACTTTTGGTCAAAGCAGTCAAACTTGGTCAGTCGAGGTCAAAACTAGCCTAAGCATACTATTCCTAAACATTACCAACCAAGATACCATATATCTTGGTCAAACAGGATCAACTCTAATTTAAGAATTAAAATATCTAGTTGTACCTCGTCATTCGTACATCAAAACCTACGACACGCAAATCAAGATAAGGTAATCAACGGTAAGGTTAATAATCTTATCACAGTGATCTACATGATCATCTTGCCAATTTTAGCGATGTGAGATCACTGGAATCGACTGATCTCAGTTTCGTTGTACTAATTTCGAAATACAAACTTAATAAGAATTAATTGTAATAAAAGGTAATACACAGAGAAAATATCTACAAACATTGTCGGATGATGAAACAAACATCACCAACGTGTCCAGAATGGTCAAATTAGCTAGGATAGCCTATCCATAAGTCCAATTTGGACACAGGGGCAAAAAGGTAATTTTGGGTCAAAACGGTGTCCGTGTCGGACCCATTTTGCACCAAAAAATATGCAAGAAAACTAGTCCACTACACCTAACAAATTTTATGTCCACGAATCCAGAATGACGATACGAACCCAACGGTATATCCAGAATTGGATTCCATTAACCCGATCTCAAATTGGTCCGTTGACCAGTACATTGAAATTCCTATTTGCACGAACAAGCGTGTCAGAGCCAATGTCCTCAAAACTCAGCAAATTATATGTCAACGAGTCCATAATGACGATACGAACTCAACGGTATGTCCAGAATTGGATTCCGATGAGCCAATCTCAAAATGACCCGTTGACCCGGATATCGGTATCCGACTTGCACCGAAATGCGTGCCGGAACCAATGTCCACTAAAACCTAGAAAATATATCAATGAGTCCAAAATGACGATACGAACTCAACGGTATATCCAGAATTGGATTCCGATGAGCCGACGTCAAAAATTCCCATTGACCCGGACTGTGCCTGCTTTGTACCAAAATGCTTGCCAGGGCCCACGTCCTCTAAATCTAACAAACTTTATATAAAAACGTGCCAAAACGACGGCATGAGTCTATTGGTGGTGTCAGAAATTGAATCCGGAGTCCCGGGTTCAAAAATGGAATTTTACAACTTGGAAATTACGAATTCGGACGGCCAACTTTGGCGATGAATTCAACCAATCAAACGTGCTCACAATGAAACAAAACTGGAGGGCTAGGAAGAGGGTTATACCAGCTACACATAGGAACCAGTGGCATGCCAGACGGAGCTGCGATGGAGGAGATACGAACCGACGAAGTTGGCTCCGCAAAACTGTCCAAAAATAACACAATTTAAACGGTCAATTTGGTGGCTGGTTTTGATGTATCAAACGATAAAACTAACAGACAAAAATTGAAGGGAGTGAAGAGCTATATACCGAGATTGTGACGGAGCAAAGAGTTTGCCAATCCAACGGTCGAATTTCCCAAAAAATGCGTACGAAGTTGCTGCGACGAGGCACCATTTCTGGATCTCGTTCGCGCGCGCGTCGACGGGATTCCGTGCAAAATGCACGAATCGCCTAGACGGCGCATCCCGGAGGACGGTGGCCGCCACGGGAAGGTCGCCGGGAGTCGCCTGGCCTGGGCGGGGTCGTGGCGACGTGCGGAAGCGGCGGACGAAACGCGGTGGCGCGGCCACACGCGGCTGCAGCTGCCGCGCGTGCTGCTACTGTTGTTGGCTGCTGCTCTGTTGCGCTACGCTGGCCTAGCGCGACGGCGGCGGTGGCTGCCCGGCGGTTCTCAGCCAAGGGCACGACGAGGGTGGTGGTGGTTGATGGTGGCGTGTGGTGGTGGTTTAAATAGTGGAGTGGTGTAGTGGTGATGATGATGTTGAAGATGAGAAAGAGAAGATAATGGTGAAGTGAGAAGGAGGAGAGGTGAAGTCGGAGAGGAGCTCGGCCATGGGGAGTGGGAGGTCGGCCGGCCATGGGGGGATGGTGGTGTTGTTCGGCCAAACATGGGGGTGGGCTGTGAGTTGTATTTTTAAGAAAAAGAGAAGAGTGAAATAATTATTTGTGTGTGTTGTGAGGGGGGAGAGAGAAATATTCTCTACCTAGAAATTAGGGCCAGCCTATCCATGGGGATGTGTGAGTTTGTGTTGTGTAGGAAATGGAGGGTGGTGATGAGTTGGGGTAAATCAAAGGCTAGGATTAAATGGGGATTAGATTTTACTCTAGGGATTTAATTAAGGGGGTTTGTAAATTAAATATTAAAAAAAGGGGTAGACTAGATATTTAATATTTTTTAAAGGCAATGAGAGTGAGGGTGTTATGAAGGAGGGTAACATGAAGCTTGGACTGGGTTTGGTTGAGCCGAGTCGGGTTAAAATTGGACATGGTGCAATAATTGAATTAATATCGGTATTTACGATCATGGGTAAATAAGTAGCATGTGGAGGCTCAAATAAATGGGACACAAGTGTCATACGGATAGTAGACTTCGTGTGGGCCATGTCCATATTTTAGGTCGACTAGGTTGGATCGATGTCGGATCCCGAAATTAAGTTGGAAGTCAGGTCACATTCTACGTGGATAATTAATTGGCCTAAATTAACCCAGAAGTTGTACGAAGCAAATGAAGCACAAGATGGTGTGTCTGAGTGGGACACGAAGGTCATAGGTGTAGGGCATCTCGAGTAGATCATGCATAAGAAGTTGGTTTCAAGAAAATGACTAGCCTTGTGCTCCTAAATTAAAAGTCACGGTAACGTGCATATGATGATCAAAGATAAAAGTGAGAAAATTAATAATTAATTAATGATCAAATGGTCTAAATTGACCCAAAGTTGTGTGAAGCAAAAAGAGTACAAGGGAACAAGTTTGGATGGGACATGATATATCAACATGAAGGTAATCTTGTCTATTACACACTGATGAAGAGAGTTTCCAGAGATTGGCATCTCTGACGCTCCAGAAGTCGAAGTCACGGTAAAGAGCATTTAATCAAATAATAATCAAATAATAATATCTATTGCAAAATAATTGATTTATAAAATTAAAAAAAAAATAAGCCCTAAGTTCAAGGGGCTTACATTCACTAAGTGGCAACGTCATGTTATCGGTGAAACCAAATGACATCTGGGGGTGGAGATGTGGGATTGTAGTGATGACTATATAAAGTATTATGTGGGGGCCGGACATGGTATGATGTTGAACCCTGATATGGGAGGTGGTGAAGTGCTGATAGCAGCCCCTCTACCATCCAAGTTAGCCCTGTATGATGCACTGCAGAAGATGGTAAGTTTATTTTGTTGAATTAACTGTAGAAGCATGGAATTTCAGGCGCATCTATAGGCCAGAATTCCTATGCGCTTAACACTATGTGGCTAGACTCAAATATGCGCCAGGGAGTTCAAACAAAGTACTTGGCATAGCAAAGGACAACCAAAGTATAAACATCAAAGAAGGCTTTTATTTCATATGAAAGTCTATTACATGTCTAAAAAAAGGCTTTACAAAGGAGAACTTCTACAGAAAGAAAGATCCTAAAGCTACAGCCAGGCGCAAAAACTGCCATGCCCCCCATGCCAAGCGCATCATCCATCAGGCGCATCACTCTGATGTTTCATCCAGGAGTATCATTTCGTCATTATGGCGCAGGCGCATCAGAACCAATCAGCCCTTGTCTAGCAGAAGGAGGAGCTCTCCTAGCTCGAAAAAGATTACAGCACGATGCCCAGTCTTCGGAAGCAACAGGCACACTCGACAGCCTGTGGAGCTTCCAGCATAACGAAAGACAGAGCGCGGCCGCCCCAATCTTTAGATGCAACAGGAACCATCGGCCTGTGTCGGGACTCGACGATCCCGATATTTGGATGCAACAGACACTATCACGGAAGCTCAGAGCGACGGGAAGACTAGGGCAGCGCATCTTCACCCTCGGGAAGAGCTCATCATCAAGACTTCTATAGAAACTGAGTTCGACAGTTCGCCAAGGCGGAGCTCCGGCCAAGTTCATCTTCATATCGAAATAAAGAATGAAAGCAAAGCTTTCCTCCATGCGGCTATTTATAAGCACGGGCAGCCTAACCCGAGTGCCAAATGGCTGGCTTTCCAAATTACGTGCAATAAATTTGCAATAATAGCAAGTGCATCCGTCTCCTCGTATTTAGCTAAATCAAAGCCTCGAATAACTTAATAGACGGGTCAAAGAGGATACGACACATGGCTGATGCGTCATCAACATCATGTGCTCCTCAGGGATGCGCCCAAATGGGCCAGAGACCCATGCGCCCAAAGGGGCACTAACCGATGCACCCTCTTCAAACTGATCACCATCAAGCATTTAATGACAAAGGCGGTGACGCATTCTAAGAGCCGTGCAATCAGCAACCCTTTATAGAAAATGAAGAGTCACTAATGTCAAAACCATCATTACACCTTGGGTCGGCAACAACTGCCGTATGGCCGATCGATCATTCGTATGCGTCTTGTGGCCATGCGCCCAAAGAATGTGTGTGCCCCAGTAGTCATACGCCCCCTCAGATCACTTCTGATCTCATGCAACAGAAGACTAAGCTCTGCATGGGCCTCAAAAGCCATGCGCCTAGACTTGCTCATGACTCCTAAAAGTCATAAGACCAAATCGCCTCCCATGTGCCTGATCCTAGGCACACCCTGATACGAAGTTTTTCATGCACCTCAAAATCCATGCGGCCATACTTGTCTATGATGCCTATAACTCATAGGACTAAGTCGCCTCCATAAGCCTGATCCTAGGCGCGTCCCGATAGATCACTCTCGTCCAAAACTGAGATCTTTGAGCCACAGGCATACGCCGCGCGTCCTTTGACTCAGTTCTATTCAAAGAATGGGTGTTAACCACCCAAGATCTCAGCAAACAACCAAATCTTATCAACTGCCACGTGTCAGCTCCTCCGCAGCCCGACGAAGCAGTTTGAGCAGATTCTACTACAACTCGGGGTGCATCGTCCATGTACACCTGCCAGCATCAGCCACGTGGCGTCCCCACATCCAGGCGCATCCGATATATGTGCGCGTGAGTAGCCAGTCTGCTATCTATAAATAGAAGGACCACTCCTTCAGAACACACGCAGACAGAGGGAGAGATATATACAGACATACTGTTATATCCACATATAAAGGACAGAATAGACACTTAACGTCCACTTCTCCTCGCAACGCTCCGGCATCCAGAGCAACCCAGACCTTCAGAGAGTTCAAGGTTGTCGTCAGATCGTCAACGGAGTCAATGTATTACCACTCGCTCCATCGACACAGTGCCCAGATAAAAACAAAAGTGTACTCCTACGACTATATTTAAGTCCTATATTGTACTCTGTTCTCTTTGTAATTAAAAACATCAATCCCAAAGACTTTTAATGGAAAACATTAACGTGTCAAAATTTATTAACATAGCTAAATTTATTTTCTTCTTTTTCCTCCTGCAGGCTTCCAAAGTCAAGAAATTGGGAAAAAGTCTCATCTTATGCAAGGAAGAGAACTACATTGACGTTGTTGTCCAGATGCAGAATATCACGTCTGATTTTCTATTTATCGAAGAAGAGTGACGCACTAAGATGCGTCATGAAAAAAATGACTTTGTTGAATTTTTGTAGTTTGTTGTTTTTATTTGAACACTCCGTGTGTCACTTTTGTTGATGTTGTACTTTTTGAACACTTGTGTATTTGATTACTTCGTGTGTCGCTATCGTTTATTGCGTATCTTAGTGCATATTTTATTGCGTACCATACTCGTATCACTTTGTGCGTATCATATTGCGTATCATATTCATATCACATGTGTATCATAATGTGTATCATATTGTGTATCATATTCGTATCATATGCATATCATAATGTGTATCATATTGCGTATCATATAGTATTACAGCAAGTATGGAGTAGGACTGGGCAGTCCTACTTCACATCAAGTATGGAGTAGGACTGCCCAGTTTTCTGACAGTCCTTTATGTACATTGGACCGCCAGGAAATCGGACAGTCCTACTTCACAACAAGTTTAGAATAGGACTGCCCAGTTTCTGGCAGTCCTTTATGTACATTGGACTGCCAGAAAATCGGACAATCCTATTTATAGCAAGTTTAGAGTAGAACTGCCCAGGAAATTGGACAGTCCTGCTTCACAGCAAGTATAAAGTACTTGTTGTGAAGTAGGACTGCCGAGTTTCCTGGCAGTCCGACTTCACAGCAAGTATGAAGTACTTGATATGAACATGATACGAAGCAAAGCAATGTGGCAAAAGTATTATATTTCTTCCAATCTTTTGTTTACAAAATATTACAAAAGTATTATACTTCTTTCTTTCTTTTGTTAAAAAAAGCAATGTGCCAAAGTATCATATTTCTTCTATTCTTCTGTTTACAAAATGTGACAAAAGTACACCGACACATCATTAATTAATAGATTGTAGTGGTCTTTCGGCCTCGGTATAGGGTCCACCACCTTCATTATCTTCTTGTAGACATTGATTGCATCGGTGGAGGGTGTCGTCCAAGCGATTGCTTCTTCCGGAGCAAGTTTATACCAAACTGGAGAGGGGGGAATAGGAGAGTGCCCGATCAACTGCGGAATGATAAAGTAATTTTTGTCAAGTCCAATTGTATATAGACACTACCAAAATATAGTAAATTAGCGACGGCACATTAGCGACGGAAAAGTTTCGTCGGCGTTAGCGACGGATTTGCGGCAAATAACCGATGGCATACCGACAACAAGCCGATACAATTTTATTTTATCTTAAGGGAAAGAAAATGTCGCTCATCCGTCGCTAGGGCATCGGAGATATAGCAACGGATAAGGAGCCGTCGCTATGCAGTCGATTATTTGGCAGGAATTGTTGAGGAAAATGGTGGGACAATTCTTCGACTACGTAGCGACGGATGTTTCGTCGGCAAGTATCAAAAAGAGCGACGGCCTAGTGACGGGTTTTAACCGTTGCTAGTCCGTCGCTAAAAAAGGGCCCGGGCTTAAATTGAAACGACGGAAGGAACTTTTCATTCCTCCCAAATTTCATTCTCTCTCCTCTCTCTCTCTCTCTCCCGCGGCGGTCGGCGACCTCACTCTCCTCTCTCTCTCTCTCTCGCGGCGGTGATAGACGACCTCTCTCTCTCTCTCCCAAAGGTAATCTCTCTCTATCTCTCTCTCGGTGGTTGTGGGTGTCGTGGGCTGGCGGGGGCGTCGTGGGCTGCGGGGGCGTCGGAGATTACGGGGGTGGCGCACGCGTGGCAGCGCGGGGCTGCGGTGGGCGGCGGGGGGCAGCACGCTCCGGGGCAGCGGGGGGCGGCGGGGGTGGCGCGCGCGGGGCAGTGCGGGACTGGGGTGCGGCGGGGGTGGCGTGCGCGGGGCAGTGCGGGGCTGGGGTACGGCGGGGTGGCACGCGCGGGGCAGTACGGGGCTGGGGGGGCGGCGGGGGGTGGGAGGGGCGGCGGGGGGTGGGAGGGGTGCTGGCCGCGCGGGGCTGCGGGGGACGGCGGGGGCAGCGCACTCCGGGGCAGCGGGGGGCGGCGCGCTCCGGGGCAACGGGGGTGGCGCACGCGGGGCAGCGGGGGTGGCACGCGCAGGACAGCGCGGGTACAAATACAATGAGTAGTATCGGCGATATGACAAACCCTAGTTTAAGAAATAGGATATCGGCGATATCGGTAGTATCGGCAGTTTCGGATCGGTAACCCAATACCTTATTATGCTTTTACAACCTTATTATGCTTTCAACCTAGTTTCGGATGGGCGACGGATCTAGCCGTCGCTAAATGGACATATTTTGGTAGTGAGAGTGGATATACTGTAATCGGCTGGAGGAGCGCACATCGGAAAGAATGCATTGTTAATGTTCTTTGAAAGAATGATAATTGGTATCTTGTACCTATTAGCAGATAGATATGTAGCAGAATTATTTAACAAACTTTGCACATTGAAAAGAATGTATTGTTAATATTTTTTAAAAGAATGGTAATTGGTATCTTGTATCTGTTAGTGAATAGATATACAGCGGAAGGTACATCTATGTAATGTTCCTCTCCAATAGTATCATCGGCATACGAAATATTTTTCAACAATTCTCCAACTGTATCTTGGCTTAGGGATTTTCTGTAGAAGGAAAGACGAGACTCTAACTCCTCGTATAGCACTGCTCTAACCTGTCTCCATCCGCCTTTAACGGAATAGCCTATATGTCTTACAAGAACATGAAATCCACAATTTCCATCTTTAGGCACATCTTCAATAGACCAAATATATTCCCGCATCGCAGGCAGAAATACATCAATGTACATGCCGAACGTGTTTGCAATGCGTGTTTTCTGTTTCTTTCTTTGAACAGGGAGCTTGCTCTTCCTCTTCGAACTGACGACCCTTTCCATGCTTCTTTCAATATGCTCAAATAATGATAGTTCTCTATTAGTAGATTCGAGATTCTTCTTCTGTGATCTGGTAAGTCTTGTTGGTGGTCTACCCTTCAGAACAACGACAACATATGGCTCATACAAATGACTACAAGTCGGGTGGGCAAGTTCTTGAATTTTAAGCTCAATCGACTTCCTCTTAGGTTCCAGTGCAGCACACCGTCTTGCATGGAGGTTTAATTTGTGGCAAGGAAAAAAAATCGTCATGACTGTCCAACATAGGCATGGTCGACAGATGTCTCCAACGTTGATCAACGACCACTATTAGAATAGGTCTACATTGACGTCGATATTCGTTGATCTCATGTGCACAAGGAGACCAAGAGAATGTTGATGTGTACAAATACATACGAGCAACCAATCTCATCAAATAGTAATGCCAATGCATGGTGGGGACAATACTGTTAGGGTTATATACTAAAAGCATCACTTTTGTATTAACTTTATTTTCTTAAATTTTGAATGAGAACCATATGGTCAAATATTTGCATATTTTATTTGTTGTAAGTGTTAATGTAAGTGCCTGATATTTTATATTGTAGATAATATGGTGTGTGGTGTCACACAGAAGATCATATTATCAGTTTTCTATGAATATATAAATAGTTCACAACCTAGATGTACTTGGACATGTTAGCCCAATGATTATATCATGTTTTTTGAATATGGCTAATCAATTAAGTTTAACATATTGACATCACTAATATTTATGTATTCACTATCATGTTGCTACTTAAACTTAGCATTGTCCTAAATGTTCTGTATCTTATTGCTATGTTTATCATAATGCATCATACTACTTTGTTCGCCTAACATGTACTTTCAGACATGCAGTAAGCATGATCAGACATGATCAAACTAGGACATATGCAATGGAGAATTATTGATGGGCCAAAGACGATGTTATACAAGAAGAATTCTCTGAACCGCCCAACGACCTATCCGGGGCCTCGCATCGGGGGTTCTTGGTTTTCAGGTATTCAGATTTCCAGATCTGTTTATCTTTGGACGACCGCCGTCAAAGAAAATGGCGTCTTCAGGTCTGCTCAAATATCTGAAAAAAAGCGTCATCAAAGGGCTTTTGGTTTCCTATTTTATCAATATATTTTTTATTTATTGAGTCTAGGAATACGATGTACACTACGTCGTACTGGCAAATAGGCTATCCAAGAAACGTTTTCAAAATACACTTTCATTTTGAAAACAAGCCCACTAACAAAAAGCCCAAACTACTTCCTAACTGCCTGACTTTTCAAAAATCCCAAAAACAAATTTGCAAAAACTCTAACAGAACTCTAACAGAATTCGGCCCGAGTTCGGTTAGAAGACGTTGGATTTTAAACTTGGTCCTCCTGCAGTTACGGATCTTGCCGAGATTTTCTCATAGAGTTCTGCCTGAATTCTGCCCGAATTTGTCAGAATTCTGCCTTTGGAAAAACTATAAATAGAGAAGGATTTCGATCATTTTAACTCACTCATTCACTTTCATATCTCTTCCTCTAAGCCTACTACTTCTTTCAAAGAGTTCTGAGCTATTCAATTTAAAATCTCAAGACAGTTACAATCCTCCAGTCGATTTACCAGTACAGTATGTGTAAAACCCCTAAATTCTACTATTTTTTACTAAATTTTGTACTGATTTAAAATTTTGTATTGTACGTCGCAAAGTCGTATTGTACGTCGCGCACGAAATTTTATTTTTTGTAGTTGCTCGTCAAGTGCGAATATGTGCGAGCGTACATATTTTAGAAAAATATTTTTTCTATTTTAATATACACTTTCAAAATTATATAATTATTATTCTGCTATAAAAAGCCTTTTTGTTTTTAGCAGTTATTAATCATAAATAATATTTTATTGTATACTAGGAAAAGCATAATCATGTATGCATTATTCGTGCATACATATTTCGTAATTGTTTGTTAGTCTATTTTAAATAAAAATATAATTTTCGAGATTTATTAATATTAATATTTTATTATTCAAAAAGATATTTAAAAATATTTATTATTTTCAAAATTAATATTAGTGGTATTTTGAAAAATAAATTGGAAGTTATTGTGGCCATTTAAAACTTGATTTGATTTTTGGATAGTTAAATATCTGAAGTTTGATTTATCTCATTGATTTTATACTAAAAATTTAATTTGATTTAAATTGGATATTTAATTTGAAATTTGGATTTGATTATTGATTTATATCAAATTGGGTTTTTAAAAATACCTAGTCCATATCTAATTGGGAATTCCCACATCCTATAAATAGGCAGGTACTCCTCCAATTTTTATCATCCACCAAATTGTCTCCACAAATATTTTTTCCACCGAGATGTGTATCGTGCCCGTGTCCAGATCATATCCACTATATCTCTCAAGTACATATACATGGTTCTCCTCGTGTCCGACATACCGGACACATTTGATACACCACCTTCATGTCCATTACCTCCCGGACGCCATCACCATCCGATCTCGACACAACCCAACTCCAGCCAAGCGCACTCTCCTTTCCATCCTCCCTGTCGAATTCTCCAGGCACCGCCACCACCACCACAGTCGTCTTCCCGATCCCGGCCACCCCTTCGACCTCGGCCACCGAACAACCGGCCATTACTCTACCTCACAACCGCCACCCTCTACCACCAATTTTTGTCTCGCTTGGCCGCAGCCGCCTGACCCCACTGGGCTCCGACGACCAGACCCCCGTGACCCACCAGCACCAAAACCCACCAGAAAATTAAAACCAAAAATAACCAAAATTCTCACCTAACTTCCGGTCTCGTCCCGTCGACCGCCGCATCGGCGAACCCCCTGAGTACTAGCCCTCACCGAATGCCTCCATCAGCCGAGCGGCCCCGACCGCCGCTCGATTCAGCGTCCGCTGAAACCCGGAGCGCCGCACCACCACTCCGGAGGTGCGCCACCACCGGCGCTCCACTCCCAGTCGCCGGAACCTCTCCCTGATCGCTCAAACCGCCCCAGCGAATCGCCTCCGCCGCCGTGTGAGACAGCCCTCGGCGCACCCTTCGCCGCCTGAACCCTCCTACGCCCTCCTCCGCCCGCCGTAGCACGCCCGCGGTCAGCACCACGGCCTAACCGCCGCGACCAGAGTACCGACCGCCGCATTCACTTCACTCCCGACTCCCTCCGCCTGTAACCGCCGCCGTCCGCCGCTCTCACGAACACCGCCGACCGACCGCCTCAACCAGCCTGAGCTTCGCGTCCCTTCCTCCCCTGTCAGATCTGCCGTGCGCAGGCCACCCTCTCGCCGACGCAGCGCCACTGCCGGCGCCCAACCACCGGCCGCCTCCTCCTCGCTTGGGAGCTCCGCTGAAGCACCGAAATCCCCATCGTGGACCAAGCCCGGAGCCACTGTGTCTTCTTCTCCGCCGTGCGACCGCGAGTTCGACGCCGCCCAGCGCCCCCATCCGCTGCCGGAGCTCCGCCTCCGCCGTCGGGGAAAACCCTCGGTGAGCGACCTTTTCTCCACACTCTAATTCCTCTTTCTCTCTCTTTCACCACTTCGTTACTCCTTTTAAGAATAGTATTATTATTTGTATAATATAATTTTATATATTAGAATTTCAGTATTAATAACAGTATTAATATTTGTATAATAATTTATATTATATTAGAATTTCAGTATTATAAGGTATTAATATTTGTATAATATAATTTATATTATATTAGAATTTCAGTATTAATAACAGTATTATTATTTGTATAATAAAATTATATATATTAGAATTTTAGTATTAATAGCAGTATTAATATTTGTATAATATAATTTATTTATTTTGTTCTTTTGTGTTCCCTTACAAACATTTTGTATTATTATACACAGGATATAGATACGTAAGGTGCTACTGTTTTCCTTGATATATTTATTATTATTATCATTATTATTAAGGATATCATTTTTATTAAATAGAAACTAGAAATAAATAGGTAAAATATTTACAAATACGTTAAAAATATGGTTTATCATTTTTATTTAAATTCTTATACAAATTTTGTTGACTAAAATATAGTAGCTTTCAAATTATAAAATTATTCTAGTATTTTAATTATCAAATAAATAAAATATGATTATTTATTTATGTAAACAGAGAATTTTGCCTAAAACGGTTTTCGGATTTCAAGTATTTACCAAAATTATTTTACTAACAAAATCTAGTCTTAAGTATTAGAAATACTTTTCTAAAAATAGTGGGAGTATGTTTCTTCTAGTTCTCCTCGATTTTCACCATTGACCACGACTGATCACACGTCTCTCTTCTCATGAAATACCGGACCCTCACATATCAACCATGGCTATTGGACGAACAGGACTTATTGGATCATTGCACCACACCAGGAGACACCCCAGGCAAGACACCTTGCCTTTACTGTTTAAATTTCTGCTCAATATTACATGTTGTATTTTTTAAGTTGTTTTTTTCTAAATTATATGTAGATGCAAATTACGATATTTATACAATTGGCTTAGAGTTAAGGGACTTCCGTCAAATTTAGTGTATCTCATTGACTTGTCACGATAGTACACGAGTTGTGTGAGAGTTGTGAGTATCATATAGAGGTCACTTGCGTGTGGGCTGATCCCCGTGCGCATGCGTATGAATAACTGTCAATAGATGCATGATTAGAAGACTTGACAGTTATCTATATTAAAACAATGTGGTGGAAACGACACGTGTTTGTGTGTCATGGTTACGACACACGTTAGTATCATTGGGGGGAGGGGACAGCTACTAGCGTAGGGGCTACTTTATTTTACACATATTTGGGAGATAGTGTCTCGGTGAGCACTACGTGTTACCCGGCCGATAGTGTCTCGGATGAGCGCTACTTGTTGGCCACTCTTTATTACATGCTTGAGACAGCCCCTGCGTAGAACGTTATCCTCTAAATCGAAATCCACTAGAATGGTTAGGAACCTTTACCCATGCATACTTTTCTATTGAGCTTTATTTATTCAGTTTATCGCATGATATTATGTGTCTGTTACGTCCCTCTGAGGACCTGGTGATCTCTCCAGGTGTGTGTTTTCATGATTTCTTACAGGTGCTCTAGCTAAGGCCATTCCTTCCTTCGTGATGACTGCTTTTGGACTTGTCATTGCTTCGCTCGACCAATCACTTTCTTTGTATATTTCTTCTCTATTTAAATTAGTTGGTAGTGGACTTTGTCTCTGCCCAACGATTGTATCATAAATATTCAAGTTGATTTCTATATTATTATTCCTTTCATTGTGGATGAGATTTAGTTGTCTTGGATTTACATTTACAGCTTATGTATACATACGAGGTCTATGTATTTCGTATGTATACAGCTGGCATGTCTACGTACTTGGTCCTACGGATTTGGGACTGGGGCATTACAGTATGGTCTAGACGTTTCAGAGTGATCGTAATCAGAGGCTTGATTGAAGATAGACACTTTATAATTGAAGTTGGTCGAGTACTTCGGATCAAAGCTCGCATTGTAGAAGTTACAAGAACTTCGGATGAAAACTTGTGCTATTTTCCAATAGTAGATTCAACTGAAAGCTAGAGTTCTTCCGACTAGACTAGTCCTCACAAGAGGAAAACCAGTATACATCGTCGTCTTTGTGTTTGATTTCTGCTCTTTACTTTTCATTTACTTACTTGTGATATTTATATGTGATCTTGCTGCTAACATTTTTAATTAGCTAAATTCCACTGCCTACTCTATTCACCCCCTCAAGAGTATTGTGCTTTACAATTCGTTTCTACAGGATAATCCATTGGAAAGGTTGTAGTATAATCTAGTATTAGTTTATCTTGACTATAGGTTTACACTAGTACATCTTGTGTGTATTGAATAGGACCACTTGAGGTTGTTCACTTTGTACTGGCTGCATAAAAGAACAACACCTTTGTTATGGATGCTTGTGCTCTTAATCCAGATAATAAAAAATATGTATATGCAGTATATATTACTTTGACTCATAAAAGAGTGAGAATTATGGGTCAACAACCTCTTTGAATTGGGTAACATTGTATGTATGATGGGCTGTTTATTATAAAGGAATCCATGTCCCGATACGTCGGGTTGTGGATGTCGCCTTAAGGAGCTCATAAGGATTGTCATGTGAACCCTGCAGGTAGATTATATCCGACATGACAAATAAGTTGAGTGATACACTTAAGGATGAAATGTCGATCAATATAGTTGTCAGTAACTTAATTTGATCGACGGACATTCGATATCTTAACATGCGAAGCAAAATGAGTAATAATAAAGATCCCATAATCATAATTTTGGATTAGGAAGGTAGTGCAACAATAGCTCTCTAGTGGACCGAACTATTGTTAATGGACCTGGATTGTGTGTTCGGGCTGAACACGAGATGCACAGATCCGTTAAGAGACCTAACCCTAATTTCTCCTCATGGTCCCTGTCGTAGCCTTATATATATCCTATTATTTGGCCATCATAATCTGATCAAAAAAAGAAGAAGCTTTCTCTAAATTTGTGATTTACGTAAGGAGAGAAATGGAGGGCGACCAAAGAGAAAAAAAGGCGGGGAGATTGTTGTCCACACAGCGTCCAATCCGGGAAGGAATACATGCAAAGATCTTGGGGTCGTGACTGTTCGAGATTACTAGGAATAGTTGTCTTCTTCGCACCGCTGGTATAATTCGTAACCCTAATTTCCGCCTATGAAGGGTTATAACACGTTTATATCTGTTTAACTTTCTATCGATCAATACGCACACCAAACTAGGGTCTTGGGAATCCCCAGTTCAATTAATTGGTATCAGAGCACTTTGGATCTGTATATTGATTGATACGTCCATGTTGTCCAATAAAACTTATGTTGTATAAAAGTCGATAGATGTAGATCTGTTCTAACTCAGTTTTGCAGGCATGTTAGATCCAACTATTATGGTCCAATGCATGTTTTGTTTGTGCTATTTTAAACCACGGACATGTCATGGATGTTGTTGTTGTTCTGGATGTAATTAAAACACGAGGGTAGATCGTGCTTATAATTTTAATGTTTCAATCTAGATTGTGTGTGAAATCCTTCGGGAGGCATAGGATTGATGTAATTTAATTATTTTTTGATCAACCGTGATGGTGGTGGTGGCTATTTGACGTCGGATGATATACTAGTTTTTAAGCAGTTCAAAGGCAGACGGATAATTTTCGATGAAGGAATCATAGCCACAAAAGTTGAGGATGGAGCAGGAAAGATGACCATAATAGTTGGATATTTTTCTTCTGTTTGTTGTCATTTTTCTTTTCTGATTTGCATGTTATTATTCTGTGGATGTTTTTCGAAAAACTAAGCCTGCATTAATAATAGACAACATGGATATAACATCAACTAGTGAAAAAATCCTCATTGTTAAATAACTAAGTAGGAGAGGAAATTTATTTAGCATAAATCCTATGGTCTCTATTACTGGTTTGTAGGTGATGTAATTATACTTGCGTGTTGGATTTAGTGCCCTCCTCCATATCGGATGGGTATAATTATGGATCACCAATATAAACTTCCTTAGGGATAATTATAGAAAGTTACCTAGTATGTTTTCACTTCTCCACTAAAGGAACTCATTACAAGGTAATGGACTAAGTAGTAGGTAATGGTATACACTTAGATACAAATAATGGTATCCTCCCCATCAGAGTCGCTGCTATTATTTTTGACCAGAGCAAGACCAACATATTAATTTTATTTATCATAAAGTTATGTTGACATAATAGTAAAATTAATAGAAAAAACCTACTTGAACAAAGTTGAATTTGTATACGTCCACACTATCGTGGCATGCTAGATTCATGGTGTTCAAGGTGTTCATGGTGTTCAAGGTGTTGGTGAATTTTTTATATTGTTTTGAGGGAATCAATTTTAATTAATTTAAAAAGCTTTTTTGTCCTACATAATTTTTATTTATGTGATTCTCAGAATTTCAAACAAATGGGTTCTTTCAGTCCAGTTATGATGATTCTTAAAGAAAACAAACTTACTGGACCTAATTAGTTGACTAAAAACATAATTTGGACATTGTCCTTACTGTTGAGGATTACAAATATGTACTTATTGAGAAATGCCTACCTAAGCCCGATGCTAACTCTGATGAAGAGGTCAAAAGGCTTATAAGATGGAAAAGGCAGAATGAGATGACGCGGTGTTACATTCTGGCATCTATGTCATATGTACTGCAATATCAGCCAGGCCATGGCCACAGCTTATGGCATGATGTATAACCTCGAGGAACTCTTCGGACATTAAAGTAGAGTAGCTAGGCAGTTTGCTATGAAGTCTTTGATGAATACAAAAGTGGCTGAAGGTACGCTAGTAAGGGACATGATTTCAAGATGATGGGTCATCTGAATGAGATGGAGATCCTTGGCTGAATTGATGAAGAATCCCAGGTCGATATCATTCTCGGGACTCTACCTAAAAGTTTTACAATTTTTGCCTTAACTACAACATGAACAAAGGTTGTTAGTTTGGCATAACTTGCAAAAGAGCTACAAGATGCTGAATCTCTCTTTAGGCAGAGTGGTCATATTTTGTTTCTAAAAGGCTTCTTGTAATGCCCTAATCCTAATATAGTAGGACTAGGATACATATACATGCCAGCTACGCATCGAGAGGACTCCAGCCCCAGTCAAATACGTATAAGCTGTCTAGTTGTTCTAGAATCAACTACATTTCAATCCATATAATAATAATAAACATCAAGAATGAACAATATGGTTCGTGGTCTACAGCCCACAGCATACATGTTCGAATAGACTCGAAAGGAAATATGAGTCTAATAAAGTAGGCTAATAAGTAGAATATATCAATATAAGAATATACAGCATGAAGATGATAAATATCAAAGAGATATACCTACATCTTGGTGTAGCACCCTCCTCCATCAGTGTACCATACCTTCATCTAATACCAAGAGAGATAACCAGGTCCTCAAGGGACTAGCAAGACACATATACACGAGCCTATTGTATATACATAACATGCGAGAACACAGGAATAACTGCTAGAACATGAATGATGATTATATGGAAGAATTCTATGAGATATCATAATAATACTAAGAATGACTACAAAATGATCGAATGACCGTAGTCCTGCCGTGGTACTCCCGTTCCTATAGCTAGTAGCCCTGTCGTGGATCTCCTGATCGAGAGCGGTCAAGTAGCCAATCCTAATATCGTAGAGGGTCAAGTCAAGGTAACATGGAACTCATGATCAAGTCAAAGTATTATGGTCAGTGATCAAGGCACGTCACTCAAGTAAGAACACTGTCGAAATCATGTGTGGAACCATATAGTACAACTAATGATAAATATAGTGATACGGGTAAGAGGCATAGAAATAAACCATGACAAGATAGTAAATATGGAAAGAAAAGGAGACATGAATAAGAAAATAGTAAAAGCATGCATATAACTATACAAGTTGGCAAGGTGTACTTGCCTGGTGTAGACTCAACCACGTCAAAATAACCTGTCAGATAAAATGCCCCCCGAAAGCTCAACTCCTGTAATTGTGCCCGGATGCTAAAACAGACATTGTCACATTTTCGAATACGCAAAATAGTAGAATAGGCTACCCATAAGTTTTAATTCTGGACATAGGGGCAAAACGTAATTTTGGGTCAAAAATGATGTCTGTCGTTGGACCCACTTTGCACCAAAATACGTGCCAACATCTATGGTCTCTAAGTTCTCAACTACATGTCTACGAATGCGATTTGAAGAGATAACCCAACGATATGTCCACAATGGGATTCCGATGGGCCGTGCGCAAATTTGCTCTTTGAGTCGGATCATGGGGACCGCAAAACGGCGATCCAGTCAACTGTCTCAGAATCGAACCAAACTTGGCATACGGACCAGAAAAATGATACGTCATGTTGGCGCAAGTTCATCTCAATTTGACGATCGTGCACAACGTAATTGTAGTTTTTGTAAACGGGTCGATACGGGAAAATTTGATGAATACGCCTCAAATTCGTTGCGCACAACGCAACCAATACGAGTTCCGTCAAAGCCCACACGTCACGAAGTGCATATGCACCTTTTGTGCAAATGGTTCGGGACCAAGTCATCCGGATTGACAGGACGGACCCCGTATCGGGAAAATTTTAAGTTTTCTAAAACAGATTTTCATAGTTTTTCTTGATTTTGGAAATTCAATTTCTCGACGTACAGTCGATGAAATCAAAATCTACGAAAAGAGTTTTAAAGGGGTATAGGTTGTCTAAACTGTCTTTAATTAATTTCTAAATTTCTTTACTAATCGACAGAATCTCCTTCTATGTAGGCTTGATCGAGTTTCTGTTCAATTTGAAAGATTTTTCACGATTTTTTACTCGATTTCTATACGACTCTTAACCAGTTTAATTCGAAGTTATCTAATCGAATCGAATGGGTATATATGGGTTTCCTGCGAAACTGGCTCGGTGAGTAGTCACGCGAGGAGTGGAGAACACGCCGCAAAGTTGGCACGTCACACGTTGCTACTGCTGCTGGTGCTTGCTGTTGCTTTCGCTGGCTGTGCGGCTGCTGCTGCCTCCGGCATCGCCACGCAGGCCGATGACCCTGCGACAGACAGCGCTCTGGAGTACGGCCAGGTCGAAGTTGCATGTTGGTCTTGTTCACGACGTATGGAAAAAGTCTCATGGTAAGCCTCGTCGACCGACAAGGCTCGCGTGGAGCGAACAAAAAAGATGGTAAGGTCGGTTGGCTTTTGCAGTAAAATGAGGGAAAGTTGGGGTCGGTTGGCAGCAAAAAAAAAAGAGTATGGGAATAAAGGCTTTGAGTTGTAGCAGTAGTTGAAGGGTCTTGTGTATTTATATATGTGGGTCTTCTTGATATGATGTATTGTATATATTATATATTTATGAATATAATACGAGAAAGGAGAGATGTTCTACTAATTTGATGGGCTTTGGATAAGAATCCAAAGATTTGAGTATATCAAATTGAAATTACCATATCTCATATAAGTATGCATATATATAATAATATATATATATATATATATATATATATTATTATATATATACACACACTTCTATTCCCGATCCCGCCTTCATCCCGCAGTCTCTCCTTCCTCTTCCAAAAATGGTGAAGGGACGCCAAGGTGAAAGAGTTCGACTGTACGTTCGCGGAACGATTCTCGATTCAAGAGATCGACGTCGAACCAGTACAGAACACATCGCTGGTCCAGATCGAGGGGGTGAACACGAAGGAGAAGGTGGCCTGGTACCCCGGAAAGCGCATGGCGTACGTGTACAAGGCCAAGGTGAAGAAGGACGGCTCCTACTACCGCTGCATCTGGAAGGTCATCGCTCGCACGGGAACAGCGGTGTAGTCCGTACCAAGTTCAGTCCAACATGCCTCTAAAATCCATGGGAGCCAAGGTTAGGGTTTTCATGTACCCGGCAACATTTGAGGTATGATTTTCGAGTACAAATACATGATAGGAGTTAAGGTTCAAAGTGGAGTTTATGATATTAGGATAGAACTTTGTAGTTTTGATTGTGTTGGATTTGAAGTTTTTGGTAATCTGTGACAGCACAAATATTCGTCATTTAATCTTTTGTTCCTCTTTCATCAAGATATTTTGTTACAAAAATCAGCAATCTGTGTTGTCTGGGATCAGTCTTTATTGCTTTCTGTCTTCATTATACAAATTGCCTTATGAATTCTGATTAATATATATATATATATATATATATATATAATTTTTTTTTCAACAGAGGAATATTATTGAAAGGGAAAAGGTGGCTCTTACCGAGCATTACAGCAGTTGTGGAGCCAACAAAACCAAAACGGCTCCTAAAACTAGGTAGTAACAGAACATAGAACTAAACCGAAATTTGAAATTCGAAACCCGATTTCAAAACGTCGCACGTAACCCTAGGGGTGAAACGTGCATTGGAAAGCGTGCTTGCACTCTGGCAGTCCGAAGGGGAGGGCATGCGGCCCAAAAGCAGTTTTTTTTTTCGTGCGTGCAGGAATTCAAAATTTGAAACACAAATTTTGAAAGTCAAGGAAGCACGTGGGTGGGCGCTGGGCCCAATGGGGGGGTTGCGTGTGCGCTGCCCGATGGGGTGCTAGTCCCGATGGGGCGCTAGTGGGGCGCTGTGCCCGGGGGAGGTGGTTGGGTGCCCAGCCGGGAAGCCAGGCGGGCCGGCGTCGGAGGCCGGAAAGGGTTGCCGGGAGCTGGGACGCCGGCGGAGAGAGCCGGAGGCGAGAGAAAACTCCGGCTCACGGCGCAGGGACACCGACGGGGATCAAGGAAGCCGGGGCCTAGGGAAAGCGATGCGCCGGATCCGCCTCAACAAGGGCCGATGCAAGCCTACCGGTCGGAGGGAGCTGCCAATCGCTGGAGAAGAGCGCCGGCCCGGAGGAGGGGAGCGAGATAACCGGAGGACACTACGGCGGAGGAGGCCGGAGAAGGGATGAGGGAGGAGCCTAACGGGAGAAAGTGAGGAAGGGAAGGGGGGACGGGAGCGGCGGAGGGACCGTCGGAGACCAGAGTGGCCACCGCGGGGAGGGGACAGCACGTCCACCACGGGGGAAGGGGACGTAGCGCGACCCGAGGGGGGCTCGCGACCCGGGAGGGTTGGGGAGAACCGCCGACGCGAGCTCCGGCGAGTGGGCCCAGGCGGTGGGGGGAAGGAGGGAGGAGCCTCCAGCGGGCCCGAGGCAGAGGGGGAGAGGGTCGGGGGATGCACTGCTCACCGGAAGGCGGAGGGATGACGCATCCGGCGTGGGCCACGTCAGGGAGGAGGTGACCGTAGCAGGAGGCGACGGGGGAGGATGGCGCCGCCTCGGACGAGGAGGGAGGGAGCCGGGCCGAGGGGGAGAGGGACCGGAGGGAGGCGGCAGCGCCGGGGACGACTCGGGCAAGGGTCCGAGGACGTCAGGGTGTGCTGCCGGGGCCGGAGGGGGCCGTCGCCTGGCCCGTCGGCGCCGGGGGCGACGGGGACGGCGACGAGGGGAGATGCTCGCTGAGAAGGGAACCCCCCACGGCGGGGGGGGGCGGCGAAAGAAGGGAGGGGCCAAGGGGGTGGGGGCCAGACGGTGGAAGGCCAGCCAGGGGAATGGGGGGGAGGGAAAAGCCTCCGATGGGGAGGAGGAAGATGACGGGGCCAGCCGAGCCGAGGAGGCCGGCCGGCCAGCCGAGCCAGGCAACCACCGGGAGGGGTGGTGTGGCGAGCAAGGGGGCTCCCGCTCCCACTTGCTGTCTCATCCTCATCTATATATAATAATATATATATATATAATATATATATTTATTTTATTATATATATTAATATATATATATATATATATATATTATAATATATATATATCTGTGTGTGTGTGTGTGTGTGTTTAAATATCCTAATATGTTTATTCTACAATACATTACTACACCCAAGTATTTTTAGCCTATTATTTCAGAAAATCACAAATGTATGTAGCAACGCTATCATATTTCAAAAATAAAATATCCAACTAGTATCAAATAATATTGATATTATATATATATATATATATATATATATATATATATAATATATAATATATATATATGTATGTATGTATGTAGCACCGCATGACTACATGGGCTTGAATTTGGTTCGGGTCAAGTCCGGGCTAGTTTGGTACAACCGAGTCTCCTAAAAGTCAAATTTCTTAATAATTAACTAATCAAATCATTTATATGGGTCAACTCACAACTTTGACTGTTTTTCCTAATAAGAAAACACATATGGCTCGGCCTTTCCTACCATGGCCAAAATACTAGTCAAAGCACACAGCTACGCTAGCCGTGCCAAAAATTTTAGTCGATATGCATCTTAAACTTAACCATGACTAAGACCATATTTATATATGATATTAGGCTATTATAAAATCATTATATATTATATTTAAATCTATTTGGCCTAAAATAAATTCTAAATAATTCTACTAAGTCATGGCAATCTTACGTGGGCTCTATACCAGGTGGGATTAGCTAGGTTAGGGTCGAAATATATTTTCTAGTTAAATCAAACTCAAAAGTCACCAATGGGTCTCACGTACCATTCGTAAATAAATAGTACATGGGAACTCGATTGAGTGGCACACCCTTGGCATGTGTCTCGTAGGCTCAAAATAGGTCAAAACTATTTATTGGGTCAAATGGTTTTGATCATTGTCGAGTCCTGAACTCAAGTTGGAAGCTAGGTCTAGATTTACGGTAAAATCTAATTGCCTAAATTGACCTAAAGTTGTGTGAAGTCAAAAGAATGCTAGGGGACAAGTTTGGATGGGACATGATATATCAAATTGAAGGTCATCCTGTATACTACAAAACTCATGAATGACGTTTCGAGAGATGGACATGTCTTGTGCTCCAAAGATCAAAGACACAGAAAAGTACATATATAATCATAATTAAATATACAATATAACCTAACAAATAGAAATACTATAAATAAATTGAAAAAAATAATTCCAAAAATCAGGATCCTCACAATCTATCTACCTTAAAAGAATTTTGTCCTCAAAATTAAAATAAGGCTCTAACGAAGAACCGTGCTAGTGTAACTAAGAATTGTTCAAGGGATATGCTAGGTCACTGCGGTGTCTCCTAACAATTCAAGTAATAATCAATCTTGAACAATTTGGTTTTGTAACATCTTTATCGTAAAATATAGATGGTTAACTCTAGTCGCTCTCGTTGGTACTGGAGGTCTTGCAATAATCACGTTGAAGTTTTGTCCCCCTAACCATATTATTATCACAACTATATAAGTCTCTTTTCACAAATCAAGCTAAGTGATACCTACCAATCTGTTTAATCCTAACTTCACAACTGACAGGGTATAATAGTAAATGGATTGGGTTAGGCTATGTCTAGATTCTTCTTGTAGAGGGTCAATCATTACACTAGAATTACCACTTTATTCTTGATCAAGTGACTACCATAAAGGACGTAACCTAGTATGATCATATAGCTATTTCTAGAACGTCTACCCACCTTTGGTCAAACTACCTCATCAAACACGTGATGCCCTATGGCATATGGCATCTCTAATCCCCCTTATCTATCAAGCAATCACAATACAATAAGCAAACTAGCTTACTCTATAACTTAAGAATTTTTGATAAATTTTATATAGCACGATCATTCGTCACTCCGAAATAGGAATGGACGAAAAGCAATGGCGCTAGGAAGCAAAGGAAGAATAGTCGAGAGCAATTATGAAGTTCAAGGATGATAGAAAAATTTCTAAAAGAATTGTCAAGGCAGTTGTGGATTGAGATTCCTAAGGGTTTAGTCACTTCGCAGGACCGCTCGGTACAGCAACGTAACCGAAACGGCTAACTCGACCTGCATGGGCCACCAAAAAAATATGTACTGCCCTAATCCCAAAATACGTAGGGCTAGGATACGATACATGCCAGCTACGCATCGAGAGGACTCCAGCCCCGCTCGAATATGTATAAGCTGTCTAGTTGTTCTAGAATCAACTACATCTTAATCCACATAATAATAATAATAAACATCAAGAATGAACAATATGGTTCGTGGTCTGCAGCCCATTAGCATACATGTCCAAATAGACTCGAAAGAAATATGTGTCTAATAATGTAGGCTAATAAGCAGAATATCAAGATAAGAATATACAGCACGAGAGAATGATAAAATATCAAATAGATATACCTGCAGTCTTGGTGTAGCAACCCTCCTGCATCATTGTACCAGACCTTCATCTAATACCTAGAGAGATAACCAGGTCCTCAGGGGACTAGCAAGACACATAATATACGAGCCTATTGTATAGTACATAACATGCGAGAACACAGAAAATAACTGCTAGAATAGGAACAAAGATCATATGGAAGAATTCTATGACATGTCATAATAATTCTAAGAATGACTACAAATGAATCGAATGACCGTAGTCCTGCCGTGGTACTCCCAGTCCTACAGCTAGTAGCCATGCCGTAGTACTCCCTAACTATAGTGATTCTCTATCGTAGCCCTGCCGTGGGTCTCCCGAGTCGAGAGTAGTCAAGTAGCCAATCCTAATATCGATAGAGGGTCAAGTCAAGGTAACATGGAACTCGTGATCAAGTTAAAGTATCATGGTCAGGTGATCAAGGCACGTCACTCAAGTAAGAACACTGTCGAAATCATGTGCGAAACCATATAGATACAACTAATAATAAAGATAAGTGACAACGGGTAAGAGGCATAGAAATAGACCATGACAAGATAGTAAATATGGAAAGAAAAGGAGACATTAATAAGAAAAGTAAAATCATGCATATAAGTAAACTGTACAAGTTGGCAAGGTGTACTTGCCTGGTGTAGACTCAACCACGTCTAAATAACCTGTCAGATCAAATGCCCGCTAAAGCTTAACTCCTGCAACTGTGCCCGGATGCTGAAACAGACATTGCCAACATTCCCAAAATAAGCAAAATAGCACGGATAGGCCACCCATAAGTCCAATTATGGATATAGTGGCAAAACGGTAATTTTGGGTCAAAATGATGTCTATCGTTGGACCCGCTTTGCACCAAAATACGAGCCAACATCTCTGGTCTCTAAAGTCATCAAACTACATGACTACGGGTCCAATTTGATGAGACGGACCCAATGGCATGTCCAAAGTGGGATTCTGTTGGGCCGTGCGCAAATTCGCTTATTAAGTCGGATCGTAGAGCCCGTAAAACGGTGATCCGGTCAACTGTCTCAGAATTGAACCAAATTTGGCATACCAAAAAAATGATACGGTCCTGTTGGCACGAGTTTCGTTTCGATTTGACGAACGTGCACAAAGTAATTAGAGTTTTTGTAAAGGGGTCGATACGGGAAAATTTGACGGATACGTCTCAAATTCGTTGCGCACACACAACCAATTCGAGTTCCGTCAAAGCCCACACGTGCACGAAGTCCGTACGCACCTTTCGATGTAAATGGTTTGGGACCAAGTCGCCCGAATTGACGGTACGGACCCCGTATCGGGAAAATTCTAAGTTTTTTAAAACAGATTTTCATAGTTTTTTTTATTTTAAAATTCGATTTCTCGAAATACAGTCGATGAAATCCAAATCTACAAAAAGAGTTTTATAGGGGTATAGGTTGTCTAAAATTGTCCTTAATTAGATTTCTAAATTTTTTTACTAATCGACAAAAATTTGCCTTCCAATGTAGGGGTTTGGATCAAAGTTTATGTTAAATTTGAACAAAATTTTCATGATTTTGACTCGATTTCTAGACGATTCTTAACCAATTTAATTCGAAGTTATCTAATCGAATCGAAGGGGTATATGTTATGGGTTTATCTACGAAACTGGCACGACGATTAGTCGCACGAGGAGGCGAAGAATACGCCACAATGTTGGCACGTCAACACGTTGCGACTGCTGATGGTGCTTGCTGTTGCTTCCGCTGGTTGTGTGGCTGTTGTTGCCTCCGGCACCGCCACGGCAGGCTGGCGACCCAGGCGACGGTACAGCACTCCGGCGTGCGGCTAGGTCGGAGTTGGCATGTTAGTCTTGTTTACGACACATGGGGAAAGTCGGCACGGTAGCCTCATCGACCGAACAAGGCTCGCATGGAGCGAACAAAAAAGATGGTAAGGTCGGTTGGCTTTTGCAATGAAGATGAGGGAAAGTCAGGGGTCGATTGGCAGCAAAAAAAAGAAGAGTATGGGAATAAAGGCTTTGAGTTGTAGCAGTAGTTGTAAGGTCTTGTGTATTTTATTATGTGGGTCTTCTTGGATATGATGTATTGTATATTTACATTTATGAATATAATACGAGAAAGGGAGAGATGTTCTACTAATTTGATGGGCTTTGGATAAGAATCCAAAGATTTGAGTATATCAATTGAAAATTACCATATCTCATATAAATATGCTTATTATTTTAAAGAAAGCAATAATCCATTCATATATATATATATATAATATATATATTATATATATATATATGTGTGTGTGTGTGTGTGTGTGTGTGTGTGTGTGTGTGTTTATATATCCTAATATGTTTATTCTACAATACATTACTACACCAAAATATTTTAGCCTATTATTTCAGAAAATCACAATATATGTAGCAATGCTATCATATTTCAAAAATAAAATATCCAACTAGTATCAAATAATATATATATATATATATATTAATAATTATATATTATATAATATATATACATATATATATAGATCGCGCTGTTGCCCTAGTGCGCCGCGCTGGATCTTGGTAGAACCTCAGCCCCTTTCCGACTCCGGCTAGGCCTTTGGCCGGGCCGGCGTCACATTAGGATGGCTAAGTCCTTTGTAGACGCGGTCGCCGGTCGGGTTGAGGAACCCCCTCGCCTGACTGCGCGGACTGTGTCACAATACAAAGGTGCCCCCGCAATCTCCTTTTCCGATGAGGAGGAACAGACTTTGGCGTCTCCTCTCCGCTTTGCTCTGGTGGGCAAGTTCTCTCATAGCAAGCCTGCTATTGAGGTGATCCGGAAAGCTCTCTCTGGCTTTCAGTTTAAAGGGGATATCAAAGCAGGAGTCATAGATCGAAAACATATTCTTATTCGGCCTTCCCTTGAGGAGGATTATCTACGACTTCGTTCCAAGGACACATGGTTCATCTCTCGGGCTCCTATGAGGGTATTCAAATGGGAACCAGATTTCTCTCCGATGTTCGAGTCGTCGCTCATGCCTGTATGGGTAGATCTCCCAGATCTCCCTCACCATCTATATGCGAAGGAGGCCCTTTTTGCAATCACTTCTGCGATAGGTACCCCACTAAAACTTGATAGAGCTACACAAGAGTTGTCTCGACCTAGTAGGGCTCGAGTCTTCGTTGAGGTAGATGCGAGTAAGCCAATACAATATCGCATTCGGATAAATCGTCGAGGGGTAGAAGCTTTTGGCAAAACATTGAATATGATTATATTCCTTTATACTGCTCACATTGTCATCATCAAGGACATCAAATGTCAACTTGCAAATTGAAGAATAAAGGTAAGGAAGTCCTGCCACAAGAACCACATCAGGAAGCTGTGGTGGGGGCAGGATCAGGGTCGATGGGATTGAAGGTCACATCTATTCTTCAAAGAGCCAATGCGGATCGGAGCAGCAGGACGTGAATCGCACACATTCTGATGCAGCTGCCACAACATCAAACCCTCCTGTTCAGGAGCCCCTTACAACTCCTGCAGCAGTTGTTCCGAACGTAGAGAATAATTTGCAAACAAGCGTGACGATCATGGAGTCTTTAATTCCTTTGGACCCCACTGCCATTAATGTTGCACATAGTCCAGTGCATGATTTGCCAATTGAGCCAATCGGCATATCAGAGCCGCCGGGTGTTGAGCATAATGAGACAGCAGAAGTAGTGGCGTTAAGTCTATTAATGATTCTCATCTGGCGGCGTGCGTCACCACTCATGATGACGTAGGTCACTCTCCAGAAGAAGGAGAGATAGTCGCTGCCCCGGCGGATCGGGGGAATCCTTCTGTTGTTCGGTGCTGGGCAGATGAAGTCGAGAGTGACCCGGATGACCGGCACGGTGCGGGAATGGAGGCAGATGATGGGTGTTCGGGTGATATCCGAACTGAAGTCGAGCGTCCTCTCACAGACGTCGGGCTTCAATCCACAGAAGCCTCTCAGAAGAAGAGACTCAGAAGGTGGTTCCGCCCTCCGACCGAGTCACAATCGGCAAACTCCGCTCTCACTGGTAAACCCAAACCCACCTTTAATGTTTAATACGCTCATTTGGAACGTGAGAGGCATTGCCAACCCAATGACTCTGAAAAGGATCAAGACTCTGGTGAGAATCCATAAGATTGTGTTCCTTGGCATCATTGAACCGAAAGTTGATAGTTGCCAGCTCTTGCACTATCAGTTGAAGCTAGGTTTTGCTCAGGCTTTTTCGAATGATCGGGGTAATATCTGGGTTATGTCTAAGTCGAATTGTGATATTGCTATTCAAGACACATTTGATCAGGCATTGACTGTATCTCTCTCGCACCACATGCTTCCTACTCCTGTATTTTTTACTATTGTCCATGGTGATAACACTAAGGAGGGTCGTCGATTGTTATGGGACAGACTTGCACACCTTCAGTTCTCTCTTCACGCTCCTTGGTCCATTGGAGGTGATTTTAATGCCATATTGAGGTCAGGAGAGAAAATCGGTGGTCGTCCTCCTGACCAGGTTTCCATCGAGGAGTTTGCCAATTTCATTCTCTCTACAGGTCTGGTAGAGCTTCAATATTCGGGTAGCTGCTTCACATGGATCAAATCTAAGCAGGATGGCCGTCGGGGATCCAGATTGGATCGAGTCCTGGTTGATAATGCCTGGTTAGATATAGCGCCGCTATCTTCGGTTGAGCACTTAAATCGAGCTGAATCAGACCACGCTCCATGCTGACCAAATTCAAATCGAATGTGGCAGTAGGCAAAAAGCAGTTTAGATTCTTGGATTTTTGGGTCAAACATGAAGGATTTAAAGCTTTAATAGAACAAGCCTGGTTCTCTATTGATCATAGACTTGCTATTACGCGGGTAGCTCTTCGACTTGAGGCTTGCAGAAAGGTTCTTTCAACCTGGAGTCGGGTCACGTATGGAGATATATTCCAACAGGTGAAATCTGCGGAAGATGATGTCTTGGCAGCAGAGATTCTCCATGAACAGCACAACACTATGGAGAGCCATCAACAGTTATCCAGGGCGACCGCAATCCTTAAGCAACGGGTTAGTATAGAGGAGGCTTATTGGAAACAGAAGTCTAGAATGAAATGGGATCTGCAAGGTGATAAAAACACTGCATATTTTCATGGGTGTGTGACAAATCGAAAACGGTCATTGCAAATTCATTCTATCACTAAGGAAGATGGGACTATTTTGAACGATAAACTTGAGATACATGCCTATGCCAAAGAGTTTTACTCTCAACTATATCAGAGAGGCACCATCCATGAGGACCTGGAGTTGATCGAGAACATACCTTCCCTGGTGACAGAGGAGGAGAATGATAAGCTGATTGCCCCTCCTTCTTCGGAAGAAATTTTGGAGGCCATCAAATCGCTCGACAAAAATAGCACGCCAGGGCCAGATGGGTTCACTCCTCTGTTTTTCCTTACATGCTGGGATATCATTGGTCAGGACATGACTGAGGCTATGGGACTCTTTGTGGATGGCTTTGCATTGCCCCCTTTCACCAATACTTCACTGGTTCTGATACCGAAGGTGAAGCAGGCCAAATATCTCGGAGAGTATCGGCCAATCAGTTTGCTCGGTGATGAACAAGGTAATTTCTAAACTCTTGTCTCGTCGATTAGCTCCTCTGCTGCCACGTCTTATTTCACCCGAACAGAGCGGGTTTGTTCAAGGTAGAGAAATTGTCGACAATATTCTCCTAGCACAGGAAATGATGGCTCGTATGAACAAGAAGAATAGAGGTGGGAATGTGGCTATTAAACTAGATATGATGAAGGCCTATGATAGGGTCGATTGGAGATTTCTACTGAAAGTGCTTCGAAATTTGGGTTTCATAATAAATGGGTTGACATGATGTTGCGGCTTGTCAACAATGTCTGGTATGCGCCTCTTATCAATGGAGAGTCGACAGAGTATTTCCAGGCTTTTCGTGGAGTTCGGCAGGGTGATCCACTATCTCCTGCTCTGTTTATTCTTGCGGCGGAGGTTCTATCGCGAAGTTTGAAGCATCTACCACAGTCTGATGGATTCACTACTTTCATTTCTCCTCGAGGTTGTCCTCCAATTACTCATTTGGCTTACGCAGATGATATTCTGCTATTCTCAGCTGGAGATGTTCGATCTGTCGCTAAGATTACCGAGTTATTAACGCGATATGAGCAAGCTTCCGGGCAGTTGATCAATAAGGCTAAGTCATCTATCTTTATGTCAACAGCAGTTCTTCAGGAAAGGCTCTGAACTGGCTCAAAGAACAGGCTTTAGTATTGGCTCACCGCCATTTACTTACCTAGGGTGTCCTCTTATGGCAGGAAGACGTAATGGGGGCATGTACGAGGAGCTACTCAATCGTATTCGGAGCAAGGTTGAAGGTTGGCACAACAAAATTCTTTCACCTGGTGGGAAGCTTGTGTTAATTAAATCAGTTCTCACGTCCATCCCTGTGTATACGTTAGCGGCTTGTAATCCCCCCATTGCGGTTTTGCATCGACTGGAGGCTATGTTCTCTAGTTTTTTCTGGGGTAGTCAAGATGGTGTTGTGAAGAAGACATGGCTTGGTTGGGATCGAATTGCTAGAACTAAACAAGAAGGGGGGCTAGGGGTTAAAAGACTGGAGGATATGATGCATGCTTTCACTATAAAGCTGTGGTGGAAATTTTTGACTCAAGAGAGCTTATGGACAACATTCTTCAAAGCCAAATACTGTACTCATACTAGTCCTTCTAATGTAGTGCTTACATCTAATGCTTCCCATGTTTGGAAGAGATTGATTGCGGGAAGAGGAATGGCTCAACATAGAATCAACTATGTTAATGATATCTGGAGTTGGGGCCATAATCAGTCGGGCAAGTTCACACTAGCATCTGCTTGGGACATAGCAAGGGTACACAGGCCAATCCTATCAAACTTTACTCATATCTGGAGTACCTGTATACCAATCAAATGGTCGGTATTGCTTTGGAGAATTCTGCACAACAAGTTACCTACTGATGACAATATTACCCGTCTTGGGTATAGCTTGGCTTCCAAATGTTACTGTTGTGATGACAGTCATTCCGAGTCATTGGAACACTTGATGAATCAAAGTGAGAAGGCTAAGGCAGTGTGGGAAGCTCTTCAATATGCTTACGGAGTGAGGTCTAGAGGGCGCACACTAGCTGAGCGGCTTCGAGATTGGTGGAGGAAAAAGAAAAAGCACAAGAAAGAGATTGTGGCAGCAGCAGTGTTATGGGTCCTGTGGAAAGACAGAAACAAATGGAGGTACGAGAACTACTCATATGATGCTGACAAGTTGATTGCAGAAGCCCACAGACAGGTGGCGAAGGCTACAATCCGATGTAGGCACAAATAGTGTCTTTTTGTACTGGTTTACCTACTATTCAATAAAATTTTGGAGTTGAAAAAAAAAAATATATATATATATAATATTATATATTATATATATATATATATAACATTTATCTAGAAAAGTATTTATCAGACCCTTTAAAATAAAGTACGAAATATACACTTAAAATATGTACGACAATAACGTCTTTGGACACAATGCATGACTACCTGGGCTTAAATTTGGTTCGGGTCAAGTTCGGGCTATTTTGGTATAACAGAGTCTCCTAAAAGTCAAATTTCTTAATAGTTAACTAATCAATCATTAATATGGGTCAACTCACAACTTTGACTGGTTTTCCTAATAAGAAATACATATGGCTTGGCCTTCCCTATCATGGCTAAAACACTAATCAAAGCACACAACTACGCTAGTCGTGCCAAAATTTCTAGTCGATATGCATCTTAAACGTAACCATGACTAAGACCATATTTATATATAGTATTAGGCTATTATAAAATCATTATATATTACAAAATTATATTTAAATCTATTTGACCTAAAATAAATTCTAAATATTCTACTAAGTCATGGCAATTTAACTGGACTCCCTACCAGGTAGGATTAGCAAGGTTAGGGTCCAAATATATTTTATAGTTAAATCGAACTCAAAAGTTACCAATGGGTCTCACGTTCCATTCGCAAATAAATAGCACATAGGAACTTGATTGAGTGGCACACCCTTGGCATGTGTGTCATAGGCTCAAAATGTGTCAAAATCATATATTGGGTCAAATGGTTTTGAACGATGTCGAGTCCTAAAATCAAGTTGGAAGTTAGGTCTAGATTTACGGTAAATAATCTAATTGCCTTAATTGACCTAAAGTTGTGCGACGTCAAAGGAATCCTAGGGTACAAGTTTGGATGGGACATGATACATCAAATTGAAGGTCATCATGTCTATTACAAAACTCATGAAGGACGTTTCGAGAGATGGGCATATCTTGTGCTCCAAAGATCAAAGACACGAAAAAGTACATATAATCATAATTAAATATACAATATAACCTAATAAATTTAAAAAAATAATTCCAAAAATCAGGATCCTCACACTTCTACTTCTAAGCAAAAGGTGGTAAGAAGAAGAATAACATTCAGAAACAAGCAAACACAGCAAAGAAGGGCATAGGACCTCAAGACACTGTGAAAAAGCCAAAAGACAAATGTTTCAAGTGCAAAGGGTCCGGACATTGGAAGAGTGACTGTCCACTTCTCAAACAAGGAAACAAAGAAGGTATATCTCATTTACTAGTAGTTGAAACATGTTTAGCGTTGTTATCTACCGGCACCTAGTGTGTAGATACAAGAGCCACTAATCATGTCTATAATATGTTACAGGGGTTCCAGGAAACCAGGCATCTCAGTGATGGAGAGATATGCTTGTTCATGGGTAACGCTACAAAAGTAGCGAACGTTGCATTAGGAGACGTTACTTTGTCTTTTGGTAGTGTCACTTTCAGTTTTCATAATTGAGGATAAAATGGTCATTTTCCATTTTTTGATATTTTTTGATTATTTAGTTATTAATATTGATATTTGGGGATTAGTTTAGTCAAGTTTGATTTCGTCTCGTTCCGACTTGTGTTAGTGACCCGGGTAGCTTAGACTCTAGTCGGGACCCAAGATTAGTTAGACATGGCCCACAAACCCTACTAATTAGTCTACTGTAATTAGGCTAATCTACATGACTAGATAGGTTCAATTAGATATTAGAACTTGACCCTTTTGACCCCAAACCTTGGCATGACTTAAGTTGACCCAATGGAGACTAGTTGAGGGCAACTTGGACCTTTTCCAAGGCCCATTAGGGCACATTCATGGCCGGCCATATATAGGCTAGGTGTCCCTCTTTTTTATTTCATGCTTGCCTCTTTTTCCCCAAATTTGTTCTTTCCCAAAACTTGAGAGCTTCCCTCTTAGGTTTGATCTCTCAAATCACATTCTACCTCCATTCTTCTTAACCCATCAAGAAGGAGGTGCTAGCAAGGAGTGGGAGCAAGGAGCAAGGAAGGGTATTCAATTTCAAGAAGTTTTTGTGTCGAAACCGTATCCTTTGAGTGCATCATTGGGATCCAACTTGTCACTACCATATTTATAGTTTGAGGGTATTTTTGTCATTTTTAAGGTTATTTGAATTTATTATAATTTATTTGAATTTATGGAATTTTAGGATTTATTTTAGAATTATTTGAATGATGG